>JAFBJU010000650.1:3800166-4229255 GCA_016785305.1 Colistium nudipinnis
AAGTTTGACCTACTGCTGGTGCTATTTTAAAAGTATAAATATAATCAGCATTATCGTTAGCAATATAATTACATGTATTTAAAATGTTCTTTTCTATCTTTTCAGGGCACTGACATCCCTCTGATAGATTGGTAAGATCACTGATGAGTCAAAAACATCTGATGCCAGTGGGGGATCCCCTGATTTTAGATTCTACCTGTGCCCTTTTATTACCTTTTATAATAAACACAAGGTCACATCAGTGCACACAAGCTCATCCTTGCTGTCAGCCCTATACGTAACATTGTTTGATTTACTGGGAAAACTGCAAAAACACCACTTAGTGACTTAGTGCTTTGACTATGTGAACTTTTTTTCACTCCAGTCTTTGAGTTGGTGCCGTGTCAAGTACAGAAACACTGAATCCTTTTTATAATCCTTTTATATCCTGCCTGTGCACAAACATTCATGTGTGTTCCTCCCCAAATGACAATAGCAGCTTCACCCAACCCTCCTGCGTTACAAGATATCTTACCGTAAATCATTACGTTTCCCCCTATCAGCCACTGAGTAGTTTTTATGGTGATTCCAGGTTGTGGATTCCAGGCAACGTTATAAAACGGCTTTTGATTGCATTGCTTCTTCCTCAAACCCCTCTATGCTCGAAATCCAATGAATGACTTCGCTGATATGATAGGGCAGTATTTGAGTTTGGGTTACTGAATAACCAAGTCAGTTAGGCAGCTTTTACTACAGAGGCACCCTTAAGCTAATAGCCCAGAGCCATTATTCATTACCATAAAGTAAAATGAATCATCAAAAAGAATAAAAGAATATCCGCTTATTAGAATATCTTCTAGTTATCCTAATAAGCGGCAGCCTCTTTGTGGGGCATGTACGTTTGTTAATTTGTTATTTGTTCTAACAATTTATAACATTGTATCAAAGATCACATTTCATTGTAAAAACGTTGTCTTATGCAGCATGGCATAGTATCATTAAAAAATTGAAAAGACTGGTTAAACATGCCGAACAGCAACATTGTGCTACCTGAAAAAAATCCTTATATGCGTGCTGCTGGAGCATATTGGTTGATAGCTGTGTATTTTGTGTCTTTTGTGTTAAAACGATGGTGGTAGCCCAGTAAAATTCTCGGACCACAAACTGCAGACAGGAAAGGAAATATTTATCACTTGGAGGAATTGTTTAACTGCACGTGTTTGATTATGGGGCAGTAGGTGAGGGATATTTGCATAATGTGTGTGCGTGTGTGTGCGCTTTTGTGATGTGGAGGGAACTGATGAGGAGGGGGGGGTGTCAACATAGAGGGAGACAGGGAGGGGAAAGAATGCGTATTCCTTTCGTTGAGGTGTTGTGTGGTGTTTTATGTAGGTTGACCCCCCCTTCTCTCAAGGTTGGGTCACTGGTTAAACTCATTTGCATAAAGTGCTAAAAAGGGAGCTTACAGAGCAGGGCAGGTAGTACCAGCCAACGGACACAGAGGAAGGAGGATCTAGATCCGACACTGACACTCAGCCTCTGAGCACACACACACACCCTCACCTACACACACCTGTAGCAGATCGTTCCGAGCAGCACGGAGGAGGACGTCAGCCTGGAAACAGGCACAACTGAAAAACCACCAACTCCCTGCCGGGATCTCAGAAGTCAGTTGGGCTTTGAGTTCAGAAAAATGCATTCTTCAGGGCGCAGGGAGTGAGCTGAGCGCCAACCAGACAGATACAGAGAGGACTAGCCGACATCTTCCTGTTTCCAGGTAAATGTAACCCTGCTCCACTCTCTTACCTAATACTAATACTAACTATAGGTAAATATTGTTACTCTCTTTATCCGTTTTAAGTAACTTTTATCAGTGTTGTGTACATGTTACAGTGAGGATTGGGTACACTCATCATGAGGTGAATAAGAAAAGGCAGTAGCAGCTGCCACATTTCAATGTGCACTTTTCCTTGTCGGTATACTGTTTCCTGCATTGTCTGCTTTGTTTACACGTGCTATATCCCAACATGCCCCGGTTCCCTTCAGTTACACAGACAGTGGCAGGCCAGCCCCTCCTAACCCTCCCTGCCTGTTGTCTCAACCTGAGAACAGGAAGGGTAGCATTGTGAATGACAATTGAGCCAGAAGTATGGCTGAAGATACACGAAGACGACACACACCGTTTCATACGCGATAAAAGTGGGGGGGGGATCCTGTTTGACTAACAAATTAAGTCTACAAACTGTGATTTGTATACTAATAGGTCAGTAGGACAGGTGAGGGGAAAAAATCCATAAAGTGGGTCACAAAGCAAAATATTACTGTAATACGTACGATAAGATAAGATAAACATAAAAAAAAATGTGAGTTCGGCAACAAATGAGTTAATATTTGAATCTGCTGTACAGTCTATATGCCATCAGTGCAGGCCCCAAAGCTCCTAATGATTTCGTTTCCTGGACTCCGGACAGTTATTTGTTTTTTTGTTTTTGTTTTTGAGCGTTCCATCTCGTGTGGAAAAAGTCAACCCATATCGCTCTAAGGCGAGACTACACTTCAGCTACACAATGTGAGAGTTGGGGCTCATTTGAGCAGAATTCAATTTTCAAAGGAAAGATGAGCTGTTCTTTTAAACTTGCATAGTCTCCCTTTTAATAAGTCTAGTCAGAAACTGCATTCGTCCCCAGTATCTGTATACAACACAACAGAAATCTCTCATTTAGACTCTTAATTCAGTTTTCTGAAAACTAAGGGACATATTTATTGACTTCTGAAAGCAGCCATAGATCAGAAATGTTCAAGTTTGCCGGCGGGTCAGTGATGCATTTGTAAAAGTCTCTACTGTTGTTCAGTGCTCAGCCTGCAGTTGCTGTATACTAGTGGCAAAATAGCCTGAGGCATTGGAAACGTTCTCGTTGGAAAGACTTTTATGTCGTACATTATATAGAGCAAATAGTGATTAACCTAATATGGACCTGCACAGGTGTGACAAATGAACTATTTGAATAAACCATGCCAATCATTTGAAAATGCTAACAGACATTTCAGTAAAGGCTTAGAGGCATAGCCAGTCCCTATTGGATCCGGTTCATTCCAGTCAATTGAAATCTAAATTACGATTTCTATTTGTCGAGTAATATTTTTGCTCAACAAATAGTCGACAAATACATTTTTAAAACCTGCCCTTAGCACACTTCAGCAGTTTGGTGTGTGGTGTGTGTGTGTGTCGGGGGGGGGGGGGAGCACTGAGGTGGGATCATCAGTTCGGAAAGGCTTTAAACTGATAAGACAAGAGTAATAATACAGAAAAAAATCATTCTCACCTCCCTAAAGCAGGTTTGAATTCAGCTGAGACGAGGAGAGAGAGAAAGGGAGGGAGAGAGAGAGAGAGTTGAACGTTGTTGGTGCAGGAATTTCAAGGGCAGATGGAGTGATTAAACAGAGAACAAGCAGAGACTTTGTGTAAACGTGAATACCGGGGAGGACCAGCCCCGAGGGCACTGAGTGAACACCTGTGTTCTAACCATCCTTCATCCCTGACACACAAACACACACACACACACTCACACACAGAAGGTCTTCTTCACATTAGGTTATTACCATGTAATATTTCTCATCATCCTGAAAAAAAAAAAAGGAGACACAAGGAGACCAGACTCAAAAATGACTGAGCTGTTGCACTTACAGACCCCGACACACGCGATCCTGTCCACAGTATGGCCACATTCCGTGCCGAAACAGTGAGAGTGCAAGAAGGAGCCTTGTGCAATTGTATGCAAATGGCACAGTGACATTTAAAAGTCCTCATTTCATGACAACAAGTAGGCTGCTGCAATGATGTGTTCTGGTGTAAACTACATGGACCGGACACCATGCTGTGGTCCTATCGGTCTCAACTAACAAGGCCGCGTTGATCGGCACGTTGTCTGTGAGTCGGGCACATTTGCACGCTATCAAGAGTCAATTTGTTTGCTGTTAGCAGTTCTACAGATAACTATTTCAGTCATTGAGTCAGAGTTATTCATCTAACACTTTCCATTCAATCGAAATTAATATACAACCAACAACCTAAAAATAAGCTGTGTCAAGCAGGGTCTTGTGTCAGTGGTAGTGACCTTGGCTGAAGAGCAGTTAAGGTGAACGGAGCAGCGGATTATACAAGCTGTCACAAAGTGGGCACTCTCACCGACCCTATGGCCAGTCTTGGCCCGGCAGAAAAAAAAAACATTTACAGCGTGTCTATGCTTAAGCAGGATTACTCAAAAACTACAGACAATGCTGTCGGTCTGGGGCATGATCCAAGAAACAACCCATTTGGGATCCAATTAAGGGGGCGGACGAAGGATTTTTCTGCTTCTTTAACCTTGCGAAATAAGGGATTGTAAGTGTTGCTGGGGAATGTGCTATTTGAGGAGTATCTCAAATATGGCATGTTGGTTTTTTCAGCAGTATGTCACATTATCTGAATGTTTGTTTGGGCTTGTTTTTGCCGCATCAGTGAATCTGCACTCAACATTACTCATGACTGAATTACTCATTGACCATCGACAACTCTGTCATCTTTACAACATTATGTGCGCTATGCGTGATGGCAACAACAAAAATAAACGTTCAAAGTTCAACATTTGGCTGGGGCTTAAGAATTTACTGATTGACCGAAATCCTGTTAACTTGTCGGGATGATGGTTGTGCTTGGCAGTGGTCAGCACGCATTGTTCTGCAGTTTTTCTGATACAAGCACCTGAAATATTAAAAAAACAATTCCTGTGTTTCATTTCTTGCTTTGAACCAGACGGGACAGTTCAAAGGAGAGTGAAGGGAACGAGGGAGAGAGACAGGCTCCTTTCAGAAAATGGAACAAGATCCGCAGATCTGGTACCTACAAGTCCCCCCTCAAGGCACGGCTGGGGAGCAGCAAAGGAGGGTGTCGGTCCCGGGCCAGCCGGAGTGCTCCATCTGCTACAACACTTACGACAACGTCTTTAAAACCCCTAAGGTGCTGAACTGCACCCACACCTTTTGTCTGGAGTGCCTCTCCCGCCTCATGGCCGTCTCGCAGGCCGAAAGCGACAGCAACGAGGGCGGCCAGCTCCTCTCCTGCCCCCTATGTCGCCAACCCACCACACTCCCCGACGAAGGACCCCCGGCCTTGGCCACCAGCCGTGAGGTTTTGGGCAACCTTCCCGACCACCAGCAGCAGGAGCAGCCAGTGTGGCTGGAGGGGGAGAAGCTGTGCTACAAAAGCCTGAGGCACGATGATGGCGCGGGCGAGCCAGAAACTTCTGCGGCCTTATGCGTCTGCATTGACATTGGGGCCCACAAGGCGGTGGAGGATCCAGTCCAGACACAGCCCCACACCTATAGCCTGCTGGGAGACTGGAAGAGGCTGCTGCTCTTCATTATGCTCATAGTAATGCTTGTTGTCATTGTGTTGTGGCCACTGCAGTGTATATTCACCACTGGAAACATGCGCTGTATGCGGAAACCTGTGAACCCCGACCCGAGTACGACCATAACCACTGCTTTTTTCAGTACCAGTTCACCAGGTTACCTGGTCTGAAATAGTGAATGGACTAACCATAACTTTTTCTCACTGTATAATATTGTATGATATAACATTTGTAATATAACATTTGACACTACGATTGTGCTGCATAAATATACCTGTTCAAACTGCACTTGATGATTAATGTCAACTCCTCAGATTTTTTACTTTCAGCAGAACATAAGACTTTAAAGCCACCATGTGTATACTTTACAAATATTTCACTTTAGCGCCCCCCAGTGGTCGTATTGAGAAGTACGCATACCAGAGACACTGCTGGCTGCACCAATAATTTGTTTTGTTATTTGATAAAAAATGTAATTATTTCACATATTGACATTTTAATCAGATACAAAAATCCACGCATAAGCAGTCACTTCAACTTTATGAAACTTGACTTTATCTATCGCTGACAAAAATAACCAGGAAAGGGAAATAAAAACGGAGACCAACCTTTTGCACCATCACTTACAATTGGAGTTTGACTTTATTGAAACAGGGTTTTGTTCTGTTTGGGACTACTTTTGTTGACTATGTTGTTATATCTAGGAACTTGGCAGAGACTCAGACAACACAGCGCACAAGTGGGCTGATTTCCTGTTTGTGTCTACTCAGTGTTCAGTAACTCGCCACCTAATACTACACAAACAGAGCATTTTAAAATGTTGACAATCCTTCATGAAATGTGAACCTTGCTTTGCAAATATCTGATTAGCAAAAGGACAACAAATACTTCAATTTATTGTAATTACTTACTGTCCCAAGAGAGTATATGTGATGCCAATGTGCCAGCCAAAACTTGTTTTATATATATTTCTTTTATGAAGATGTCCTTGTTTACAGAACTGTAGTAAAAAAAATCTGCGGTACCAATTGCGATTATGTTTATGGAAAATAAAATGTTAAAACGTATTGTATTGTGCTTTTGATGAACAGGCATTGTCTCCACCTACTAAATTCACAGCCGCGTCAGGTGGCGGTTCAGTCTGTCACAGCAACAAATTAGTAGTAGTAAATTACCTGGGTGCAAATGAAAACCACCTAGCTTCTGGGTTTGGTTAGGTTGCACATCAGTACCGTTTTTTTAATTACCTCCCAATCTGAAACTTTAGCCCCTGACTATTGTAATCGAAGTTTCACCAGGAAGTTAGATGTATTTTTCCTGGATTAGATTAAGTTTTGACAGAGGGGTTTTTCACAGTACTCACTTGACATGGGTGATAAGAAGGTTACTATAAAGCTGAACATTTGTGGCCATAATAAAAGTAATACTTCCTGGAACCAACCAGTGGACTTCTAGAAAATATGTTCACAGTGTTTTTGTCTATCCCCAACTGTTGGCATTGACTAATGGCTGTGATGGCATGGTGAAGTTGACCTTAACACTTTTGGATATTAAATGTCATCACTTCATCCTTTTAGATATTTATCAGAATACGTGTCGCAATCAGGATGTGCATAGTGTCGCAGTGACACTTTACCACCAAACAAATTCCCTCAGGGCATCCTGAGTTATTGCATTCACAAAAGTGGGTCAGAGATCGAAACCAACACCTCTGGCACCAGCTGTTGCCAGCACAGAGGCATAAAATGCTTGATAATAGCGTCAGAATGGCTTTCTCGAAACAAATAAAAATAAACAGGCTATACAATAAATATCGTCGGGAAATTAATTTGTCATTTGTTGTTTTTAATTCTCAATAAAGATGTTTTTTTCTTGAAGATAGCAGCTTACTGGAACCATTAATGAAGCAATATTTAAAATACTTAAAATAACAGTTTAACAACGTTAATTTCAAACTAATCATTTGGCATCTTTTCCACCTCAGAATTGATTGTAAATTATGAAGCAGAGATTCTAATGGCCACTTTAACCATGAAATGCTTTCAGGACTGGCGAAATTGGTGTTTTTCTGGAAACGCCTTGCTTCACAACATTAAAAGCCTAATGGTGTCCATTAAGCAACATTCAGACATAATGCAGTTGAGCACAAAACGAAGCCACCACTTGAGTGGCTAGGATGAGGAGCCACAGCGGGGTATAACACTCCAACACTTCTCCACCACCACAGGGACTCACCCAGAGGTAAGAAAAAAAACGTTTTTGAAAACTGTTCATAATTATTCCTCTTAACACCACAACAAAAAAGCAAAAATCACAGGCAACTGTACATAGTGCCATCATAGAGTTTTTATTAAACTGTATGATAATAAACCATTTCTGGCAGCTCTTTGCATCAGCAGTTGTAGCCTATACAGTGAAAAGGCGTTTGGGCAGAGCCAGTGCAAGAAGAGGAGGAAAGGGGAAGAGCCTCCATTGAACAACATGGGAGCACTCGGTAAACCACTACTCACTTCAGCCATACTGCGACCAACAGAGGAACACGGAATCAAAGAAAAACACACAAAAAAACACTATCATCATTGTGTTCACGTAATGTACGAGGAAGAGCAGAAAAGTTACCGTGCTACTACTGCACACCTCCATGTACACTGGATCAACTCAGAACCACAATGCGCTTATCAATGAAATTACAACAATAAAATTTGAAATACAGTACAAAATGAAAGAATGGATAAAACAATCAAATAGAAAATACACCATTTGAAAAAAAGTATGAAGAAAAATTAAAACAAAACACTTGGCGGCAAACAAACTGTGCCCTACAAAAAAAACACTTCAACATCCAACGGACATCCAGACAGCCTGAGGCCAAAGATTCTGCAGTTTCACACTTTCAAGTATTGATGTTTCACCTCACATCACAACAGAGGCAAAGCGAAATACAAAAAAAGAAAAACGAAATTTTCCACAGCGCAAAAAAGGGTTGTTACACTCAGAGACAATACCACTAAACTAATTTCTCAGGTGTCTCAGCATTAAGATCACAGTTCAGACTGGAAAAGAACGGAAGGAAAGAGCAGAGGGATTTACTCAGCCCCCCCCCCCACATCAGCGGTGTTCATCGAGTGCTACAGCAATGTCAGCCCCTTATATATACACGTATGTGTATATGTGTATCTAAATATAGATATACACACACACACACACACCTAGGGTAGCAATGTCATTTACTTAAACATAGTTTATTCTATTCACATAAAAAATAAACCATTAAATACAAGCGCAACAACATATAACAGGGACAATTCAAAACGAAATAGTGGTCACAAGATATTTGCGAAGTGATGAGAAATATTTTCTCTGGATGTAATTGTACTGGTGGTATAAACCGATGACATGACAAATGCGGGCCACACTGGTTCTGTCTGCACAAGCTAAACTGAACCAAATTAAGAGTCATATTCAGTCTCATTCGGGTGATTACTGATCACTCCGGGGTTGGATAAAAAAAAACGTCTCTAAAGACTCCAGTGTTGCAGCTCCAGAAACTCGTGGCTAATTCATGACTGAAGAAAAACACAGTGAGACGAGCCTGCGAGTGTCCGGATTTGTCGGCTACTTCTGCAGGTGGGGAAAAGGGGAATGGTCAGGGCGCGTTTAACGAGATTTGTTTTCCCCCCCTCTCAGTCTTGCACACCATTGTCGTCAATGGGTTTTTCAACAGGCAGGGCCAGCTTCTAAACATCACATCTGCACTTGTATTACAGCAGGGTATTTTAGTGCTGATCCTGGAGGCTAAAAATAGAGAACAATCTGCCAGCACAGCGCAGCGCAGCAGGCCAAGGGCTCTGCAACACCACTGTCTTCCTCATCACTCATCATCAATGACGTCGCCCCTATAACATCAAGCTTGGATTATTGCCATCTTCTAAATTACTTTCTGGAGACAAATCTATTCTTCAATCACAGGCAGATGGCCATCTGGCCACTGCAATCGGCGCCTTTGACTTATCTCCTCGTGACGATCTCCCCTGACAGATGTTGAACTGCATCAGACCTGCTGATTAACGAACCCAGCCAGACTAATGAAGCCGAGGGACGGCGGTCAGCTAAGCTCACCTCCATCCACTCGTTCAGGAATCCTCCCAACCCTGTTTTCTGTCATACAGGGACACTGGAATATCCGTATATTAATATACTATCAGTATATATCAATGACTAATAATGCCGGGGGTGCTGCTTGGACAATTGTACTTAAATATTACAACTTTCACCTTCATGCTCTCTTATAAATATAGATATATTTTTAAAAATAGACTTCTCATATGTTACACTACCATGATACCAACAGCATTGACCCAAACATCAGGAAATGGTGAAAGAAAAAGTGGGTGGCAATGTTCAGATGAAAGACAGAACATATGTAAATACAATATATATATCCCAGAAATAAGTAGAAATGGTCTGCATTGAAGAACAGCAACCGAACACATTATTCGCTTTGCAACAGCGCATGAGCTTGTGTACAACTCTACGCCAATCGGTCAAATCGCTTCAAAACAAGTTCACCTTAACCCCCAAAATGAAAGAGATATATATTTGTTTTGAAAGAAAAGCACAGAGATTCAGGATCCTTTAGCAGGTTACGCAACCTCCCTGGTTATCACTCAGCGGCCACATTCACCAAAGCCTGAGAGACAGAACGCAGCACCAACAGTCTTCGGTTTAAGTTCCAAACGACAGCCGGCAAAGAGAGGAAAAGAGAGAGAGAGAGCAAGAACATTGAGGACTCTGGCCACGAGCAGACTAACAGCTTCGGCAGGACCTCTTCTTGGGTCCTGAACACCTCGGTTCATTTGACTCTATGTTCAACATCTGTCATCCCAAAGAAAAACGGGATGTTTCTCACGTTAGTTTGGGTTTCCAGGGTTTGGAAAAGTAGTAACAGTGCGGATTTAACAGCAGGTTTTGGAAAGATAAATAGATACAGACACATCCTGTGACAAGGCACTACGGTTGGTTAAGAGAAGGAGAGGCTCTGGAGGCTGGAGCAAAGTGGAGAGAAACTGGTGGTCGTAATGGTGGTGGGCGAGCACTCTTCGTGGAGATTGAGGTTTTATTCCAGGCAGAGAAGGACAGCAGGACGGCAGCAGACCTTCAGCCCCGACAGGGTCCATTGGAGTGGGGTGTGGTCAAACGCCACACCCTGCCCCCTTCCCCCAAGCAATTCTCGGGCGCCGACGATGTGCCGCCTGCGCTGAAACACAACGACACTCAAACAAGTTGAGCCGGCTGATGTCACTCGGGATCATGAACAATAGACTCTGATGTAATACGTGTTAAAGTTTTCCACAATCCTATGATTTGGAGCTAAAAAGCAGAATTTACTCCGCATACACGCCACCTGAAAGGTGATCCAGACAGGGTGAGACAGGACGCATATTTGCAGTTTGTTCTTGTGTGTTAGGATGCTTTGTTTATGTTCAGTGGCTGGAAGTGCCTTCATCCAATCAAATAGTTAAAAACAAAAGGAACTGTGACCAGGTAATGCACTCACTTGGACATTCTACGGATTTAGTCCTTTTGTCTGGAGATCGTTTTCACTTGAAGCTTGGGGGCCCAAATCAATGAAATAACATATTTTCATTTGACTCATTTGAAATAGTAAATAAAACCGAAAATGGACATGTGGTATTGTGTCAGGTCAACACAAATAAATCAATGTATGGCCAACCCATTTGCTTCATATTCGCTCAAAGTAAAAGCCATAAATAAATAATAAACACAGAAACGCTTCATGCTTCATTAACTCTTCTGCCTACATGAGGAGAATGTATCTGATTCACTGGGAGAAACTGAACTGCGTTTTAAAGGTGGAGTAGTTTTAATGGCCCACTGAGTTTAGACTTTTGGGGCAAATTCAGTTTCTACAATACATCCAAATAGAGCTTAAAGTTAAACCATAGATTATTAGGAGCTACACTTAACACATTAACATGAATTATCATCCCCCTATTTATACCTATACCGAATCCTCTCCAATACAGAAAAAGCAAGTGGGATGATGCTGGGTCAAATTAGTTCACTATAGTGGGAGATAAATATTCAACTAAACGTTTTAAACTCGTGGCTGAATATGCTCCATGAGAGCAGAGGAGATATTAAAGAATAATAATAATTTGAATGAATTACTTACACAGAGGCAAAGCAGAGAAGTATGGAGGTCCCGATGGTTTTACCTCCTGGTGTTACTGCTGAAAGACGTCTGAGGGCTTTTAAAGTTCACGTTCTCGTAGACACTGGAGGAATCATCGTTTGTCAATCTAAAACAACACAGAGGAAACAGTCATGTCAAAACAAATGATCAAATTTGCCAGTGTTGGCGGTGTTTGCAATCGGTCTGTCTCAAGTAGGCAAAACTTGGTGCCACAATGATTAGTAATACCAGTGTTCGCTGTAGATCCAATGGTGCTGATTAAAACTCACACACTGGCCTTTCTTGCCTCAAGCTTGCATTTACTTTTATTCCATACCATCACTGGCAGGCTACAGAAAAATAAGAAACTATGATTTTGTAATCATCACTTTTTAAGACCAGGAGATATTACGTTTGACAAATGCTCTACTATGGTTCTGTGATGCTGTGTGAATTAATACAATGAAATAATAATGAATTCTTTTCTACCTCAACCTCACCTTACTATGTGTATTACTTACACAGAGGAGGAGCGCGATGATGTCATGCTGGGTTTGGATCTTGAGTTGGTCATCTGGGGATATTTGATATTGGAATATTCCCTCTCCTTCATCTTATTCCTCTGCAATGTGTAAACAGGAGATCATTTACAAAGCCCTAATAGAATGTCGTTTAACTGTGCCTGTCCACATTCAGTGGACCAGCCATATTGTTGTTTGCTTCACTGCTCTGTCATAACATAACGCATGGTCTTGGCCTCCAATTTGAGGTCAAACATAAATATTTTACAGCCTTCATTACAGTGCAGTACCTGCTCTTCCTCAAGTCTCTTCTGAGCCGTGTCTATGTACTGCTGTACAGCCATGTAGATGAATTTATACTGGGCCTCTGTCTGCACCATACCCGACCTCTGCTGCCGTACCCTCTGGATGGTCTTGGGGATGTCGATGTCACAATCCAGACCTAGAACCCACACATCCAGAAATGAACACAGACACAGTACCAACATTTGAAGTAATATTTAGAGCCCATTCTGTCACTTGTCCATGTTCCTCATCCGAGTCTCATACCTTGGCGGTTAATAACATCAATGAGGATATCGATAACGATAATGGTGCCCGTCCTGCCAATGCCTGCACTGTGGGAACAGTGAAAGAGTGAAAAGTCAAGTCAAAGCTAAAAATACCCAATTTATTAATTCAATTCTTTCCTGTAGTTAATTATGGACATGTTTCATGAGGATCAAGAGCAAAAAGGGGGGTTTCAATACGTACAAGTTGCTAAATTACAGGTTGGCAACAGCAATAAAGTATCTTGGATTTGTTGTTGTATGCTGTTACATCGGTATGAGGACTCAGTGTTATTCTGCCCACAATACCAACATTAATTTCCTGGCAGCCTTCCCTGACCAAATGAGTCAGTCTGTCAACATGTTTGGATGGCTGGGTATTGTGGAAGACAAACAAACAGGATCTAGTGAACAAATCAAATCAGTTACATTTACTACCAGACATGTCTGTTGTTAAAGTGAAATACATCAGTGAACTCTTGGTAACATAATAATAATAATAATAATAACATAATTTTACCAAAAAATGATTCAGACATCTGTCAAACAGTAAGAATTAATTTATGATGAATAGAACTTGTGTGCCCCGAAATAATACTGAAATAGTTTAGATATAAATTAAAAGTTATTCACCAAACCACATTTTTATCATTTTAGCTGTTATGTTAAGGAAGGGGCCCATCCTGTTTACAGCAGAGCAACAACATACTTTGCCAGTTCAAAACATATGTCACCTTGCATGGGAACATGAAGATTTAAGTGTACTTAAGAACGTGTGTATTGTATTGATGAACAATAGTATCTGTAATGAAAAGAACATGAAGATCTTTTAATATTGAAACGAATATATTATTATTATGCAAAAACTGTTGAACCTTGAATATTGCGCAAAGATGTGTCAATTGAAAGCATATTTCAGAACATAAGTAAAAGCGTGTTTGCATATTTAAATGCAAAGAATGTATTCATTAATCAAACAGTGTTATACCGTTGTTGTTAATGAGTGTTAAAAACATATACCCTTAGTTTTCTTTATTTATTGGGAGAAGGACAAGGTGAGGGAATGCCCCTCCTGTTCAACACACTCAGTTAGGTTTAGGTTTAGAATTGTGGGTTTTATTGTTCCCCTATTTTTCTCTTCTCAATGTAGATCTTTTGCTATGGTCTGTAAGTTGGATTTACCTGTATCGAATTCATTGTGTTGCTGGTCTTTTTTTTTTCCTTTTGTCATTTGTGTTCGAGTTCAATAACAGTTGCTGCAATAATATTACAAAGGCACTTGCAACCTCTATAGAACTACAGCCGAAGCAACACTTCAAAGGGTTTCTAAAATTAAGTAAAAAACACTTTGCATACCTAAAATATACACTTGTTTTGTATAGTTATATTACTTTCCATAGGCAGCTATAACAGCCTCTGGGAGGAGGCTGATGGTGATGCTGCCTTCATAAGCTTTAAAACACCACCACAATCTCAATTGCCCAATCTCTAAGCATCCTGATATAAAAAGCACCCTTTTCTCTCGGCAGCACCTGCAATGGACAACGATGGGCCCGGTGTCTGGAATGGTGCTCTGTGTGCGGTTGACCTCCTCTAGGAACCAGAGCACACCACCAGGCTCATTGGGCACTCCGTGGTCTGGCCAGCTCAGGTACTGAAAGTGCCAGATGTACCTCAGAGGCTCCCTCTAAGAAGTAGCAAGAAAAGATGATGAGATGAGGATTTTTTATTACATACTTAAAGTAGAACTGTCTTACTTTAATCCAGATATTCACTGTAAATTGCAAAGTTTTGAATCCCCGATATGTAGTATGTTTGAAGGAATTGGCTAAAAACTGTTTCATATCAGCGTTGCTTTTTCACAAAGGCTGTGTGAACTTTGCAATTCACTATTTCTTAATCTGCTTCTAGTATTTGTCATATCCTCATGTAAGCTCAAGCATGTGCCAGAGGATCTTGTGTGTTTGAGTATGTGTGTGAGTGAGGTGTAATCACTGATAATCTGACCCCAGGTCAGTGGGTCAGCTCTGACTGAGTACACAGCTCCTCCTACCCGGTCCAGGTGGGTCACCTCCAGCTTCCTCAGGATGTAGTCTTGTGCTGGCCTCTCGTCCATGTTCCTCACGCGCACCCTCCCGAACTCCTTGGAGGCATGCAGGTCCGGCCAGTAGCAGACACATTTGTTCTAGATCAGAGGGAACGAGAGCGGGGTGCGGGGCATGAGACTATCTAAAGAGGCAGCTCATCTAAAGCATCTTTCCAATCAGCTTAACTGTCATACTATCCTTCTCAGCCGTGTCTCTCCCCTCCCCCACAACATCACCATCATCCCTACTATGCAAATCGCCCAAATCATCCCCATCGCTGTTAGAATCAGCGAATGGCATCAAGTTGTGTCTTTCATGTTAAAAAACCTAGAGCCAAATGCTTGATGGCAGTCCAAACTGTCAACACGCAGAAAAAGCTAAAGCTGTATAGGACACAAAATAGAGTCAACACAGTCCCATTGTTTTCTATTATTGCTGCTACCTTTTGTTGCTTGCTAAAGCGCTTTGTGTGCAGTCACGCTGTGAAAGCACCATGTATAATTGTTCACTAGAGGATATTTTGCATGCAATGTTTTGGTTTTCGGTATTCTTTGCATATATTTTGTATATCTTCATTAATGATCTCCATCGATAAAATCAATCCAAATCAGTCCGTTTATAGCAAAGCCAAAAGAAACCAGACTTGACGATTGTACAAATGCTAGAGAAATCAAATACAAAAGAGATGAGGAAGTAAAAATATACGTGCTTTCCTGTACTGTTGTATTGAATAGTTGCTCCGTGGTTAAGCTACCAAATACTTACCCGACCTCGCTCGATCTCCTTTGTGGTCATAACGATGACGTGTGTTTTCTCTTGAAACACCATTTTCCAGAAGTCATTGACTGTATTCTGGAGGCAACCCTGGGTGGCGATGAAGACTTTCCCCTCAGCCGTCTGGCGCCCCTCTTCCTTAATACTCTGCACGGTACAAAAACGTGTATTTTTTCTTCTGAAACCAGATATTCATATAGTCACAGAAAAAAATACAAGAAAGATATTGATTTCACTATTGAAAGAAATAGGGACTGATTGAAGAAATTATCATGTTATCTTGAAAAAGTGCTGCTTATCAAAAAGTATGTTTTTATAATTAATGTATTTAGAACTTTGCTACTGAAGTATACCAATGTTACAATAACTGTATGTAATTGTGACCTTTCGTTAAATTGCACTTAGACTGAGTGTTTACTGAATGCTGTGTATTACAGTGATTGATCAAGCATAGGCGCTGATGCGATGTCTTAGGAAATGCTCAAAAGACTCACTCGGATGTAGTTGGCATTGATGTAGTCTGAACCAGGGACATCTGGATCAGTTTCCCTGATTTCCACACGCGTTGTGTCAACTGAAAACCCACACAGACATTAGTGCACATCAAAATGTCTACATTCTCAAGTCGAAACAAGCGTAAATAGCTGTGAGTTATCAAAATGGAATCTCGACACTTTGCAGAGGCCTCTATATTGTCTGTTGACTATTTGTGTCACAGTTTCCACAGGAAGTTGGAGAGACAGGAAATGGCAGGTTGCTGCTCGACTCACAGGGGAGGATATTCTTGTATCTGTTTTTACTCTTGTTTTCTGGCTTCTGTCCGTCTTTCCGGGGATACAGCAGTTTGCACTCCTGCTGCTGAAGTACCTGATCATGACAAACAACAATGGAAAAGGAACTGACAATTTTTTCAGAAAACTACAAACAAAATCCACTTAAATCGTCCTTTTACATGGTGGTGGTGGTCACCCAGGAGAGGAAAAACATTCAAACTCCATGTAAGTAATTAGGGTGTAAACTTAAGAAAAATCATTTCAGGATGAAGTTCCTTTAAAAACCCTGGAAGAATGTTCCTTTCATACACACTTCGCATTTCTTATTTAGATTTGTCCTACCTGCAAAAACTTAACTAGCTGTATACCATCCATAAAAATAAATACATTGATTTTCCAAATGATCCTCTCAGTCAGGCAAAACATTTTAATGTTACGTGCTATGGGCATTGGGTCAGTGTTTTGAGACTACATACCTCAAATTCTTCCCAGAATCCTTGTTTGGGCTTCTCAGAGTTGTCTGCAACTTTGTTAAGCTCCCGTACCCGGTTCTCAATGTTAGCTGCATTTATCCTTGTGGCGTTAAATGGCTTAAATAGTCATGGCGAGACAGGGAAATCAACAGAAAAAAAAGGCATTCTAAATATTAAAAGCACAAGCACAGCAGGAGCGTAACATTTTCATACGGTTTGAATTAAAATGCGTATTGCAACATATCTATGTCTTCATGGTATTGTCGGCAAAATATTGTTTTTTGTTCAAAAGAAAAGCACAAACGATTGTGCAAATTACATACCTGTTTGAGGTGTACCACAATGCCACTTTTCTCTACCATTGGGTTCTTCTTGTAGTGGTCCACTAGGTCAGCCAGGGTGTCAAACCTCTCTCCTCCTCCCACATCGAATTTACCATCCTGCTGGAGACAAACAGAGGGAATACAAGTCTAAGGAGTTCTGCATCCATCCTAATACATTTTCATTGTAATATTGTATTTAAACAAAAAATGTCCATCCAGACACATGTTGCTGACCCCATTGAGACCCGGTATTAACATCCATCCTGATATAGTCCATCACTTGTGGGCAACTCCAATTACAGGTGTGAACGCACCTAAAAGTGTCATGAGTGCCAATCAGTCTGACCATATTGACGGCTACACACTCGGCCGAATTTCTTTGAGCACCTACAGTTTTTCCCATTGAACCAGAAGTAGGCTTTTTTAGACTTTGGAGGGTGTAGACATTGATGTGTATGTAACCACTGCCACCGTAACAAAATGGATCACATGATTTGTGGGTTTTTTTTATGTTGAAATTGTATTCAATTGTAGAGCTGTTTGTAGCATATAGATTCATTCAGGACCTTTCTGAATACAAACACATTGACAAAGGACACATCCATAATAGTCTGAGTACAAACTTTTGTATTCATGAACAGAAATTATGCTTGTGTGTATTGCAAATGCAAATTGCGTGCGTACATATGTGTATTCCTAAGAGACGCAGTTAGGATGCATTTTAATGTGAGGTGTGAAAAGACCCGTCCTTTTGTGATCCAATCTCTCAGGATGGATGCTAATACCAGGTCGCAACGGGGCCCTTGGCTCCGAATCAGAAGAAATCTCCATCCTTACTGACACACCTAAAAACTCAAATCATATAACTATTAAAAAGTACAAATTAAGTGTCTGTGTATATCAAGGGGCCTCACCTGGTAGCGAATCATAACATGGGTGACCTTGGTCTTGCGATCCACATTTTCATGTTTCTCCTCATTGGTGAGAACTGAGAGGACAAAGTCACCTGGTTTACTCTGGCTCTCCCGTACCAGGAAACTGCCGGGTTTGCCTTTCTCTGTGAGCAGTCTCTCTGCATCTCGCCCAGAAAGGTGCCCATGGTACCACCTGGAGATGTGAGAGAGAACAGATTGTCATATGCAGACGATAATCCTGAAACAAACTGACAAAATTAATAAAATGCAAACCAACAACAGGAAAACAGGAAAATCGAAACAAAACATGTTAACGTGTTGAATACTGGGTTTCTGTTAATATTACAAGACTATCACATTTTATGCATGATGTAGCCTCAGGCTGGATGTGATTTCAAGGTAGGTGAATTATCAAGATAAGTGAGAAGAGGTGCGGCAGAATTTGCCCAAATAGGTGGGAGGACAAGCATAATGTTTCCTGCTGCAAGGGGAAAAGTTTGTGTTGTTGGGGTTATAGGCTTACATAGTGTCTATCCATATGTGCACCATAAAAAACACATGTACCAAAGATTAAGAGAGTATCCTGCATAAGTGCATTCTCACTTTTTACTGGTAAAAAAAAACCCTCCATGTCTGCATTTCTTCTTCCTGTGTGGTGAGCAACAGCATGTAGGAGGCTCTGACGACCGATGTATGTAGAATGGAAAATGCACAAAAACCACAGCCATAGATCATGAGTTGTTATTGAACCTGAACCGAGATACACACACTGCCTTGTGCGGAAAAGGTAAATATACAGTACATAACTGGCTCTGCATGAGATGTTGTCAGTGAAGTTAAAAGTTGTTTTTTCTTGCAAATGAGGGAATGTACAGTATGTTTATGTGAGTGTGTGCTTTTCAAATTAGTTGTGTAGGTGTGATGACTTGTTATCTGCCTCCAACCTTTGTAAACAAGGGTGTTTGTGTGTAGCTACAAGGGAGCATAAACAAAAACAGCAGTACCTCCCACTTAGTTTTTTTGAAGATGCATGTGGGAATACACCACTAATTATACAATTGGATGTGCCTCGGAGTGTGTGGGTGTGTGTGCACCGAATAATACTTTCTCTCTACATCTTCATACAATATGTGTAAACACACATATGTGTATTGGTATATGATTAATGAGTTAATGGCCAATCCCTTCTCGGGGCTTTTCAATTATAGTTAAACAGCTGGTCATGTAAGCTTAGAAAATAATTGATTTATAATGAAATAATATATTTGTTCATAATCAATTATTCAAACACAATAGCTTTTAGAATGTTAAATCATTAAGTACATGGATTGTGAAAGGCTGAATGAATGAATCTTTCATATTTGCAGATTTGCATTGCTGCTTTTTAGAATTGTTGTTTGATGTGACAAATCACATTTCTCTGCAGTTCCATCATCATCTTGTTACTTTCTTTCAGCTCTTTGTCTTACTTAAGCTTGAAACGTAGCTCTGATTAGCACTGTACGCTTTCGCTCCATCCCATCATGCCAGACAGACAGTATAAGCTAATAGTATGTGACCATAGTGAAGCAATTAACAGCCAACTGTTTGAGTTGGAGTAGAGTAGAACTAAAAAGGCATTGGCTCAAATGTAATTCATTAATAGTAAATACATCTCTGAATTAAACTCTATTGCCACAACAAAATTATTGCTTGGAAATAGCCTAATCTAGAATGTCAGTTTCAAAATATAATACAGCATTTCAAATATATTGCCAGGAGAAGACAATGCCCCTTAAATCAAATTCTCTTATGACATGTTTGAGATCTTAATCATCATCATATTTTCTGAACACAATACTACTTCATTGAGTGGTCCGTTATAGCAACTTTGTGCCATTTATGTAAAAGATGATTTAAAGATGTCTGGTCTTATTATTACATTGTATTTTTCTTTTATATAAATATATACATTACTTTATTCCCTAAGAGTATTTTAATGCCTAATTGAGTCTATGTTGTGTCAGGATTTCTCCACACATACAATTGCTTACAACCTCATAATGAAATAGTTTTGTATTTAATTTTCTTTCTGTGAATTTAACACAAACTTATTAGGATTTTTTAAATAAGACATGTTTTCTAACACTAATATGAAATATAACTGTCACATCATGTTGCACATCACAACCAAATGCATACTGTACTCTTAATGTCTGGAGCTCCAGGTGTTTCTTTGGCAACATTGTTTTTTGTTTTAGATAGATAGAGAGAGGATAAACAAATGGACCACCCTGAGCTAGTTATTAGATATTCAATACGTCAAGTGTCCCACACATCTGTTGCAGTAAAAACTGGAATAATTAGTCAAAACAAACCAATAATTTGGTGTGCAGGTGTACATGTAGTTCATCTGATTATTTTTATCAGTAGTCTAGTGCTTGATGCTATAAACTCTAATCGTGTCCAGACATCATTCCTGTTTGAAACTGCACATGGGACAGAGACCTGCTGCCTTCAGATGAATATAAGGTGTCACTAGATTAAAGTAAAGGCCGATAACGTAGATTTACTAACTACAGGAAAACACAAGTTTGTCACTTTTTGCACAGTGTGATGCTCTCAATCTCACTTGTTCCTAAGATAATGATACTTTACTCTTCTACTGTACATTATTCATGATTCACACTTATCTCAAAACTTCCTCTATGTTTTAAGTTTGATAGTAATTAACCATAATTATGCAAATTAAATGTATTCAGTATTTTAAGTCATTTAACTGTCTTTAAGTCGAAAATGCCACACTAAACGCCATAAGGCCAAAAGAGGATTCTGTGAGCGAACCGAGAGCTCGACTATGTTTCTGAGGCAGTTATTGGCTACTCATGTCAGGTTCAAGTTCGATGCTATGACATCCCTGAAACATATCGAGCTGACCTTTGCTTTGGTTTATTTATGTCTTCTTCGAGTGGATTTGTCATATTGCATTTCTTTGCGCGCAAATGTGAGAATATTTGTACATGCGGGTGTTGTTGTGGAGGCAGCACCTTTCAGAGGTGGGGTCCTTGCAATTGAGAGGGTACTTGAGCTCGATGACATGGCCGTTCCTCTCTCGCAGGAGATCCTGTTGCTCTGTGTAGTACTGCACCAGCTCGGCCAACGTGGCAAACTTCTCGCCTCCATACAGATCATAGTAGTCGCCTGAGTTCTGGATTTTAATGTGGGTCACCTCATCGTCACGCCTGTCCAGATACAAAAAAAAAAACACAAGGGGGAATTTAGTCAATCAGTTTATCATGTACATGTAAACAGATGTGGTCTCACTCCAGCGTTGCACTCAGTATTTTATGTTTGCCTCTTTCTTTTTGGCTTGTACTCCAGAGACTGTTCGCACAAACAATATCAGGACCATACACATTTGGTCACCCACACTCACTCCCACAGCACAAACGCATATAAAGTAAATTATACAGTTTATCAAGCCATCTGCTAACCATCTTCAGGAACTGAATTTTCTTTAAAAAAACAACAACGTGACAAAGAATCTGCCAATCAGTTTCATTCGTCCCCATTTTTTCCCTCGCACTTTCTTCCAGTAATCTACCTACTTCTGTCTGTAACACATTTACATGTGAATTGAAAGCTATTTTGCATAGCTGAAAGTTAAATAATTAACATAACTATGACTTTTTCCATCTGTGCAAGCATTTGAAAGATAACAAGACACAAGCTACAGCGGGAAAGAAAATGAAAAAAAAAAAAAAGCAACAAAGACGCAATGATTCAAAAATACTGATCCCTTTTATTGCATACAGAATATTTTTCACTGTGACTTCTATAAACAAAACAACATAAGCCTTTTTCCCCAAGCCTCCTTCTCTTTATTATGCTGTCGTTTTCACATCTAATGTACACCATGGATAGCTGCATTGTGACTGCAGAATGGGACAAAAAAGAGTCGCGCAGCTGCTGAGCACAAAGACTGATAAGCCAGTAAACATTTGTGACCACTTAACATATTCAAAGTCCTCTGACTAGTTTGAAAAGGTGCAGAGAAATGTTCATAATATTCTACTCTGTTGCATATCTGCGTGGAAGCAAGTGCAGAACAAGATGAGGTTCACCAGCTTCACTGCGGAACGGGCTTTTTCTATCTACTTTTCATTCCATTTTCTATCTATAGTGACCGGTTTCCCGAGCAGAGACAAACACAACATCCTGTAAACATATGCATAATAACACACTCATACATAACAATGTCAGGAATCAAAGGGAAGTCTGTCGGGTAATCAGCATCTGATCTCCAGGCTAAGAGACACAGCCTCCTCTCTCTGTCAAAGTGTTTATTAGCTAATGGTCATATCAAATGGCAAATACCCCCCCCCCCCCCATCACGTTTCTTGATGTTTTCAAAATTCCTTTTTTCTTCTTTTTTCCCCCACTCAACATACTGTACTCATAGTTATCAGTGCCATGATCCATCTCTTGCTCTCCCTCTCAGTGTTTCCTGGTAATTGCTTAATGGCTCTATTATTGGCTGTTGGCAAGGTGCCGCAGGTCTGTGGCCCTATCTCTCAGGCCAAAGCCTCCCTTGTCTCAGAGTTGAACACCATTAAACAATGCATTTTAGCTCACTTCCTCTCTCCTCCCCCAGACATTGATAAACTTGAGGGATTGATTACAGTAAGGCAGTCTTCTTTACATGAACAACACAGGGAGGTTCAGTATCACGGGCATGCCTTCTTTAAGCTCTCACGCAAAACCTTCTATTCTAATATATGACAAATTACGTACAATGATTTTTTATATTCATTTGCTAATTGGCAAAGACATTAAGACGCGTAACAATAATATGCTGGCTTTCTCACTGTCTGCTGTTCTATTTGTGACAACGGTGTCAATGCACCAATGATGCACCTGAAATAATAAGGCTCCACAAATCTATGTATAAGGTTAATAACCAATGTACTATAAAACATTCTACCTAGATAGCAACTGCTGAATTAGCAAAAACAACAGTTTAGAGATGTGTATAAGTATGTTTTCAAGTACAGTGTAAAATGTACAATTAAGTTGGATTTACTGAAAACATGCATTTGTATCCAAAGGCAAAAACAAACTTTGGATTCATTAACAAAATTATGAAACTGTGAATAAATGAAAATGTATCCATAAGATTAGGGAAATCAGCGTATACTACCAGATTAAATAAAACCTAACACTATGCAATACAATTCAAGTCTGTCTTTAAAGCATGCCATTTTGCTTGTCTAGAAAAAAAACAAATGAGGCAGATAAAGGAAAGATAATTGTTTCCTTGATTTATCTATGACCAAGTTTGCATTGATACAACCAAATGAGCAGAGAAAGAATGTACATTGTCACATCGCCCTACCTTGTACCTCTCTATCAGATCGCAGCATTGTCGCAGTTTAACAGCCAGAGCAGCACAAAGAAGACGAGCAAGCAGCTAGGTGATCATTTTGAAGCCACTAAAGCTATATTATTCAGTAATAAATATTGTTTTGATCAGTATGATTAAAACAACTCATGTTGTAATAAGAAGTACACAAACATGGATAACTGGGAAATATATACTATTGAAAAATGCACATGCTAGAAATGATTATATATAATTCTTGATTTGTTCTGAAGCCATTCCAATCAATACTTTTCACTTTATACAGCCTGATACCACTGAGAAATGCCTCTTTATGCTTCTTCACCACTTATTAAATTGAGGCTGATAAAGTTTCAGCTCTACATTCCTTCTTAACAGGCTGCTGCATTGGAAATGGTCCATGTTGAAATGTCAAATTTCAAATGTTATGTCAGAACAGTGTACTTTGGGTCTCAAGCGCAAAAAGTCCTCATCTTTTTGACCTACGTACGTCTTGTTTTCCAAGCAACAGTTTGAGAGTCTGGGCCATTTCAGAGAAGAGGTGTCTCGATAAGAGCCTTCGGAGAAAAGATCGGGGCAGCTCTCGTGCATGCTGCACACTTGCTGCTT
The DNA here is from genome assembly GCA_016785305.1 of Colistium nudipinnis. Taxonomy (NCBI): domain Eukaryota; kingdom Metazoa; phylum Chordata; class Actinopteri; order Pleuronectiformes; family Rhombosoleidae; genus Colistium; species Colistium nudipinnis. The sequence continues at coordinate 3,824,134 of JAFBJU010000650.1, forward strand.
ATGGCTGTTACAAATAGTGTGGTTAAACTTTACTTAACTTTTTTTTTAATGCCTAAATAATAGTTGCTCAAAGGCACAAAGGAAGAATATACATTCATTTGAAACAAATGTGACGCAGGGTCCATTCGGATAGATTTACAGTTCGGACCTTGGTCCGCAGCTTGAGAAGCCCTGCCCTAATATACATAAAATGTTGCTTTATATTAAACTGGTCCTGGTTCCATCTATAAACACAGCTACCATTGTGTGTTCAATTCTAAGCTTTTCAATTAATACAGTGGTTCATTTATTCAACATGACTACCCTGTTGAATACCTCTTCTGTACAACATTTAATGCCATTAGTCCTTCATATTCACTGATCTTTCTATATTTCTTTCTGCACAGTGGCATACCGCTACTCTGATTTCTCTGCAAGGGTGGATGTGTGTATGTAACCCGGGGGGAAAGAACAGACAATCGGCGCAAATTGGAAAATATCAAACTAAAAACTTTGTATGAAAATATTAGAGCAATTATATTTATACCAACAGAGGGTATAGGAAATGAAGACCATGCTGAGCAAAAAAATCGCCATTGTTCAGGTGTAGATCACTCTGTAAGCTAGATGCAATAGGAACTCTATGTTTGCACATGTCACAGAACATGTGCACGCTATATCACAGCTATATAAGTTGTTTTGATTTGTCCTCGCTGACACTCAGATCTAACTAGACACGGTGGACCTTATAGCGGAGAGTGTCAAACTGGGCCATGTCATGAAGTGGGAGGTAAGATGTCAGCTTGCAACCAACACAGAAACTTTAAAAACACCTGGAAACCGGCTCGGGGAAAAATGCAGTTTAAATAAAATTTACCTCCACACATTGATCGAACAACCACACTAATAATGCTGAAATTCTCCTTTCCCAGACTGTTTAAATCTATTACTAGCCTCGCTGCAGTGGAAACACACAACAAGTAGAGCCCGGCTAGCATTATATAATAGTGAGGCTCTGCAAAAATCCATTGGTAATATGCCCTGGAAAAAAATCTCTCCCTTACACTTAAAATTCTTCCCTGGGGTCTTAAGAGGGCATAAAGAGCATGAAAAATGATGGAGAATACCAGACCAGACAGCTCTGCTTAAAAAGTTGGACTTGGATATAAATTATGGCTCAAGTTTTTCCTCTGCTTCCAACTTCCTCTTCCTCCTCTTTGAGGTTTATGCAACTCTGAAATGATTACATTTTTAAAACCCTCAAAAGCTCTCATTAACATCTCTCAGACGTGAGCCTACAAAAGCTTTTTGAGCAGCGGCTCTGTCCGACCACTCCTGCTTCTGTTCACCTCGCGGGCCAGAAAAGAAAAGAGGTGATGGAGATAAGAAGTGGATGGGCAGAGAGAGGAAGATAAGACCAACGGGGAGGGACAACCGAGTCCCTCAGCATCCATGAAATCTGAACATTCGAAGTGGCTGTCTCACTCCTAATGGCCTTAGTAAGATGAAACCTGGCTAATGACTAGCTAATTAGGCTCTCCTCTGCTCAGATAAGACTCTGTGTGTTTGCGCGTGTGTGCACTTGTATGCAAGTTGAAAGAGAAATGGAAAATGTATTGGCTACAACATCTTAAGCCAAGAACAGCTGATCCTCATAAAAAAAAACAGTATTTCCCATATATTAAAGACTTCATTGGCCGCCGTCATACTGTAACAAATTCATTTGGACTTTCTTCAGGCACCTGGGTGACCAATGGATCCCATAAAAGCTTCTGTTGCCAAGTAAGAGCCACTTACCTAACTGTTTATTTCTTACTCCGTTTCGTTTAGTTGCAATAAATCCTACTCACCAAAAACTGTAATTTCGCTGCAACACACCAGGGCAGAGATGAAAAGAAATATGCTTTGGCTTGCATGACAGATATCACTGGAGGTTACACACAGAGGGGCCTGTTTAGGTCACATTAGCTCCAGCTCCCTGCTCACCTCACTGGTCTGAGTGTGTGGGCATATCACATACTCCAAATTTGTCATCAAAACATTTGGGCTTATATAGTTCTATAGTTAGGCTCAATTTAAATAATAGTGGACTAGATCACTAAATAATGTACCAATGAATGATTTTCAAAACAAACTACTGCCTTGTCTAATCAGGCCATCAAAGCCATTCTTGCATCCTCTACAAAACTACAGCACCAGAACTTTGCTTCTTCAAAAGGCTTTACTTTTGAGGAATAAGAATACTGTAGTTAATTATAGAGATTGATGATGAACACTCAAAACTGTATGGAAAAGTAGGGAGTGCGGATGAAGACTGACCTGACAGAAAGAGTGAAATCCCCTGGATTGCTCTTGCTGGGTCGAGCTAAGAAACTGCCGTGGACTCCCCGGGTCAACAGAAGCTGCTCTGCCTCGATTCCGGTAATGTTAGGGTGGAACCACCTGAAATTTAGAGAGCCTAGTTAGTGGCCTGTTACACACCTGAATTCACCATGTATCCATGTTTTAACACTCTTAGTTATTGTGAGTCATTACACACTAGCTTCCCCGCCAAACCAAAACAAATCAGACAACAACACAAGAGGTTTTTCTGTCAGTGTACCACTGTACCATTGTTTTAGCCTAAACTGCTCAGCTGATTATATACCGACCCATAGCAGTGTGTTTACATATTTTGTGTACAGAGATAAAATAATTAACTCAATGCACAGCAACCACAAATATGTGAACAGGACACTTCTTTTTCAGTTGTTCTGGAAATCTGCTCTGGAGCAGTACATTGGGGATAAAATAATCAATATAAAGTTAAAAGTAATCATTGATTTAAGATTGAATAACATAATACAGTTTAGATACTCTAGCCCTATAGAATTCCCATACCCACTTCCAAAAACAGATATACTGGACAGGGCTGAGTAGGCCATGGCCTTAAAGCTATAGGATATTTATCTGCTGCTGAAATATGACTCCTGATGAAACATTTCAGACCCCAAGAGGGGCTAGCTTTTGCAAGTAAAGTAACAATAAGTGTATCCCAATTTTATAAAAGCCTTATTTTTGAAGTATAGCATGAGAAGAACCAACTATCAGAGGACTTAGCGATGGCTCTACTTCTTGTCTAACGGTGGTAGTCTCGGCAGCAGATTATCATTTTACTACTTCAGCCTGAAGCAAAAGGTGACCTGGCTGGTTTGAGGTCATTAGGCAGTTAATCTGGTACTGAGCCTTTGAAGTTGGTTAATATAGAAGTTTAGTGGTATTCCAGCCACTTTGTTTGTTTTTCAGCCATGAAAAGTTTAAGATACAATGCAGACTTCCTAAAAGGGCATGTAAAGGATAGTAGACAAATCCTTGGGCAGTAGTTGCTCTGTGACCATAGTCAATATCTGGGTTGTGCACCCTTACTGTTTAACACTGTGCGTTGCACAAACCAAACCCTATACATTACTTATCATACGAAAAGAGTTGTAAGACATTAACCAAGCAAAAAACACAATGATATTCACACCGCCCCGCTGCGAAAATACTGGGTTTAATGTGTGACAGACTTTGTAAGAGGCAGTGAGAAGTTAAAGCAGGGATGTCCCAGCTGAGGTTGCCATCTTGTGTGTCCTTCTGTGTAAATGTAAAGGTCATGTTTAAACTGGGCTCATTGACTGTTGTAGGCGGGTTAGTGTCCGCCGGAGAAACCGGAGACAAACAGCGTTTCTGAAAACCGTCACGTCACACTTTTGTTAATATAACATTGTTGGTGGTACGTCTCTATTATTTTTATCTCAGACTGCATAAATTGCGCATGCGCAGAGCCACCGCTGATCCCTCCCTGGCTTACAGAGCGCCATGTAATACTCCGTAACTTAGCGCAGGGGGTGTCCAAACTACGGCTCGCGGGCCATCTGCGGCCCACTGTGCAGTTTGATCTGTTATAAAGTGGTGCTCACATGGAATACTTAAGTTTGTTTTTTCAGAAGTACAACTTTTATGTTTAGTATCACTTTTACCTCTATGATCCTATTTCATTGAACAACCAACTAATTCATTCATAAAAGGAAAAGAAAATAATCTTAAAAACTAAAATATTCCTTTGAGAGTTGGCATTTTCCATGATCTGGCTCCAGCAGATCTTTGTACTTGGATGAGGATTATTTCAGAAAAATCAACAAGAGACACTGTGACTAAACCTTACAAAATATATATATATACAGTATATAAGAAACACTATTGTAAATGAATTATTATAGGCTGTAAGACATTATGAAAAGTATTACGAAAAGCTGGAGATTATCACATTTTGGAAAATGTTTGTCCCAATTTTATTTAAATAGCAAAAAAACTATATTGCAGCCCTTGTAAATTTAAATGATTCAACAGACATTTTTGACACTGACATATAGTCCAAATGAGTCATGGAAATCTTGCATTTCACATCTTAAATTGTAGTCTTTCAGAACACCCCCGGCTCATTACAATGGCCTATTATTGATTAATATATGCCAGTGGAGAGCAGGCAGGGGGGGACACAAGAGTGCCTTCATGGAGGTCATGCTGAGAAGATAGTATCTGAAAGCTTAAACAGTGGGCAAGCATTTAGTCGGTTCTGTTTTTGTACACTGTACGACACAAACCCATGACAGTAAGATAAAAATAAGACTCATGTGTGGGCTCAGCAGATCTTGTGTCACCTCAGAGCAATGGATACACTTCAGACTATGTGGTCCCTTCTGGTGCAAAGGTCTGCATTTGCAGCTTGGTATGTCACTAAATGCTTTCTATTAACTTATTTGATACATCATAACACCAGAAAAATACTTAATGTGATTGATGTGTAAATGGCCAGACGTTCCCATTATGAGCTGCAAGATATTGTTTGTCAGGACAACAGAATTCTAATCAAATAAATTGGGGGTGAGATTTGCTAAAACGAAACGATAAAGGCTTGCTCCATGGGAACTTCATGTATTTGGAGATGAAACTGTAAATAGTTTGCCTTCGACAAACAAATCATAGTGCTTGTAAATCACAAAGCAGCCAGACCTGTCCGACTCTGAGTGAGCGAAAGCATGAGACCAGTGAGTAAGTAGAAATGGAAGAGGTGAGTCACCACAGGAGTGCAAGTAATTATGCTAAATTTTTTATGGGATTTGTAAAGGAGGGAGTAGCACACAAAACTGAGACCGACACAGCGCATTACACCTCTCTGGTGTTCCCAATGAGGACCCTCTATTGAGACAAAATCCAGTTTGAAATAAAATACCTAAATCTTCTTGATCTAAACTCACTTCAATCCAGCCAGAGTGAGCGGTCAGATGAGAGCTAGACTGAGCTGAATGCCTGGACAGGACCAGATTGCACCAGACAGGCCACACCAGAGACATCTGATCCAGACACCAGGGGGTAAAACTGATCTGCTGCACTTACCCTCACTGCACAAGCTGAGGAAACAGATTATTAGAGGAACTTTACAAATAATAAATTGTAAGTGATTACAGGGGGATTTGTCACAAATACATGTAATTTGAGGGGGTGATCTGGACAAAGCCCCTCCATTGGACATTAAAAATATCTCCGGAAGTCTAGCAGGGCCGGGAGGACCATTTGGTGACCAACAGGAAATAATTCAAAAGCATTGAGAGTGAAGTTAATAATGTTACTGTATTTGAATTGATGGTGGATACATTTTTCAAAGTAAAACATATCTCCAAATTGGAAAATATGTTATATTACTGGATAGCCCTGCTTATAAAAAACCCTATAATGGCCTATTTGCTATTTTTAAATTAACATTAGAAACATTTATGATTAAATGTGTTTTTTGACAATATGAAATTTAATAATTTGAATCAGTAGCATTTTAGTTCATCTCTGTTTCTGTGTCTTGTTAATAACCAACAGACACATTTATCAGTACCAAATCTGTGACACAGTAATATCTTTATTTCACTATTTTACTCCTACTTGTCACAACTGTGTTCTTACAATAGAAACGGGCCACCACATTTAGATTACTACGGTTGGGCACCATTGACAGGTCATGGATGTCATCTGGTGGACAGATTACTCAGGGTATTGTGTTTAATCCTAAGTATATTAATATCGAAAAAATAATAACAGAGGGGCAAAAACGCCTTATGTCCCTAATCCATATGTAATCCTTCATCAGAGTGCTGCTGTCGCCTGTCAAACTATCATAACAATAGAGACACCATGAAACCAGTTACAAACACTGTAGTGCTGCTTCAAACAAAAACAACATCAACTACTGCACGGCTAGACAAATTGTCAGGTTGACAGACATCTGACGGCATCAGGGACACACTTCCCAAAGTATCATGGCATGCAAATCACCCATCGTATCGACTACAGCGTGTTCTGGTTTTTCTGTAACTAAATGTCCTGAAACACCCACCTTTGCAACACCACTCATGAGTGCACACGAGAGAAGTGCTGGATATGTGCACTTCCTCCATGCATTAACGTAATCAAATTACAGAAGAATTTAAGGTATTATTTCTTGAGTTAAAAAAGAGGTGTGGTGGCTGTCCTACAGCAGAAATTTGATTAAGCCCTACCTCACCATTCTGTTTCGAAGTCTGCCACAGCCCCTTGCTTTAGCAGCCTCAGATTTAGGTAATCCTGCACTGGACAAAGTAACACAAGGGAGGGTGAGAGGGAGAAGAGGAGATATAGAGATGAAAGGGGGAGGGCGAGGGAGCTTGTAAAAGCGTTTGTGGGTTAGATAGAGTAGGACAGAGACAGAGAAGTAGAGGGGGACACTTGGTAAGAGAGTTTGAGAGAGAGAGAGCAAGTGTGGGGCAGAAGGGAGAGCGAGCCTGGGGACGGAGGCCTTTAATCTGGGATTTGGACGAGCGTGAGCAGGCCTGATACCAACACTCATCAGCACTATCAGGCCTCTCCCTGCCTTCCCTCCTCTCCCGCCTCAGACGTATGTGACAGGCACTGGGCAGACTGCTCCAGCACCCTCTGCTCTCCTCTGTGCAATAACTGCGCAAAGGCTGTGCCCCAAAGCCAACTCTGCGATCTTAACATTATGGGAGCGTATTCTGGCTGGAACACAGACAAGGCCAAGCCAGATCCGGGTGCCAGGTACCCGTTAACTAGTCTGAGGCTAAAAGCGACAGCTGTGTTGCCTGTGCCAGGATATTCCGCCTAATTATGCGCAGCGTAGTTACACCAGATCATAGAACTAAACATCCCAAATCCAGCCCATTCAGCAGTATGTCACCGGGCTATTAATTAAGCAAGGGGGAGAATAAATGCAGAGGACAAAAGCATGGTGGTATGACCAGTGCACATGCAATGACATGCAATGGTTCGATTGATTTTTATCTATTTGAATACAAAGTTTTCATCCAGAAGCTACTGAAATATGACAATAAAAAACAATGGTAGTGCTTAAGAAAAAGACTTTTGGACATCAGGGTTTATCCCCTGAGGACCTTCACCGCCTTCCTTCGTATTGACATTTATCAGTCTAATCACTGGACCAACCAAGCATACAAACAATAAACAGACTAACACTGCCATCCCTGTAAAAATATAATATACATTATCTAGGTAGTGTTGTCAACTACATAAACCAAGATGGTTTAAGATGATTATCCATATTCCTGTCTTCCACTTCAATAATGGAAACGGGAGGGAGAATAAACCTGACATACTGACATTTTGGTGAAACACTGTCCATTTCATGTTCTTTTTATTTTTAATTATGAAGCCGTTTCTGTAAATGTCACTTATGCAATCCAGGCTCCAGATACATTTTCTATGAAGCTATTTTGAGCTTTGCATTGAATCTATTATTTGGTGAGCCAGCTGTCTGCGCTGTCTAAGCTCTGGACAGAATATACCAGGGTGTGAAATACTTTTTTTTTGTTGCCTGCAATATTGCAAGTTGTCAGAAATTTTGCCTGCAATTTTGAAAAACTGCCTGCAGGTACTATGCAGGGTGAGAAATGCCCACCTTTTACCTGCAATTTGCAGCCAAATTCTGATATTGCAGGTCAAAATATGGAATTTGGAATTTTGCAAGTTCAAAAAATCCTTTGTCCGTCTCCGGTTTCTCTGGTGGTCACTTAGCCACTTACAATCGCCAATACCTAGGATTTTTTTTTACTTGCAAAATTGCAAGTTCAAAATATTTTGACCTGCGATATCAGAATTTGTCTGCAAATTGCAAGTAAAAGGTGGGTATTTCGCACACTGTATATTTGCCCTTCCCTTTTCTCTGTAGGTTGCCCTGTCTAATGATTAACTTTCATCATCACTGAGAAAAAAAAACATGGTAAAAACAGACGTTGTGTAAGAAACCAGTGGCATAAAGTGTGTTAAGCTTCTTTTATTATATATGTTTTCTATATTTGAAAGAAACTTAAATGAAATTATTTTTTGTCCAGTTAAATGTATTGTTGATTTGATCAAATATTTGAAGCTGCCATGCTTTGAATATCCTTGCACCCTTACCTACTACAACGTTACTATACAACAATTGCTACTGAAGGAACACAATGTACCTACAAGTCAAACAATTACAAAAAATAGAGCCATTAAGGATTTCAAAAATATCTACCGCATGCATGACTGATGTACCTAAAGTTAGGTGTAACTTTGTATTTCCACTGAAGTGATATATCTGTGACTGAATAAGATTGAACTACTTGCCCTTTCTAAACAACCCTCTCGATAATCTCTCTTTCAGTCACATCCTCAGATCATGACCACAGGAGCAGGAGTGACTCAGAGCTTTCCAAGAATAGGATTCCTTGGAAAACCACCAGGCACCCCGTTTCCCTGTATCTGGCCTTGGGCAGTGAGAGAGTGAGACAGAGATAAGACAAAAGAAAAGTTTTAAGCCAGGGAAGAGGAGAGCTTACCGGAAGTATTGTGCGAGAGTACGAGGTAGCTGGGAGGTGCAGGTTAGGCCCACGGCTGGCCAAGGCGAAACAGGCGCACTGTGCATCCAGCCACCTTTCTATCCTCTTACATAATGTCTCAAGTTCAATATAGCCCTGGTGGGCTATTTTAAGCCCACCCGTCTAGGCCCACTGACAAAAAGGTGATATACTTAGAAGCTGCAGTATGAAAGACTCTGCTCGGCATATATTGGTCCCTGGGGTGTGGACACTGGTAATGTTGCAGATAATTTTAGCCGAGCTGATGATTCAGGCTATTTACATGGGTTCCAAATGAACACACATCACAAAATATTCTACCTCTCTGTGTTGCTCCAGGCAGTCAGCTTTAAATGACCAACTTAGACATCCACTCCATATGTGCACACGGTTACTTTTTAACAATTGCATATCCTGTATTAAGAATCTGAATGATCGTACAAAAAATGTTAGTGGTGATATGATTAATGGTTAGGGGCTTTTAGGATCGCTAGAGATTTAGAAGTAACTAATAGCACATGGAATCCATAGTTTTGGGCTTTTTGTATTGACAAGGAGTAAACAGGACTTATCAAAGGCAGAGTAGGAGTAGCTTCAGCCACTATTGGTTAATAAGTGACTTAACCCAGCAGACCTGAAAACCAAGCCTTATTGAAAACTGAAACTAGTAAATATTCACATCTTTCCCCAACTTACAAACTGTGAAGTGATCACTCAACGCATATTCATAATTTTGACACAACACACACACTGTTGAAAATGCAGTTCTTTGCACTGCTGCTTTAAAACCTTTATAAGGGGGCATGAAATTAAAATTATGAAATAATTCATTTTTGTAAATTAAATGTGTACTTGGATTAAAGTATGTTAAACTTAAAAGTAATTTTTCTCACTCAGATGTGATATTTGAATTATTTGAATAATGATGAATAATGATGAACGGCTCTATGTTCTGTTTCTTCCACTGAGTTAGCCCACAAAATGAAAGCTTATCAGGGACGGCACATTGCAGATGTGGTTAAGTTCAGCATTTAGTTCACAGGGAGACATAACTGATGACAATCCTATTATTGAAAACAAGTCTATGATCATTTTCCATACCTCATTTACCATGTAAAACATGCACCTACATGCACTTTACAACGGCATTACTCCACTGCCGAAATATATAACCTTTTTACAAGATGAGGGCTGTCTTATCTCTGTCCCATAGTGCATATATTACATATGCACTATGGGACATTTCACATCCAGGTCAATTTATGCAACAGGCTTATTAATTGCAACTATCCTGCTTCAGATACAGAAACTTCTCTCTAGCCCCAGGCCAAAAGAAAAATAAGCAAATACATGCAAATATGATTTACTTGCCAAGTATACATTTGAAAGTAGTTAAAGTAATCCTGAGAAAAGAAATAGGCATTTGCATGTCAGGGTGCGAAATACTCACCTTGTCTGCAAATTGTAGGAAAAAATATTTAGAACTTTTGAGCAATTTTGCAAGTATATTTAATATATACCTGGTAAGGAATTACCTACCTTTATAAGCACTTTGCCCTGTAATATTTAAGCATATACGGAATCTAGTAACATTAAAAGATCATGAGCATGTGGACAACATTTAAATGCTTTGTCTCAATTTTCCTTTGAATAAAATGCAAAACATGATGTGGCTGGAAAATAAGCTGTTGGTTCAGAGCTCTCTTGGAAATGTTGCCAGTGTTATCTTATTCCTCCACATGGACTGTTGTTTTCCTGTCGGCTTATCGAAAAAACTGACTCACTATTCTCAGCTGGTCAAATGAGTTTCAGTGACAGATGAGGTCTGCTCCATAAACAAAGGGGAGCAGAGGTGGTTTCCAATAGTGGAAAGTTTGCAATACTACAAAAAAACAACTGGCATATTAAAAATGGAACGGCAGCGTTCAAGTGATTCCGCATACTTCTTTATGTGGGCCAGCTGTTATACTGAACATATTACAATGCTTATTCATTGTTAACGTTCTTGTTAACGAAAAGTACAAATGGTTTACTACTTTCTAATGTGGAAATTCCAGCACTCCTCAATATGAAGTAAAATCCCTCCCAATATGGGCAGGCTGATTGACGATATCAACAGGGGAACAGGTCAGTCACATCCAGATGGCACGCTCCTACGTATTGTTCCCCTGAGGTATCTCAGCTCCAGAGAGCACCACTCATACAGTATATGTTTTGGCCAACAACACAACACGGAAACTTGCAGACATGAAAACATCTTTTAACTTTGTCTAATTTTTTTCCCCTGTCTCTGATTTTAGCCTGCTGGTGTCTTTGGTCCCTGTGGCAACTTGAATCATAAAGTGAGAAATTAAAATGGCAGAAAATACTTCTCATTTTCATAGTTTCTTGACACTATTTTTATCTATTGTGTAAGATTATAGTCATTAGCATTATTGAGATTTTAAGTTAGAGGGGGACCGCCTTTACAAACAGTATTCTTATGAACACAGCTTTTGCCTAAATGCAATGTAATCCAGTAATCTGAGTCACACAGCGTATTTAAAATAAAAGTGAAATTAAAAGATCAAGGTAATTACCCAAAATTACTGGTCAACTGGAGCCACAATACATGCTTACACACAATTTAGAAGTTATTCTATTGTGTATTCACGTACTCAAAACTGCAGCAGACAATCAGACAAAGCAATATATTTGTAACAATACATTACAATATTTTATAACTAATGGAACCTCCAGTACCAATTTAAACAAAACTGTACGGTTAGTATAGGTGGATCTTTATGATTATGTTTCTTTCAGAAAGCAAGTAGGAAATTCAAAGAACCAGGACTAAGAAAATATTGTGCTTTGAAAAAAATATACTTTTTTCTTTAATACCAGCCTAGCCAGGCCTACTCAAAGGCTCTTTGATGGGTTGACCATTAAGCCATAACCAGCTTAATTTTGTATTGTGAAGTTAAAATCACTAGGCTGGCCTTTGGACCTCAACATCGTTATTTCACCATTGCAACTTCATTTACCAAAGGCATACAATACAATGGTCACCTGCCAGACATCGTCCAACATTACCACCATCTTTTTTCACCCATATAGTGGAAAGCTATTTGTATCAACTGTGAAATCTTTAAATTGCCATCACTGCGTTTTTTGTTGCAGCCATAATGGTCAAGAGACAAGCTTACTGCTGGAGTTTACATTCCAGAGGTCACCTTCTATAGAAATGTGTACCAGGCCAACAGTTGTTACACTCTAACGGACCAATAGTTATAAGGAGGACTAGAAGTAAATGCCAGAGTTTCACTGCACAACTCAACATGCCATTCTTAAAAAAAACGAACGTTTTAAGAATTATAAATCCTACCCATATACACTGAAGGTGTGTCTGGCAGTCTTGTCTTGTTGTGAGGTTTTCTGACATAACAATTTAGCTGAGGTGAACTTTGAAAATGTGTATAATGTGGGACTCAAAGGAAGCTGAGGGCCAGTTTCCTGCACTGTGCCCACTGACACACACACACACACACATACACTCACACACTGTTGCTGCGATCCAACCGTTGCTTCACTGTGCAGCAGCTAGTTCTATTAAACTCATAATTTAAGAAGAAGAACAAAGTGTGAGGCGACAAGTGCTCCACTTGTTAACTGAGACTGTGGGACGAAAAAAAAAAGTTAAGGCGCCGCTGCTCTGCTCAACTCAATCTCGCCCGCACAATCTCGGACTACTGCGTCAGCGTGCAGTCAAATGTCAGCGCCAGATTAGAGAATGTTTGAGCAAACATGGCGCTGGGCCTTTACCTGCGAGATGTCATAGCAGTCTCTGAAAGCTCCTGCCCCTTGTCTTCAGTCTGTCCCCTCCTGTCCCCGCCAAGCCGCCGTGAACACTGACACGCTGAGGTGCTCAACGTGCGCGTGGAGCTACGCTTCAGCGCGCGCATGTTTCCGCTCACTGCCTTCAAAATAAAGGTCCCGATGGTAAAGCCGGCTTCACTGAGAAATCCATTGCAAATTATATTTTTGGCTTTTATTCTAATTGTAATAATAATTATATACAGTATATATATATACATACATGTTTTTTTTTTGGTTTCTTTGATACAGAGAGCTCTGGCCTATGCTTTACATCCGTTAAATTTACCAAACATCAATTTTCCATTTTCACCTAGCTCAGCAATAATAATAATAATCATAATAATAATAATAATAATAATGTAAATTTGTAATAAATGTAATTTGGAAGCATGCTGGGCTAATTATTTATTATGAATATAGTTGCAAATACACATACATTTATTCTACCTATTGCTTTTTTAACCTAATAATAAAAAGGAAAGCCCCATAAAACATCCATAACCTGTAAATCACACATATGCCTACTTAGTTTGGAGAATAGTGGATAATTAAAGCTCATTCTCAATTCTGATTTACTTAATACTTATTATTATTTACTTGAACTTGAGCACACAACTTTAGCCCCACTATTGTGGAGTGAGAGACTGCACGTGTCTACGCCCCTCCTTCAATTCTGTTATGATGGCACAACCTCCCATCTCTGGAAGATGCAGTCCCTGGTGAAAGTGTTACCGAGGCAGAGCTGCACTCATGTAACCAGCCTGTGGTTATCAGTTGAGGTTAATCTACTAGGGGGTGGATGGGCTTATGCAATTCTCTGTAAGCCCAAAGGGTTCATGTGTATGGATTTGCTTTTCGACTGTTTGACCTAGTGCGCTGCTGGCTCCTACAGACAAACACTAAAATGATGGAGCAGGAGTTTCCCCTCTTTGTGGAATCTCTCTGTGCCAAATGCAATTTGCTTCAAGCACGATGGATGGGTTTGAACACAGGGTTTATTTTTGGGGTCTGGTGATTAGTTAAAATGATCCTGTTGCAGAGTGGATGGATATTAATGTGTAACTGATCATTTGTGGACATTGATAAAAGGGATGAGGAACAGCTGAATATCGGAATAACCCTAGTGCACATTCCCCTTTTAATAGTAATCACGATCCAAGAGTCATGGACAGAAAAAACAACGCCATTACCATTTATTGGGTGGTTGAAGTGCCCTTTGTATGATGTTAGTTTGGAATGAGGGGGAAACTATTTTTGCACTTTCTATACTTTTATTAAAAAAAAAGTTTATATAAGTTATTTAAGTTTATTTTGTCCAAGCTTTGTTGTTTGTGTTTGTTTTGTTTTGTTTTTCACCTCAAACGTGATGCTCTAAGATACATTTTTGAAGCTGTTAAAGGCTTAATAGTACTGTTAGGGGGAGAGAAAATTAGTAATTCCTTTGGTGTTGTTATGTGATTTGTTGTATATAAAAATTACTACACTGCAAACCAACAGTAACACTTTTCCAAGCTACTGTGTTTCCTCCCAGCATACATACACAGACAGACGGACCTTTCCTCACTCACACTAAACTTTACTAAAACAATAACATGAATCTTAACATAACTCACACCATTTCAGTGTGGCGGTGCCCAGCTCAGTTCAGTTCACTTCAGTGGCCCACTGGTCAGTCCCTCTCCCAGGTCACTCGAAGTTTCTCTTCCCAGTTAACCTTTTTTAATTTCACCGTTTTCTCCTTTTAAAGGCCAATCAGCCAACACACTTCAGGTGTGCTGGCTTCTGGACCTCTCACCTCTCACAAGTGCTCACTTGCTGACCAATTTCAGGTGTGTCAACTTTGACAAAACAATGTATGCATTGCACAATTTAAGCCAACTCCAAAAGTGTCCTGATTGTATGCCCCCTCGCAAAAACAAATAGAAAACAGCAAATACATCTGTAAGATATCACTTGTTGTGGATCTGCAAGAACATGACAAAGCACTAGTACGGTCTTTAAAAAATGGAAGAATACATCACAGATTATAGAATTGTTAAAGATAAGGATGGGAATTTATGACGGGGTTCCTGCACTGCAATTCACTTTTTGTCACAATAGAGACTGATGTCCTGTTGAGTCTGAGAGAGACAAATAGTCTCAAGAACACAAAGCCTGGTTTCCCACCCAGGGGAATGGAGATCAGGATGTTCCATCTACCCCGAGGTGGCAGCTTCTGTAGGCTTGTGACCTCTGACCCCTTTTCGACTTCAGACTTTCAAATCTGCCTGTGCAAAGACTGGGAAAAAAATAAAAAGGGAAACAAAGGGGACTTATACTAGGGGTGATGCAGCTGGACAGCTGGAGGAGCCTTGACAGAGAGAAAGGACTTTTATTGCCATTTGGACATAAAAAATAAAAAAAAAAAGCTGTGAGAGAGGAACTTTGTCTCACAAAAAGCGATTGTAGTGCAGTGTGGCTTGGGGGTAAACTCTTTCGCTCTAAGGAGTAACTGTCTAAAGTATTGAGAAAACACTCACAAGATCATTCAGTAGTTTTCTAAGAACAGTTTTTACCATTACTGATGATGTCATGGTCTCCAGTCAACTTTTGTTTGGCTCAGGTTGGAGGATTTGATGAAATGTCCTCAAGAGAGGGCCAGAGTTTGTTGCATAATTCCACTTCAACCATTAAAAGATTACATTCCCTGACGTGTTTGAAAAAAAATATGTTCTGGCTGACTCAGAGCGCTTGCTTCTGCAGCTTTTCTCAGTTGGTCAACACATGAATCAAACTCAGCGCTATGTGTGTGTCCTTGGTTCTGTGAATCCTATGTCCTCTGAAAAACATATTTTACCCTGAATGGCCCCTAGCTCCCCTTGGAATCAACCAAGCGGCAATCCTCTATTTTGTATTTATTTTGGTAACACATTTGCTCTGCTATTTTGCTTTTAATTCCCATAAGACTCTTTACTCAAACTACTGACACTCATTGACTTGAAAATGATCTTTCCCCAGACGGACACCCTCAGTGGGCAAAACGGAAAAAAATAACACAACACAAGATACAGTGTCATTCACTGTCATTAGCAAGGTATACATTAAACTCATTAAGTCTGAGGCTTAATGAAAATGTTCAAAACAGATGTGGGACGTGCTGAAAGATGTACAAAGCTGGGCAGTTCCCTTTTTTCTCTTGAATTTCACGCTTTCAATTAGCAGCAGGGTACCAGATAGTGGGATAAGTGATTTGAATGATAAGAAGTAAATTGCACTGTAGCCAGAAATGCTGTTTATTGATGTTGGTATGAGCGTGAGGGCTTAAATGGCTTTTGATTTGGAAAGACACTTCTAAATGTCTTAAATGCTTTAATCGGAACGTTAGCTGAAACCTCTCAATAAGACGCACCACAGACTATATCTTGACTTGTGATTGCATTGTCATATGCACGTCTGAAAAATAGCAGCGAATACAGGAGACTTATAGTGTGAATTTAAACTTACTATGTCACATTAATCCTGTAGTGTTCTATTTCATGGACACAAAAGACTTAGCACAAGCTCCAGTTGTGTTCCAAATCCATCAATAGATGAAAATTGCTTTGTTGTCATGGTGACTCAAGGAGAAGATTATGTTGTCATACTATTACCAAGGCCAAAAATGAACCAGTCTCCAATGTCATCTAACAACAGAGGGTTGGTCTCAGAAGAAACAGCAGGTGCATTTAAATGGTTGTATTCTATAGCTTTCTTATTATCAACCACTTCCAGGAAAAAAACAAATCCAGCACTGATTTAAACCATCTGAATCCCAGATGTAGACAAAAATCATGATGGCAGACAAAATTGGTCTCCATTTGGTTGACATTTTATTTCATGGTGGTAGGAACACAAGACAAAGGTCATAAAGTTAGTAATGTTCAGGTCATGCCACTCTTACTCGGTGCACTGCCCTTAGAGAAGGTTTGCGCAGGCAGACAGTAGTTTATAGAGGCCAGACATGGAGGGTAATCCACATGTAGACATAAATAAGAAAAAGAAAATAGATTCAAAACACAGTAAATAGAGGATTTTTTTTGTAAAACGCTATAGGGGGATATTTGCAGAGGCCCCCTGGGATGTTTTGTGTATGAGCATTATTACTAATATAATTATTATTATTATGATGCTTTACTCATTTACATTATGTGGATGAGGCTAAAATACACTGGCTAAAATAAGGAAACAGTTATATGGATGATGTCAGTGTCCCCTGCTCTGAATCGAGGTGACTGGCTTTTAAGGCAATTCATAGTTTCCACCCAAACCACAGACTGTTATTGTCTCTGACTGCTCTTGAGTCCATTCACATACTGTATACAAGCATCTCTCCTGTATAGACTGTTACCACATGAATGGATCAAACTCATTTGAACAGTGGGGAAAAATAAGATCAGTCTGAGGTTGGAAAGTGAGTGCTGGAATTTAAATGTGTCTTGAGACACCAGTAAATGTTTTCCTGGTCTGGTGTGGACACTTGATTACACACAACACATTTACAGCTCTAGGGCTATCCTTGCCCCATGTACATAGATTATATCATTGTGTTGGGGAACAGACTAGTCAGACATGGTTCCAGTGTATATTACTAAAAACATAAACCTCCACAGATCACACGTTTGCTAAATTTACACTTAGAAATTGCAGGGCTGTACAAAAACAGTTTGCTTGATGATTGAAGAAGGGAAACATTATCAAGAACCCAAGAAAAAAAAAAAAAAAAAGCACTAGACCATTTGATACCCAACCACAAACAGGCATGAATTTGTCTTAGAATATTGCCAAGGTTCTCATATCAAAACAAGAGTCACTTTAAGTCAGTCAATGCAGCTTATTGTGGTTCAGCAAAGACGACTCCACAGTGCATCAGTTCATCGAATGTTACAGAATTTGCACTAATAATACAAACTCATGCGTCGCTATGTTCATTTGCAAGTACTGTATGATTATGCATCTTTTCCCATTTGTGTGGCTGTTATGGCTTCAAACGTCACAACAACATCACAGTCTCTCTTGACGGCCGAAAAAAAGACTACTCCAGGAATGTTCCTCGGGCAAATACGAAAAGAAATTAAGTCTCAGACAGAGTTTTTTTTTTGTTTTTTAAGCATTTTTGTTTGTGTTGACTATTGTTCCACAAGACTCTCCCAAGAGTAGTAGCTCTTTCCAAAGATAAGATCTCTCCTCCTGCCTCCTTTCTGTCTGTCCTTTTCTTCTTTCCTTGCTCTGAGCACCTCCTTAAGGTCAGATACGGTAACAACTCCCCTTAAGCACCATTCAAGGTCCTGCAAGACTAACTGCTGCCAAGAAAAATAAACAAGACCAAAACAAAACAGGGAATGAACAAGCATAAAACATTATTCAGCTCTGTGGTTCCTGAAAGTACATCAGTGGAAATAAGACCAAAAAAAAATCTATTAAAGTCAATGCAAAAAAGACTCAACAAAACAAAAACCTTTAACAGTGACGTTTTTCTAATTATCTTGTTTAGTTTGTGTAATAAAATGGAAAATAAAACATTGCTTACAAAGTCCAGATTCAAACCAACACTGTGGAAGTGCATGCATTTATAGTGGTCATCATTAATTCATCTGCTGATTGTAAAACAGAACGCACAATAGTACATGAGAAGCACAATTCTCCAAAGAGATCCCATCTTACATATTCACAGTCTCAGGTATTATTTATATACTCTATATTTATAACATTTACTCATGTTGATGATTAATGACTTGACTTATGACTAATGATATGCAAGTTATTGTGGAACGCAATGCTCTCCCTGCCATGTCAGCTTGCAATGTTAGTGAGTCATATTTCAACCCTAAAGCCTCTGATGGGATTCAGATCGAGTGGAGAGATTTTTCTTCTCTTTTTTCTATGTTTTGAGCGCTGCAAGATGGGGGTTGATCGAGTGGTTCTGACTGTGTACTTTCTCACTGTAGCAGAGCTTGACTGATATCTGAAAAGTCCCATTCGTTTTAAGATAGTGGGTTACTGGGGCTGAATACAGAGTCAAGACGTTAGTATACATCAGCTGGCTGCACCATGAAAGAACGACACACACCAGCTCCAGTGGTTCCTGCACGCAGCTCTGACCGGAGAATGTGCGTCGTTATAGTTATGGATGTATAGGCCATGCTTGGGGAATGTGGACGACAGTAATGGCAACAGGACACGAAAACAACCAGCGGTCACCGGCAAGGTCTACCGGCGTTCAAGTAAAGAGCGAGGAAAAGGAGCTTGCGTTTGTTTTAAAACAACAAAACTGACGAAAAGAAATTATCTCTTTTTCTCAGAGATGCCTCTTTTTTCTTGAAATCCAGAAAAAGGTAAAGAACCATGGGCAGCGAAGAAAGAAAGCGTGCTCCGTGAACACAGGTGCAGATTTAAAAACAAAAGGACAAAATATATAAAACAAAAAAATTAAAACAACATATTAATTTTCTTTCCATATAAAAAGCCATGAAAAGTATACAAAAATAGAAAATAATTACAGCAGGAGACATGAGCGCTATGGAGGGAGTGGGTGTTGGGAGGGTTTTCGCTTTTTTTTTCCCCATTTCTCTCAATCTTTTGTCCCTGCTGGGTTATTTGGCGGCAGAACATTGTAATATTTTGGGGCTGTTCAGGGCGTCCTCCACCAGGTGGAGCTCCACACCGTCCACCACCACATCTTTGATGCAGCCCATAAAGCCGGTGCTGTAGGCCTTGGGCAACCTACGGGCCACCGCCAACTCCTCCAGACCACCTGATGGGAGACGGAGGCAGAAGTTAACATGAGGATAAAGGCACTGCTCTACGCCAAGACTAACACTCAGGAACAACTCATCCAAACCGAAGCAAGTTCAACAATCCCAGCGTGCTCCAGTAGTATGTTTTTTTTTTAAAGGGCTACTTCATTTAGTTAACATGTCAATGTTTTATTGAGCATTCCCCTTATACATATTTAAAATCCCGGGCTCCCATATTGTAATGCAGGCCATCTCTTGCACAAGGTTTAATGGCAAATGTCAATCCATGATATCTCCTCATTTACATCCTTCGGCGTGATTTTTTCAGCTCTTCCCAAGTCACAGCAGACCTTACAAGACTAAATGTGGAATCTGTTTATAAATCAACAGGATAAGGTTTTGGATTTTAATCACAAATGAAACCTTTGACTATGCTCCAAGGGTTGCACCTGAAACAGTTGAGTATAGCAACACTTATTTGTGTAATAAAGCGGTTACTCGTCTTTGTAAGAGTGCTTTGTGTCTTTTTTTATGACGCTGGCTGATAGACATGACAGGATGACACTGTATTTGTCGAACCACCATGATCAAAGAGGAAGGAAGCCAGTAGGAAACTAAGTACAAATAAATGTGAGAAATAATTATATGAATTTGACATGATGTAATGTGCAAAAAATGAAAGGTGGTGACAGGGTGTCAAATTATGAGTATCACCCTCATGATTTTTAATGAGTTTACAGCTTTGGTGTTGCTCATTGCTGTGCTGTGAAACTCCAAGACATCACAAGTCAATGATTCAGAACTGACCGCTCTTGAGTCACACCTGAGTTCAGCGCTAACTACTTGCTTGTTGCTCTACTTATTCCAAACTAGGGACATACATTAATAGCAATAATAAAACTATAAGAATGATTGTCTAATGGTCCATGGACTTGTCACATAACTCAAGTCCAGTTCACAAATTTCAAAGAACCAGTTCACCCGACTTTAAACTAATGATAAATTCAAAAAAAAAATTCTCTTAATGTTGCTAGCACAGACGAAGACAAAAAAAAAGAAAAAAATGAAAATATGTGTCCAGTTTGTTGACTGGATGTAAGTCCACTCACATGTGTTCTTCTCTATCAGTCACAGAAAGTATAAAGTGGTTGATGGTGGTTGAAAATATCATCGATTCGTACTTCAGAGCAAATGTTTCAGTCACTTGTACTTTTCAATGGTTTTGACGCAATTCAAATTGTTCAATTATGCACTTCTCTCTCTAATCACCCTGGCCCCTCTTAATGTTTTTGTTTTTCTTAACTGAATCTCTTAAAGTTCCTCTTTTAAAGACTTGAAGACCTAATTGCGGGATGTGTGGTTCTCCTTTCCCTATGGATGGTGTTTTGCGCTACTATTTTTAGCCGGCACACCCAGAGTAGTCGTTTATGTCTTTCTCAATAAATCAGCATGAAATGTCTTTATTCAGAATTTTTAGAATACCTTCTGATCTTACGGGGTGAGACTGAGCCTAGCTTTGATGCTTTATCTGCCCCCCCCCCCCTCTGTTAACCGCGCTCACACAGTCCTCCTGCGTCCTCTTTCTTTCTTCCCTTTGTCTTAGTCAAACTCTTTTCCCCCCGCACATTCATCTTCTTCATCTCCCCCATGTTTTATCTGTCCTATCTGTCGAGCTGAGAGATTTCATATTCCTGCCCAGCTCTTTACATTCCCTGTCCTTGCCCCCTGTAATCGGATTGCGTGCCTCCGATTCAGGGACAGACAGGGCTAATTTCATGCCATAGACAAATGAATTAATGATGAACAGTGAAAAGGGAATTTAAAGAGGAGGAGGCCTCGCGTTGGGAGGGCCGTGTGAGGATTATGTATTCTTGCTGCAGGGCTCTCTCAGCACCTGTCCCACCGCACTGCCTCCCTGTGTGTACATATGTGTGTGCGTCTGCGTTGGTATATGTGTACCTGACCGCGGGAGCGCACCTCTGGCGTCGAGCTGTGCTTCTCTTAAATGCCACAAAGGCCGCTTCTCCTCTTCGCCACGGTGCACTTTGCATTTAAAAGAACAGTCTGACTTTATTTTACCGGCTGTCCTCTGTGTTGTTTCTTCCGAATATCCCTTCCCGCCAGGCCATGTGTGATCTTTCACGAACAATTTCTTTAGGCCAAGTTCAGATCAAATTGAACTCGAGGTAGATAACTGTCCGACTTTCCGTCATTTTTAATTCAGGGGAGCAGATAAGTTTGGAGTTGAGCAGATAGCATTTCATTCCTCAACCCAACATCTGAATTGGCCCCGGACTTCTTTTTTTTTCCCAAAAAAACGCAATCTTTTCTCCCTGCTTATTCTCTGCAATTCCAATAAGTCCATTGCTCATCTTTTGTCAGCCTTCTACCAGTGGCTTGGATGAAAAAGTACCAGAGCATTACAAGTATTCCCTCTGGCTTGACGTATGGCATTTTGTCGACACCTTTTCAAGTCTGAATGAAAGTTTTCTTTTTCTTCTCTCCGTGTACATGCGGGCACTTACCCAACCAGAGGGCTCCGTCCGTGTCCAGCTGCGTTGCTGCCAACGGTGATGACCCTGTTACAGCCGCCTCATTGCCGACCTGTAGAGATCCGTCTCGAAGGGCTCTGAGGAGAGGGAAGAAAAGGAGACGAATGTCGATGGAAGTTGGTCTGATACATGCGCGTCACACTGAATAGCTGTAAATTGCAGTTTCATTTAATCTGAAGCATGAAGACTCCATTGCTACGTTGCCAGCACACTAAGCACTCACATAACTGCCCTTGCCAAGTAGCATTCTAAATGTGCCTGTCGACAGGCAAACAGATGCCGTTAGAGCAGTGTTCGTTTTAGGTGGCTCTGCGTTATGCATTAGCACACACTGGGCTAATTTGAGCCCACAGCTATGTACCTATTTGAGCTCTAAGCCACATTGCTGAGATTTACACCATCGTCGGCATCCACGTCCTCTGCCAGAGAGCCAAATCCCTGTTTAGAAATTGATGCAGCAGCTTTTCGAGGATTGATTATTCTTGCCTTCAATGATGAAACCAATCTAATCATCTCCCGCACTTTCGTCGTCGGCAATGTGGAACGCAAATGTTCAGCAGCGATAAAGCGGGGATCACACAGGAAGGCATTAAGGCTGTTCATTTGTTTCTAATGAAGGAATCCATTAGCGTGACATCTCCAGATTTTTAGAATGTGATGCTGGCTTGCGATTTCGGGTTATTTATTTAGGGTTGCACTTTATACACAAACCCTACATTTACAATTCTGCCGGGGTACAAGACTGTTCTACCAATTGCTAATTCATTTTGATTTCAGAATGGGACAATTTACATGACTGCAGTGTCCACGTATGCTTCATCAGTTTAAAAACGAAAAATGACAAAGTAACATCCACTGATGAATTTAGGTCATGTGAATACATATATATTTGAAATGATGCACTTGAAAGTCAGCCGGGCCAATCATTTTGAGCAGGACTGTATGTGTTAATGCTTATACTCCTTTTCCCATGGCTGGAGAACTCTGTTGATGATGTGTGTCCCTATGTGTCCTCTTTCGTATTTCCAATACTATGGAAAATATGTTGAGATTTTGCCAGATGTTCTTCCTTTCTCCACATACGTTAATGTGTCCAAGCCATTAGACACGCAATATGTCATACTCATGCACGTCCAGGCATGAAAATAACTTTAATCTGACACTAATCAGAGTCATCTCAGTGCAAAGGATCATTGTGTTGCAATGTATGTATCCAATAGATAACCGTTTGCATTAACACACAAAACGAAGCGCGGATTAAGTCCTAAACCTGATCTAACCGTAAAACCTTCTTACCTGCTTGCTCTGATCCGAATCCAGCGGTTGGTGTCTACACGCACAGATGAGCGCAGCACCACAGGCTTGGAGCCCAAGTCGTACGTCATCTGGACGCGTCCGTCCACGATGGCCAAGGCGATGTAGTCTGACCGCTCCACGCCCTTCCCGCTCCACAGCACCAGGCCCTGGGTGGCCTCTGTCCGGATACTCAGCTCAAACTTGTTCACCAGCAGAGCCTTCTCACTAAGACAACCGGAAATGCATGTGTTAGCTTGCGGTCAACCTCATGAAAAACAATTCTAATATTTGTCGCAGCCGACGCGGCTCAGTTGATGCATGTGTCATTTGAAGTTGCATATGTGAAGCAAGGGACTTCTGCTGTCGTCTCGAGGGTACAGTACAAATGACGCTGGCACATATAGCCGGAAAGCTTTGAAGCTTGTGCTCTACAGCTCCGTAATAATAAAGGGCGCAGTGATTTTTCAGGAGAATCAGCAGGTAGACTGAGTTGAGGAGTGGCAGGGGGCTGTTTTGGTATTCGCTTTCCTACAACCTATTGGATCGGAGCTGCATTGCCGCTCACGTTTGCTTCGTATGTGTTGAGTGTGTGCTGTGTGAGCTCCAGTCTTCCACCCATCCTTTAGGGACACCGCATCATTGTTACTGATGTGTGAGAAAAACAAACTCCTCCACTGTACGCCATCGCATATCCATTTCTGCATACAAACCGACGCTCACAATTAGAAGCAGCGCTGTCATTTGTTTGTCCAGCAGAGATACAGTAGATTTAAAATAATCATTCATTTAATCTACATGCGTTTGTGTGTTTGCAATTTTGTGTAATCAATCAGCAACTATGCAACTGTCGGCACATCTGCCAGATGGATTTTCTTTCACATCGTTCAAACAGTACTTAAACACAAGACATAAAAATGTTGAAAACATACAACAGAGAGCCAATGACACATGGATTAAAGAAAACTGCAGCACAGAGCTGTACATAAAGATTAGACAAGACACAACAAGACAGAGGAGTCAGGGTAGCAAACGGGCTCATGGGAGTACAGACAGGACAGGAAATGGGAGGGAATAAGGGGGAATTGAGACTTGCACTTCCTTCGTGAACTTTAAAAAAAAAATCCAAATTTCCGTGAAAATGTATATTCAATAGTAATTTGGAAAAAGACAAAGCAATGGGGGTATATTTTTTGTTGGCCTAAGACTATACTATTTGGCAGCTAGGACAAACAATAATCCTAATTCACTTCACCAGAAAGGGAGAAATAACCCTGTCACATTTGATTTTATATTTCGAAAACATGCTTAGGTTGGAGTCGTCAACCAACTTGATTAGCTGAAGCACAAGGGAACCAAAGCAAAAGTATGACTTGAGAGGATCACATTTGTTTTTTTTCTCCAGTGAGGAAAAAAACGCACAACTACAGCTCAGTGAACCCTCTCCTGGCAAACCCTCAAAGAGCTCACAGGGCCCAATACATCTCCATCAGAGCAGCTTGTCAGTGATAAGTCCAAGGTTATTAAAAGTGCATGAATAAAACACCACTAACCGCATGGATGCCTGTTGCTGTATCCTTTTGTACATAGAGCGATTTTATGTATCCTAAATGTATTCAACTTCTCAGCCGGCGTCTGAGATTGTGGTCCTCCTTCTAAACTCTAGGTGGCAGTAGTGGTTAGAAATAATAAAATAGCTGACAGGGAGTATAGCTTCTTCAAAAAGGCTTCAGTCAGGTGTGGTTTTGTGCTGTTATCAGAGGCCTGAGTTTCAGAATTAATTGAAGCGTATGCAGTGTTTTTTTTTTGTGTGATTCCCATTAGTAACTCTCAATAATGGAAACAATGTTGTCTCTGCGGAGAAGGGTTTAGCCCTGTGAAAGGTCAGGGAGGGGTTGTCTTGAGAGAAGAGAAAGATAAGGAGGTGGGAGTTGAGAGTGGTGAGCGGACCGCACCAATTTCTAAAAGCTTCAAGATACTCACCTCTGGTCGGACGGGTTCTCCAGAGACTCGGGACTTAAGGGAGCAGGGGAGAGAGTCAACCGCATGCAGTATAAGCGCAAGAGGCCAGAGGGAAAGAAGGAAGGAGGGAAAGGGTGGGGGTTAGGATGGGTGGGGGGTGGTAAGTTGTCTAAACAGATGTCTAGTTTGGCTGTGGAGCTCCAAAAGGTATAACTTATCTGCTCTCCCACAATATCGACCCTGTCAAGAGTCGACTACTGTTGTGTGATCAGAGGGAAGTGTGCAGCTTAGCCCTGATCACATTGCAACCATAGTAGGAGGTTCTCCAGGGGAACCACTTGGATCAGGACGGATGATTAATGCAGAAAAATGCTTGGGAATGAAGCTTTTTGCAGAAAAGTAAGCATCGAGATCTAGTACATTCATGGTCAGTGTGCACAGCGGTACAGATCTATAGGTCAGCATCCAATTATCGAAGAATGCCTTTGTACAGTGCGGCAGCAATTACCTTCCGTCTAGAGATGAAAGCGGTGAATAAGAAAACTTGGTAAATTGTCAAAAAATGGGGTCAAGCACCACATCAGTTTTGATTCATGGCCAGATATAATTTGTTACTGTTATAATGGGGCTCGAGCAAAGCGAGGCGGGCAAAGGGGTGAGGGGGGGGGGGCAATAGAAAGGTGCTCTTAGTAGTAAGAGAAACATTAACCCAAGGTGAGCCTTTGGCCTCAACCAGCTCTTGCTAACCTTATCATTTCCTTTACAAAATTAAATCATGCTGGTTTGATCAGCCGCAGCAGGGCTCTGGTTTGCTTATACTCTGGCTTATTTTTGGCTCTCAGTAAATCCATTTAACTTGAGACAGCCTGGGCCCGAGGACCACTGTCCCCTCCTGCTTAGTGAGATAGACGCCCACGGCTACACACCGCAGAGAGATCTCTATTGGAGGTCTAATCTTCAAAGGGAGACAAATATGTGATTAACATGTCACTGCCTCCCTGTGTGTGTGTGTGTGTGTGTGTGTGGCCAACTCTGCAAAGCTCTTGCTAACCTCTCGAGAGACGTTATCATTTCCTTTACAAAATTAAATCATGCTGGTTTGATCAGCCGCAGCAGGGCTCTGGTTTGCTTATACTCGGGCTTATTTTTGGCTCTCAGTAAATCCATTTAACTTGAGACAGCCTGGGCCCGAGGACCACTGTCCCCTCCTGCTTAGTGAGATAGACGCCCACGGCTACACACCGCAGAGAGATCTCTATTGGAGGTCTAATCTTCAAAGGGAGACAAATATGTGATTAACATGTCACTGCCTCCCTGTGTGTGTGTGTGTGTGTGTGTGTGGCCAACTCTGCAATTTTTCACAATTACAGTTGGAAATCAGGCAAAAACGAAAGGACGGATGACCTGTTATGGACTGGAACTCTGGGTCGATTCGGTCATCCTAATCTGAGCTGAATATTGCTTTACCACTTAGTGGATTTTTTAAAGGCTACTTACCAGGCTCATGAGCAGGAAGAAAAAGCACTTAATAACTGAGTCATGATGGAGGACTTTCCCAGGGAAAAAACTCATCCAGCAGAAACTAGGTTAAGGGGTATTTAGCATATACTCCTTATGCAGTTTTCAAGGGGTCTCATTCGTTTTCCACATAACAGATAATGTCATCCAGTGTAAAGTGCATGGCAATTCATTTTGTCACAACCATGCATAAAATATTGCACATTCCTAATACAGCATTTCATTTTTCTGTAGGGGGAGAGCACAATGCTTATCATGCATTCATTCATGCGTTCCTTTACACTTGGAGAAAAAGAAAAGACCTAATGACAATGCAAAATGTCTTTCTGACAATTAAAATCTGTCAAATTAAAGTATGGTAATGGAGCTTGAATGTAAGATCTGACTTAAAGAGTCAGTAAAAATGATTTTTGTGTGGAAAATGAGAGGAAACTCAATGTACTTTAATCTCTTCATTTGGGTTAACGATAAAAAATGACTTATTTTTTGTTGTTAGTTGGACTTGACTTGACGCTGGGCAATTGCCCACTCAAAAAGGCTACTTACTCAGGGATCTCATTGGTCAGTTGGCTTGGGTGGAAAGGAAACACAGTGGAGGACATTTATATGAGACAAGACGGAAGACAAGACAACGACAAGGGGAGGTCAGACTTAGGGACAGGACAAGCAACAGGAAAGATAACACATAGGGACTCGCACATCATCAACAGAGTTCTCCAGCCAGTTGTTTCTCAGAGTAAATGAAAGTTGTTTGCCTCCATGAGAGTTGAGTGTTAGTGAAAAGCTGTGAGACAAAAATATAGATGTGCCATATGCTTGCTGCTTTTCACTTTGTAGTCGATGCCAACCTGAAGGTGCACTCTTTCCAGCCTTTTAAGATGGAGTAAAAAGGTCTCATCAGCTAAGTGCAGGGGCGCTTATTGTCCAGTGTCAGTGCGAGCTGAGCAGTAGAGCACAGAGTGAAGTGAGCCTGCTCAGAGCGACCCTAAGAGTGTTAACCATCTTACTAATTGGTGAAATCCTGTCAAAAGGGTAGCGGGGCTGCCACAGACACGGGGACAACTATTAGCCAAGTGCCTAGTTTACCCCCGGAGCCCTAGCGCTGATGATATCATCAACACTGTCATCACAGTGAGGGGACGGACAGACAGAGGGGTTATTTGGCTAATAGCTATTACAATGGAGATGGTAGATGAGGCAGAATGGAAGAGGATGTTCCCCTTGTCCTCTTCCTTACCTCTTCGTGACAGCGTTGTGGTACTCGATGAACGTCCGCCCGTCAAAGGAGATGGCCTCCGTCTCTCCGGCAGACTTCTCGTAGATGGCTGCAGAGAAAAGGGGCAGCGGTGGCGGGAAGAGGATGAGATCATCGCAATCAATAAGACAGAGCGCTATCGTAGCTGAAGGCCATGGAGTGCGAGGCAAACGGGGCAGGGGGAGTGTTTTTTTTCTTTTTAATTAACGTGAAAGGGAGAGCCGGCCAAGGTTAATGGTGAAGGCAGGGACCGAGTGTTTAAGACAGTTCAGGCCAGAGTGGGTATTTGTCTAGCAGAGTGACATGGCAATGATGAAAGGGATGTGCAACTCTTGAAAATAGCATTTCATGAATATTCAAGTGCCACATTTCATCATTTTCATTACTGCTGCCTTCATTTGAGATTAGTACATAATATTCCAACATAAAAAAACAATGGATTAATGTTCTAAATATCAACATTATCACCTTTCCTAGACTGAAAATAATAAATAATCATAAACGATGAACAGAATGTCTGCCAGGTATCACTTGAGTAAAACCAAATCATCGAATGAGGAAACAGAACAGTGTGTACACTTATAATGACTGATTGTAATTGCACACAGCCATTATATGGCCATCTCAAGCCAGCAAGTGTTCTTAGCCAATTGGTCACACACAGACCAATCACACCGGTTCTTACATATGTACCTGGGGTAACAATTGAATTGTAGTTGGATAGAGGCGATTGTGCAAAGAAATACGTTGAAGATCTCAGCGATTTAAACAGTACTCACTGTTCTGACAGCGCCCCCCTGAGAAGCCGCTGAGACAAACACATTCGTAGGTGTCCAGCTCAGGGCTGCAGTGCCCGCCGTTGTGGCAGGGGTCCTGAGAACACGGGTGGTCCTGGAACATGGCTACGTTGCTGGAGCGCAGGGCGTTCTCCTCTTTGAGGATGGGCGTGCCCATTAGAATTATCTGGGAGCATAAAACATCGGATTAAAGAGACCTCCAGTGCTTTTGGACATACATACACCAAAGAAACTAAACTAAAATGAGTCAAGGCATCTGTGGATGTAGCCTTATAATGCTTGAGAAAACAATCTCTAGCATGTCATCTGGTGTCAACTCGGCTTGACCACACATTTACACATTGGACAACCCTGCCCTGGAGTACAGGGTTTCAAAAACGGTGCATTTACCAGGCAGTGATAGTTTGATTAATAATGAAAATTGTTGAGGATGAAGAAGAAAACCTATAACTATAAACTCGTGTTGGTGTAATAACTAATTATCGATCATTTTGTAGATTTAGGACTCTGTATTTGTGTTTCATTGTTTTTGTAATAAAATGGTTTGACTTATTTTTTCCTATCTTGGATATTATCATTAGTAACCAATCAAGGTTGTTTGCACAAGGAAAGCTTTGAGCTATGGGGCCTTGTGTTTTCTGCTGAGTGATAATTATCGTAACTCACATCATACAAGAAACACCATCCAAGAAACCACACACATGTTAAATGGCACAAAAAACCAAGCATGCATACCATCTCCCTCCTAATTAACTAATCCCTACAGGCCCAGTAAGACAAACGCCACATTTAGCTTGTGATTTGCTGGAAACTGTCATGGGAAAGTTTGCAGATGGGAAGTAATGACAAGTTTGTATAAACAGAAACATCCTGCCTTTGTTCTATCAAGTTATTTTTGGCATTGGTAGATGAGCTTTTTTCTGGAAAGTGGAGAAAGTGGAGAAAACTGGAGTGCTGTCAGGGAAAAGATCTGAGACCAGCGAAATGGAGGGACTTCAAAATGTGCATTCTATTATTAGTACATGCTAATCCAAATGAGCAGAGCCACAGCCTGTCACAGTGTGAGCATAGAATGACAAAAATCTAAATTGGGCGTATGTGGCATGACAGCTGGACAGCTAATAACTTATGGGTTGACTTTGTTACTGTATGCCTGAAGGGCCTGGGGCCCTGAGTCATTAGTGAAACATTCTGTATTTACATGAGCAGAATACACAAGTAGGACACATTACTACATCAAGAAATAGAGGCATGTAAACATTTACCTTTTGGATTGTTCCCTTGAAGCCGTCTGTGAGGGCAGCCACTCTTGCTAGTCGGCTGTAGTCAGGTGCTCCGCCAACAAGCAGTGACTCTTTCAGGTTAAGATCTACATGCAGATTCTGATGGGGTGAGACACAGAGCATTGCACGATGTTCAGAAAAAAAAACTGCCGTACACCAACGGTTTGTTCTTTTCCATACCCAAAGTGCACTTTTGCTCAATCAGAGGTTTTTCTTTTTCAGCGCATCATATAATTTATGGTTTTTACTTTGGTTAGTTGTCTGTCTGTGTCCAGGGAGCCTGAAACACGATGTATCCTTTTAGCTGAGATAATTAAGAGTAAGATTAATTAATTACATTGGCAGAAATGCCCCACGTTTAAAAAAAAAGCCATATTGGAGCTAGCAGATGCTTAAACTTGCCTTTCTTCTATGTCGATACACTTCATACATTACAACATAATTGATTATATGTCTCTCAGAGAGAGTGGTTAAGTATCCTCTATCTGTGAGACATAAAAAAGAGACTACATAGGGAAATCAGGAGCTGGCTGGACTGGAGATATGGAAGGTTCTTTACAGACGTTCCTAATGAATGTCTGATTATAAACACAGACCTTTCAAACAGTTGAGTGTGGCGACACATTAATTGCAATTCATTTGCGTGACAGACGGCTGTGCAGAATTCTATTCTTTCCACCAAACCTTTGGGACAATTGCATTGCATCAGCAAGGTGCCGCTTCCCTCTTTCGCGTGGAAGAGCCGAAAGAAGGAAGGAATTAATGGTCTCTATTTTATGTAGGGCAGTAATTGCTGGAGGGCTAAAGTGGAGTTAATTGCTGGAAAAATGACGGAAGGGGCCAAATAAACATTGTTTTTGCAGGCAAGCTGGCACTGGCTGGGCTTTTATATAGGATGTCATTTGGAGTGCAGGAGGCTAGTGGTGCTTGGCTGAGGCCCGGGGCGGTGTCACTGCACCTTGAACCGCTTCCAACTGAGACGGGGTGAGCGGACCTTGGCCAAGGCTGCAAGACACAGCTGTGGCTGCTGGCTCTAGGCTGACTCAAAAGGTGGGTATGTTTATGTTGACCTGCTTCATCTGCAACCCTCCCTTGTTAGAGACGCAACACATTCTACCTATGCTGTACTGTACTGTTGTACTGTTGACTCCAAACCGACATGCAGCGGTCATGATGCTGGGTGTTCTGATTCGCCTCAAACAGCATTTGGTGGAGAAAGACAGCTGGTTCCACAGAGCGATTCCTGCACCGCAACGCTCAGCGAGTGTTGTTTGTGTTAGGGTGCGAGCGAGTGGGTGAAACAGTGAGCGATAAACGATGATATTATGGAGAGTCGTTCCTGATTGCAAAATGAAGTGAGAGCAGATGACAAAAGAACAGCCCGGCTTGGCTCGGCACCTCACCGTCTCTCCAACAGTGCGTGATCTTCCCCTTCCCTCTCACTTCCTGCTTCTTCGCTCTCACTTTTGGACAGCCACGAACGCAGCACTGGCGTGATATCGCCTCCCACACCAGACTAATGGAGACGTTCCTTTGTTGCTAAAAACAATGGCCGTCGCAAAAGATGACTGCTGTTCTTCGCTTCTTCCCTCCCACCTTCCCACCGCCTTCCACCCACACAGCAGATGGACCGAGGTGAAAGCCAAACCGTGTTCTGTAAGAGCATCTTTACTCCAGTGCTGAGTGTGTGTGTGTGTGTGTGTGCATGGGTTTATGAAATGGCAAAGTTATTCTACAGAACTGGCAACTTTAAAGCTGCCTGTCGCTCTGCAGAAGTGCCTTTTTCCTTTCTGTGCCGTTGTGTGCGGAGAGGTGAGAGTGAGAGGACACAGTGAATGCCTTAAAATGAAATATGAGCGAAGGTGTGACTTGTACTTCTCATTACCTTGCGTGATTTCTTATTTCCAGACAGCACATCATAGAGAAGGACAGAAAAATAGGGAGGAAGAGAGTTAATAGGGGAGGACTAGTAAGTGCCTGTGCAGAAAGGCATGCTGAGCTACAGTAGGCAAGAGCAAAAGCCCACGCAGACACACACAGCGCTCACATCTGTGGGAGCATTAATCATAGTGTAACACAGAGAGGTGAAATAAAGACCTTAAATAACAAAAAACAATAGACGTGAAAACAACCCACTTCCCCGCACATGCACCTTTGTATTTTCCACAGTACACATGCACAAACAGACCACATAGCTGCGCAAGTGTGCGTTCACGCTACGGAGAGGTGATGCAAATCAGATGATGAGCCTTGCACGAAGAAGGCCATGCATGAAGCAGATGGTGTCATTAAGAAAATATGTAAAGAGGAGAATATTGACAGATGAGAGACTGCGAACAAAGCCACTTAACCCAACATCGTTTACAGACTACTGCGATTCAATGGAAGGAGAAGTTGATTCGTTTGTTTCTCCTATCTAGGTGCCCCTGACTGTACCTGACGATGGCGGTGGCAGGCTGAGCCACCTTGGTCATGATAAACACTACCAACCAGGTGAAATATAGCCATACACATGTGTGTGACCCCCTTTGATATAACACGGGCTCCTCGGAGCGAAGCGTACCGTAACGCCCTCCCAGTTCTTAAAGCAGGAGTACCAGGAGAGCGACACTTGATGGGGAGCTCCATAACAAGCCTCAGCTCCTCACTTGTGTCCCCCCCCCCCCATCCTTTGCTTCCGCCTTGCTCTCCCCCTGTAATACGATTTTCTGTCTGTGTTGCTGAAGTAAAACACAATTACCACACGGACGGGAGGCATGGAGGGGGGGAGGGGGGCAATGATATACAAAAAGAAAAGAAAAGAGCATTGCATCTTGTAAGAATGATGATGGCGTGTTCATAATCGGAAATTACACTGTTTAATATGATTGGATGACTTACAGGCTTATCAAACTATCGATCCCCTAGCTTTTGGAAGCATGTACCTGCCTCTATTGGTCTAGATGCAGAGCTGAAGAGCTGCGATCTATTTTATCTGCCTTCCCAGACTAAACCTCAAAGGCTGTACCCCATCAGTAAAAAGCCGCTTATGCTTTGCTTGCATGCAACGCCATTTTTTTTAAATCTCCAGCGTGTCAGCAGGCTGAAGGCTCAGAGTTTCTCTTTCTCTCTTTTTTTTTTGTGGATTTACAGGACTTCAAAAATTAAGATGGCTGTCAAACTGGGCGTCTATAACTGGAGCTCTCGCTCCGACCTTGATGAATGTTGGGGGATGGTGGCATCTGTTCGGGGCTAAAGCGCAAAGGAAAAATCTCAAGAAAGGGGCAACATTTTTTTCCTCAACTGTACCAGAAAGGGACAAAAGGGAGGACTACAGCCAGGTGTTGACGATGATGACGATGACATGATTGGAGCACGCAGATGATCAAACAAATATCGTATATGCGGCAAAAGCAAGGCTAAGCACATCATAGGCCCATCAGTCTTGCATACTCAAAAGCAAGGTTACAATTGGCAGGCACTTGATAAACTGCCGTTTCTTACCGGTGCCTCTCCTCGGACAGGGTCCTTCTTGTTCACCATGATCTCCCCTTTGCGGTTGGAGCGCTCCAGGTTGATGGTGTTCCACACTTTCAGCTGGATAGGTTCTTTACTCCTGAATCAAACACATGCACACACACATTTTTTTTTTCAAAAGGCTTGTTGAACATGTAGCTATCCAACGTTGCTTATGATGTATGTTTTACAAGAATTTCCCAAGAAATGTGTTTGACATAAATGTTCTCGGAGATGCTGACCTGATGGTCGCTGGGCCCTTGCCCAGATCGTAGCGGAACTCAAGGAACCCATTGTTAAGTGACAGAGAGATGAAGTCGCCTTTTCCGTCAGATTTTTGTCCATTGTAGAAGATCAGACCGTTGGAGTCGTTGGCCATGAGAACTACTGTCAGGCTGACCTTTTGCCTACAGTAACCGCAAAGGCCCAGTCAGTTAACACATGCAACAGTCACATATATCCATAAATAGTCACAATAGAACAGTCGACGTTCCGAACTGTTAAGCATTCTATATGGAAATTGTCCAGAGTTGCTATATATTCCGCACGCTAAGGCAACGATAACATGTTTTTTGTGTACCACACATTGTCGATTCATCTCAGGCTTAAAGAAGAGGCTCTGCCTTGGGCACAGAACACGCTCTATGAAAACGACATAATATCCAGTGTACAGCAATACATGCTGCAAAATACTTTACTGTGAGGTTTTAAGGCAGAGACATGGGACTTACCGCAAATCGTGCCCGTAGAGATGGAGCCCCTTCAGCTCCAGGTACGAGTCTCCGTTGAATTGTGGCAAGTAAGCCCCTCTCCTGTCAGCCACTGCAAAACAATGAGAGACCTTGTTCATCCTAAGGTCCCGTCTTCGCCGCTGACTGAATCAAAATTCAGGGATAGACGGCACATCTTTGAGATGTCCGCATTATGGAAAGAGATGGATTTGTGTTTTCATTGCCTTTGAGATTAAGGCAATGAGGCTCCTGACAGATATTTAACAAAACAAAAAGAAATCACAAACCCTTAGGTCAAATTGATTACACAGTCTGCCACAGCATGACAAAGAACCTGTGGAGACATATATAGTTTAACACCACAGTTGGGACGTAGGGGCATAATGCAGCCATTGTATTTTTGGCAGGCCTCTTTACAAATTCATGTCTTAAAGGGGTCTACGTCTGGTTGTCCCGTTTCTGGCTGTCTCAAGTGATTAGAACAGGCTCTTTGCCATCCTTCGAACAAGTGGCTTGACACAAAAAAAGTGTCACCTGGGGATATGTACTTACTGCGTTGTTTGCAAAAACTATCATTGTTCAGAGGCGCACATAGACAGAAACAGAGTAGCACACAAACTGGCACCTTTAGCAGGCAAGAAAGCTTTTATATGTAATTGGCTGGGATTAGAGGGACTCGAGTCGGGATGGAAGAGGCAGAGGGAGATGAGAAAGCTAATTAGCTATTTTGCAGAAGACTGCTAATGATGATGGTGCTCACCATGGAGGAGAGGAATTGTGCATTAAACTATTAGTGTAACAGAGCTGCACAGAAAGTAATTTCTTATAAAGGAGTGAGACGGGAGGGGAGAGGGGGGGGTTCTCTTTTTCATCCTGTGGAGTTTACATTTGTGAAATGTTGAACTCTTCTCACTCCGCCGCTGCATCTGCGGCCGAGTTCAAAGGTGAGACTTTGACACTTAGTCATTTGGAAGACGCTTTTATTCAAAGCAACTTACAGCTTTTGGACAGCACTCAGCTTCAGTGCCGCAGGAGACCTTAAAGTGAGTCCTTAGTGCTAAAAGGCAAGAGGAACATTTGAAATATTTGAGCAATGTTATCTAAATTGATCAAAACAATATGAAATAAGGAAAAGGCAATTACGAAGCAGCTGAAATTAACATTTTGGAACAGAGCGAGTGTAAAACCTCTCCCCCGATGTAATTTTTTTAGGAGAGGGCTAAGTCTAAGTGATCCTGCTTTCAGCACTCAATTGTAATGATTTAAACTATCAGAGGGTAAGAGCAGCGAGGAAAGTAGGCCATTCAATACTATTGGAACACCACCGAGAAATGTCTTTAATGGCGATTTCATAGCAGCGAGCTGCACAAAGGAATTGAAATAGAGACCACAGCTGGGCTGCATGCATGCAAACACGTGGATACACACACTTCGTATTATGACTAATTCGCCTTCAGGCTCCTGATGAAGGCCTTCTAAGCTACCTGTCTTTACAACTGTTCTCGCCGTAGCCCTCGGAGGGGACGTCCGCCTGGCTGCCACCTTATCTCTGAGCTTCTGTCTGCGGCTGACTGACGCACCCATTAATCATCACGGGCAGGGAGGACTGATGCGATTAGTCATCTCATTGATTCCCGGGAAAAGAGTAGCCTTTTGGAATGGGAGATGCTTTGGCTCACATAGCATCGATTTGAGTTCACCTCAGGTTACTTTAATCACCTGCTAACCAGGACTTCACAGCAGTAAAATCGTTTCCTCTTTTGTTTGGCAATGCGCATAATAGTATTCACTCTTTCACTGGCGGCTGCAAGAAGTCGACTTCAACCAACCCCCATGAAAACATATCCGCAAAGGCCAGGAGGGGGAAATACAGGCGGAGTGCGATGGCAGTCTGTTCCCCCGTCGTTGCCTGGTTCTGCCATGTTTGCGGCTAAGCAGCAACAAACGAAGAAAAGAAAGCACCTATGGGAGACCAGGCGGGGAGTGGAAGAAGGCTGCCACTTTACCACTAACAAGCACGGCTGAGTCAAGGCTGGGGATGGCCCAACGGGGCCAATCATCCACCTCAGTTCTGCATGAACAGCCCACAGTCACCAGTCCACCCCCCCCCCCCCCCCCCCCCCCCCACCCCTCCCCCCCTCCCAGGGAAAACCTTTCCTCTCCTACGTTTGATCTCCCCCCTCAAATCAAGACGGGGGGAAATGTCACAGAGTGGGAAGGATACGGGAAGGAAGAGAGGCTGAAAGGTAGTTGATACCCCGGCCGACACCACACCAAATTAATGGTGCTCCACCATAGGCACCGGAGAAGAACAATCGAACAAAGCGCCAAGGCTAACACGGGGGATCCGCAGTAGTTAGTAAGATCACCTGTTTCGCAGTGCCTCCCTTCACGCCCCATGGGACACTCGCATTTGTAGCCCCCCTCTGGCTGCGCCTGGCATTGGGACGCTGGATGGCACCGGTTGGGCTGACATGGGTCGTGGACATAGGCACAAGTAGGACCTGGATGTGCGCGCACACACACACACACACACACACACACGGGCAAAGAACAAATTCATCGTGAGACCACCGATAAAAATCCAAACCACTTGCTCCTTTATTCCATTCAAGAGGAGGAGGGAGGGGTAGAGGAAGCGTGTGAGGATTTCCTCTGTAATAGAGGCCATTTTATTAATAGGATTTGAAAATATTACACATCCAGATTAAACAGAGGCGAAGCCTCCACGCCATGTGGCCGTGTTCCTGGGCCAACACCGGCTGTGGGAAAGGCCCGCGATCGCGTGGTGGGCGATGGTTTTTGCCCTCTGCCTCGCCTCATCTAAATTCACCCCTCATTACTTCAGCAGCCAGAACCTGCAGTGAGGAAAGCACTCTAATGAACCCCATCCCACGCTGAGCTCACAGGGTCCCCCCTGTTTTTCCTCACTCGATGTCTTTTATCCTCAGCCGCTCTTTCTTCATGTCACTTCCTACTCTCCAATCTTTGTATCTATTAATTTGCTCTCGCCTCCCTTTATCATGTGGCCATTATCTAACCCTTACCCTCTCTTTCTGTGATCAGTCCCTAACTTTGGGACCAGCAGTCTTGGCCACTGTATAAATTGACATGATGACAGAATAAACTTGAATATGAGTTGGTAAGTGGCCCACATCTTATTAACACACTTCATTTTACACCATGTTTCCAGCACAGGTTTGATCACAGCAATGCTTCTTCATAGAAGAGGGGAATCTTTTTCTTTTCTTCTTTTTTACTTTAAAGGCTTCTCAGTAACAACAAACCATTAGAGTGCTAACTATATGAAAGGTAATTATAGTGCAACAGGATGCTTTATTGATCCACATGTTTACCCTCAGGAAATATACATCTTTTAAGGAAAAATGGTTTCCAGAAACACATTGCTGCTTGAGTTTAAAATGCGTTGCTATCCAAGAGTAAAAGTTAACTCTGACAATTGATTTGGTTCTGTATGAAACTTTCTGCAGTTACTGCAGTGCAGCCAGGGAGGGGCATGCTTGGCTGCGTCCTGATGGTGTCTGGTCTTAACTCCAGTATTTTATCTCAGAGGCCAATCACAGAGCATTTGGTGGATGTATCCGTGTTTTTGTTACTGCTTCAACATTTAATCTCTCACTTCTGCATTGGACTTGGATTTGATGGTGTTTGTGTTGGTACCAAAATGTCTCCTAGAGCTCATGCTGTGGGCACGAATTACACTGTCAAATTAGGCTGTCAAGCATACGTAGGATTTGTGATAACATCATGACCACAGTGACTGTCTCTTATACACATCTAGATGTGTATAAGAGACAGGCATTGGGACGCTGGATGGCTTAAAAATGAATATGAAAATGACATATTTTCGAATTACTTCTCTGCACCCACACATGTACACTAGAATAAACTTCTCAAAATGACATGAATGTGAAAAAAATCCCAGTACGACATTGGGAAAATTGCTGAACTACACCGTCTGTTGGCTTCTTACCCCAGAATCCTTTGCTGCACTTGCAGTGGAACATCTCGGCCTCCTTGACCTGGCATGCAGCTCCATTCTTGCATGGGTTCGGCTGGCAGGGGTTGTTCCCACATTCACCCACACCGCTGCCATAAAGACTGTCACCCCCGTTCTCTTGCAAGTTGAGCACACGGTTGTTGACATCCAGCAATCTGATGCAGCCCACAAGTCCTGTGGCCACGGCTGTCCTTTCCTTTACGCTGAGGATGGAATGTTAAATCAAATCAAATTTGTTTTGTATAGCCCAAATTCACAAATAACAATTAGCCCCATGGGGCTTTACAATATGTACAGGGTTTGACATCATCTGCTAAATGATAAGAATAAATAAACTTATGTTGAAACATACTGTAGAAAATTCAGGTTCAATAGTAGCCCACAGCTATTTTTTCCAGAGGCCAAATACTGGGTCAATTTAGATAAGGAAGCAAGATAATTCCATGGTGAAAATCTTAAAAAATTATAAAACTGATGCTTTAGCCACAGCTGGTGGATTTTGTGTGTAACTTATTCCCTTGTCTGATTATTATTATAAGAATGTGTAACTGTGGGTGGAAGGTCTTACTCATGCTTCATTTCCTCAGGCACTCCTCCAATGAAGAGGTTGGTGTCGAGGTTAAGGCCATCTGTGCCGCGTGGGCTCTCGCCCTCGATGTGCGGCTCGTTGTCCACGCTGAGCATGGCGTTCCGGCGATTGCGGGTCACCACAACCTGATGCCAGAGGCCCTGGCTGATCTGCACTTTGCTGACCACGGTGCCGGTGCCAGAGCCTGTGTTGAACCTGAGAAGGCAGCATAGAAAACATGTTAGGTGCTCATTCAGTCTAATTCATACCCGTTTACTTTTTCACACTTCGTATCAGATTACAGCGCTCATGAAGGTGTTGTGTTTCACACAATATGTGAGTCCCTTATCGAGATGAGACTAATGGAAATTTGCTGTGATTGCTCAGCAGAGAGGGATGAAATAATGAAGGTACGAGACTGCCAAAACTAAAAGAGTAGAATTAGGCAGATACTCACTTAAAAAAAGGGTTTTTCACACCCTCTCTTTTTAATTCAACCTTTTATTTAATGGGATTTGAGGGGGAAAAAAAGGCCACGCCATCACAGAAAAGAGCTGCTGTGTATGTGCACCCACACATATGCTGGTATTAGCGCAAGCAGATAGCAATTATCTGCCACAAATAATTAGTCCTTCTCCCCACGTCTAGGATTTGCAGAACTGTGCGGGGTAATCTCACAGCTGTGTCTGAAATAGACGGAGCTCCATTTGAAAGCCAAAGTGACTAATCATCTCCTTTGGTTGGCTATTGATTTGACTTTAAATACACAAGTGGCCAAGTTGGGAGGAATTCGAAAGGACTTCAATGGGTCAGGTTGGACCAGGTGACCAGAGAATGGAAGAAGATAATAGGTCCAAAACAGACATGGCACAGAAGAAATGATGCTGTTTTTTCAGGAAAGAGTTTCTGATCCAGTCAGGAAGGAGATGAGTACTAAGTCGTTCTGAGGATGTCTGAGAGAGAAAATGACTAAAATAGATACAAATTATGAAACCTTTAACTCGAGTCCAAATCCGATACTGTCTTTTAAAAGAAGGGAAGATACATTGCTCAAATCCTATTATGCGTCCTCAGTGGGCATGTCAGCACTTTTACATGTCACAATCAATTTACTGTTCACGAGGAGGGATACTAAAAATCTACAATCTTTCACAAACTACTGAATCCCAAACTGCAGCCACGGTGACAGGTGCAGCTGTTTACCATGAAGAGAAGATTTAACAAAAATGTGTTGCATTGTGAAACAGAAATTATTCTGGTGTTTGGATAGCCTGATCTTCATTTCAATGATTTTATTTTATTTTTCAAATCCTAACTAATAAGAAATGTATCAATAATCAAATGTTCTCTCAATCATTTGGGAGCTAGAGTATAATATTGTATGAAAGTATCTGTAATTCTATTTTCTGATGTTGATACTAACTGCAATGTAGTAAAAATCATTTATGGTCTATCTTTCAAGCTGGAATGTTGAATCTTGAATTAAAAAGATGAAAAAGCAAAAGTTGCAGTTTTTTGTTTCACAGGTTAACATTGTAATTACATTAAATGAAATCTGTAAATATATATACTGAAAGCTGTTAACTCATCTACGCAGTATGTCATATCCTGTCTGAAATGAACGTCCTACGCATATTCCTTATGCATATGTTCCAACCATCTGCAAAAGCATGGTATCTGAACTTAAGCCTGCAAATCTGTCAAAATGCCTGTGTGTCTTTATTTATATTCTGGCCGTGTTTTTTTCAGCATGTTCACTTGCTGTAATTATTTGCTTCATTATCTCTGGCGCCCTGTGTTTTGTTCTTATCTACATCCTCTCTCTTCTCCTGTTTCCCAAGGGAATAATTCAAGTCACATTGAAGCTAACCAACACTCACTTGAGCTCCACCTTGCCGTTGACCAGAGTCAAGGAGATGAAGTCTTTCTTGCCATCCTGGCCATTGTAGAGTAAGATGCCCGTCGTCTCGGATGCTCTGAACTCCATGGCGATGCGCACTGTGTGGTAGGCGCTCATGGTCTGGAAGGCCAAGTAGGATTGGCCTCCGAATGATGGAATGAAGTACTTGATCACTATGAAAGAAAACAGGCCTTTAATGTGCACAATTATGTGAAGTGAGCATTGGTAATATGGGTGGTTAGGAC
The DNA here is from genome assembly GCA_016785305.1 of Colistium nudipinnis. Taxonomy (NCBI): domain Eukaryota; kingdom Metazoa; phylum Chordata; class Actinopteri; order Pleuronectiformes; family Rhombosoleidae; genus Colistium; species Colistium nudipinnis. Next base: position 3,865,249 of record JAFBJU010000650.1, read on the forward strand.
AGAAAGAATAGTTTTATCTTTATTAAAATTGTTTTATTGGATTTGCTTTAAAGCTATTTAAATAGGCTCCATCAGTTTTCTTGAAGACTGATGTTTTCCCAAAATACATAATGAATTGATCAATCATCAATCAAAAGCTGAGCTTTTTGCCCATTTACCACTCAGACACATTCACACGCTTATGCAAACACACATGCAAGCAGGAGACATTTTTGTTTTTCTTCCTCTTGACAATTATGATTATTAACATCAGTTCTCCCCCCACGACTCCCGTCTTTCTGTCTCTCTCTCTCTCTGGAGAATGGTAGCTGATGAGCTCGCTTTTTTCTAATGATTTGATTCATCTCAGGGAGGCTTCTGTATGGGGGATGTATATGCATGACTTGAGTTCAGCCCCTCTAACTCAAATATTAACTAGCTAATACACATCAAAGCGATTAGGGTCAATTATCTTAAGCTGCACGAAGTTGATCTCCGTCCACAACAATCACAAAGATGGGTAAGAGGGACGAAAGAAACGAGTTGTGCATCTCAAGAAGAACTTCTTTGTCTGTCCTTTGCATTGTCTCTACCGGGTACAGCTCCCCCAATCTCCAAATGATTATCTGCCTAAAGGAGTGGGGGATGTCACTCTTACATTCCTCATACATTCCGTGTTACATACTAAACAGTATAACTCAGTTCTTTCCATTTCACTGGATTTTTGGAATATGCCTGAAATGTTGGAGCCATGCACTTTCTCTGCCTAAAAAAAGCATTGTTATCCGACACGCATTGTTGCCCTGACTGTGGGACTCCTAACTCCAACTCAAAATGGTATTGTTTGTAAACTTCACCTGAGACCAAGTGAAAGTTTTTGCAAAAAATAACCTTAAAACCCCAGCAATCTCGGAGTTTGTGTTCTGCATTTTGAGTCCAGTCCTTCAAAAGCCCTTTGTGAAAAATATGACTTAAACTCACCAGAAACCCTCACAAAATCAATGTTAAGTCAAAAGTCAGTCACTTGTGGTTTGTCTCAAACTGTAAAATCCTATAGTAGCATATTACAAGCAAAGTCTGCTCCAGTTCATTTTATTAGATGACTTTCAAATGAGATCAAACTTTGAAAAGTTTCGATTTAGGAACTATATATTGGAAAATAAATCAAAGTATAAAGAAAAAAGAAAAAACTCTGAGATTGCTCACCCTTCTCACACACTGATCCTCCTCGTCCGGCCGGGCACTTGCAGCTGAAGTCGTTATCGCCATCTTCCTCGCACGTGCCTCCATGGAGACAGGGGTGGGAGTCGCATGGCTTGTGGGCCTTGTGATGAGGCCTGCCCCTGACGTGGGAGATGGTGGTGGTCAGAGGCAGCGTGGTGGTGGTGAGGGCTGCAGTAGTGGGAGGTGTTGTGGTAACTGGTGCTGAGGTGGTTGTGGTGCGTCTGCTACTGAAGGGCCTGCGGGTAGTGCCAGGTGGCCGGCGGGTGATGTAGGGGGACGTAAGCGGCAGCCTGGTGGTGGTGGTGGTGGTGGTGGTGGTGGGGGCAGCCGTGGTGATGGATGCTGTGGTGGTAGTGGAGGTGGTGGTGAAGAAGGGGATGGAGGAGAGGCCTGTCCAAGAGAACAATCACAAAGAGAAAAAGTACGTTAAGCCTGGGGTCCTGAGTTTTCCTATTCAAACCCCTTAAAACCTTTGATTAATCACCTCATGAATAACTTAAAAAACCCTTTTCATTTTAGAAATCCCTATACTCTAATGTATTACCATAATTGGTGAAGCGAATATTCTCATCCTCCGGCTTCTTCACGGCAATGCTGGTCTCTTTGGAGGCCTTCAGCTGTTTCAGCAGGGCTCCTTCGATGTCCTCCACAGAGTATCTTGTATCTACAATAAAACAGAGACACAACCACTCAGGACAAGACCTCTGAGGAGTACTCCAAAACAAATACAGGGCTAGAGAATCTTTAGTGACACACTGGATATATCAGAACGCCCTCCATATAACAGGTGGAAGGTCTCTGGGGGCCACTTGTCCTCCACCCATTGTTTGTCCAACTTTGTTCCAGATGAATTGTTCTCATAACATTCACTGCAGATGTTCACTTTACCGGCCATGAAGGAGCACACGTTGCTGTGAATTATGATGCGAAATGATGTTCATAAAAAAAAATGAAAAAAAAAGGCTGGGAGGTTGACGTTTTTTGTGATTTGTGTTGTACAAAAGGAGTCTTGTGCACCTACATCTGTGGCATAGCTACATGAGCACGGATGAAATACATGAGAGGCTATGCCTTTTTAAAACTCCCACTCAAATGTTAGAATTTACCATCATCGAAAGAACAAGCCTTACACTGGCTCTGATCAATAACAAATACCAATCTACACAGAGGTCAAATGTGCTTTATGATGTTTTCTTGTTGTTGTTTTGTTAACACTGAGCCAAATTGTTGAAACAAGAGATTAAGTTGACAAGGAAGAAGAAAGGGGATAAAGATTGAAAACATTCAGTGCCCCACAATATAATGAGCCAATTACAAAATAATAAAAAAGAGTAATCCTCTTTTTTATTGGACAATACTCTTACAATACTCTTACATTTATCATTTTAAAAATAGTTAAATGCAGTGGTTTTTTAACTGTTTGTAGATCTGCAGCAGAAGTAAACACAGCCACAGAACAATTCTGATCATTTCTGAGAACAATTAAACCTGAGTAACACTCTTCACATCAGTGCAAGATTTGAAGAGAAGCACTTTCATGGGCATTTAAATCAAAGCTTTATGGCAGTAGTGGCACTTACTGTTCAGACGAAATGCCACTTAAATGTCCAGGTTTATTCTGTGTGAATATTTGAAGGAACAGTTTGGATGCACAATGGTGCTGTGTAATATTAACCAATGGATGTAAATTCTGTCAAGTAGGCCACATTTTCAGTAATAGAATTGAAGAGAGTGTATAGGCTGGAATATTGTGATGGAATATTAAAAATATAATTCATTGCATTTATGCATCAACCTTGGTGACAAATGCATGAAACTGGTTGGGAAAGAAGATTGTGGAACACTACACAAATTAACTTTGCTTTAGGACAAACCCCTACAGGTGTAAAGAGTGAAAATATACATTAGTAATAAATGGCAATATGTTGTCTTATAACATACAGTATAAAGGTTGGTCTTCCTTGGCATATTGCCTAACTTTCATCAAGTTAAATCTGGTGAGCAATATGCCCAAGGACATAAGGGGACAAAGCATTTGAACATGACTCCAAGCACATGCAGTACATTTCCTTGTTGGCTACATTATTACTCATTACTCTCACCTGGTCTGAAGTGGGCTTCCACAAACGCCAGGATGGAGTTGCTGGGTGCCAGGCTACGCACGCGAACGCTCATAAAGTCCTTGCGCACCTCTGACTTCCTGAGTAGCTCATTGAGCTGAAAGAAGACAGAAAGAGGGGGAGGAGAGGACAGACGGAGAAATTAGATGTTAAATCAGACCAGTAATGAGCTCCATGCTTTCACAGCAGCAAGTTCAAATCTGGGAACTCTACACAGGCTCCAAGGAAGAAACTGTGCCTTTCAAATTGGGGTGCTGAGAAGAAACCTATTGGGCGAAGGGCGCACAAAATGACATTTAGCTGCAGCCGTGGCATTAATTACTGGGACAAGTTTTTTGGGAGGAGCTAAGATAAATGTCACGTATGCCTTACGTGGGCTCCTGATTGGTTTGGCTTCTGATGCTCCCGCTTCGTGCAACTTCTAATAGCCAGAAAATAAAATGTTTTTTTTTAAGCCAACAAAATTGAACCCAACTGTGTTGAGTCACCATTTCCATTAAGCCAATCATTGTAAGAAAAAAAATGTTTTTTTAAACTAAATTATCTAAGATAATAAAAAACTCTTCCGATAAAAACAGAAACATTCTGTTGTTGTTTTAGAAAGCAGGTCAGAAATATGTATTAAATATTTTGAATTGAATATATTGAATATTTATTTCCCTTCCTTCTCTTTTACCCGTGCCATAATTTAATTGGTCTAATTGAAAGAGGTTTCTGTGCTGCAGCTTGATTATATGTGTGTATGTTTGCACTATATCACAGTGTATAAATTGTATGTGCTCAGTGTATTTGTGTAAGTAGATGAAGAAGGGGTCGGGGCTGTTACTGTCAAGTGGCACACCAGGCTTCAGAGACACACAGGTGTACAGCGTTAATGAGCTGAACACACACACACGCACCCAACCGCACGCACACACAAACTGCTGTGAGGTAGCAGATTATGTCCCAGTAGGGGCTCAGCAGCTGGTAAATATGTACTCTTGAGTTCACATACACAGGAGTGAGGACCTGGTTTGACAACAGAGACATTTGTTCAAAGGTCTGACCTCAACAGAGGAAACAGACAGTGGAGAGACGCAGGCGGGTTCAAACACCAGACACACAATCTCTGTGCCTACCCAGGGCTTGGCTTAGCTCATAGCGATATCCTCCTCGGATATCTGCATCCTAATCCACTGGTCTGCGGAGAGCTGAGTTTTTTTTCAATTTATTAATCTTTTTTAATTATTTTTTTTTAATTTATAATCTTCACATGGATAATTTCTAGAACCCATTCAAAAGCTTGAAAGCAGTGCAGAAAAATTGCCCATTTTTAGTTATTTCTTAACGAATTAATCTGCAGTATTGGTGAAGGTTTCTTATTTCACTGTTCACAGGGGAACAATAAATACTGGATAAGACAAAACCCCACCATTCTTTGTTAGTTGCTACCTTCCTGGGTCAAAATGAATCTTAATGTTAATGTTCAAAACCACCTGATTTGACCTATTGCCAACATTTCTTATATCTATCATTCTTGGAGAAGAGTTTTGTGTCTCATGCTGCTTTAAATGTTTTTAAATGTTTGAGTCTTTCCGACTCTTGACAAGAGTATTCTTAGGGCACTTGAGTCATAAAACAAGCTGAAAGCGCAACACATGGCGTTTTTATCGAAGTTCAAAGTTGTTCTAGGGAACATGCAAGCAAGTGTTTTCTTGATTCATCTTTCAGCATTCATTTGGATTCTTGTTCAAGGCCACCTTAATAACAGTCCATTACTAACAATCCCTTTAGCTGTTTTATAATGTAATTTTTTCAGGGGAAAATAGCTATCTGTCGTGTCAATTACAGTTGGCAACCAAAACAAAACCTGAAAGGTGTTAAGGTCTTTGTAAAGCTTGGAGAACTAAAAGGAGTGTGATTTAAAAAACATGCACCAACAGCAAAACTCTTAGATTATTTAAAATATATTAAATTCAAGGAAATGGATTTGTGTTACAGCAGATTTATCAACAAAGCATGATCTTTGCACGTTGAACTATCCTCTTACTTGCTCTTACAGTACTTACAGCGCTCTCTATGCTGCGGGCCGTCTCTCCAAACAACTCCGACTTGGGGTCCTCCATCTCTGGGGTGTAGAAAATCTCTTGGCCCTCCACCTGGTCCAGGTGCAGGAATCCGCTGAACCTCATGGTGGCTGGAAGCAAAGGAGGTGCGGAAAGAGGATTGTGATATGGAAACACAATTACATCAAAACTTCTCCGAATAGTTCCCAGCTCCCTCTGTCTTCACATGGTGCTCATTTTTGGGGGTTGTGCCAGTTTTGGGTTAGTGATGGATCGTGGGTTTGACGAGGGAGGAGTAGTGGTAGTGTTCGCTGATTGTGTAGGGGTTCAAAAGGGGTTGTGATAGTGGAAGAGATGGATTGTGAGAATGTGAGAGAAGGAGTAGAGAAGCAAAAGGAATAGACATAGGAGGAAAGGAATGTGGGAGAGGTGGGAAAATGGGCCAGTTTTACCAGACTGAGATGCCTCCCAAAAGCTGACCGTGGCATGGTGGGCTGGGTGAAAAGACAACAAGTTAGACAGACACACAAATACATAAAGAACAGCAACACACACACACACACACACATACTAAAGAAGAAATAAGCTTCAGGATGCAGAATTGCCTTCCTCAGCAAAAAGAAGGCCTCCATGTGTGACCTTGGGGGATATGTTACCCAGCATTTATCAACTCTCATACAGTTTGTTCGTACTGCTGCCAGAGCGGGGAGGAGTTGAAATAAAGCTGAAAGTGGCTGGAATTTGTTTGTGCATGTGTGTGTGAGTGTGTTTGTGTGTGTGTGAGTGTGTGTGTGTGAAGTACAGCGGAGCATGTGAGGCACCGACGCCGGGCTTCCACGCCGCTCGTAATCAGCAGAACAAATTGCCCAAATCAATCATGGCTGCCCCTGCCTGAGCAACACCAGGGAGAAAGGGAAGAGCACTTGTATGATTATCGTGAAAGATAGCCGTAATTGTCTCCTTAATGCCACCAGACCGGTGAGTGACACAGCCTGGTTAAAATTGCATGAAAAGGACAGCACTGTCTCAGTGCACAGGCACCCCCTCCCACCACCCCACGGTTCCTCCTTCCCCCTCGTCTTTACGCTCACGGGCTGCGCACGTCGATTCAAACGTGATGGCAGCCATAAAATAGAGGCAAATGGGGGAGGTTTGGCCGATAAGACGAAGGAGACAGGGGGAAGAGGGGGCACAGCCAGAGAGATCTGACTTTTAATCTGCAAAGAAGACAAACATCAGAGAGAGAGAGAATGATTTTCCAGCCCACTGCTATGACGGACGTAAAGAGGAATAGAGAAAGAGAGTGATAAAAAGAGGGACAGTGCTATTTGACTATCAGATTGAAGCGAGCTGGAAAATATAATGGATTTGTTAGACTTCCCTTGGCTGCCTATTAACTTTCGCACAAGCATTTTGCTCGCCATTGTCTTTTATGACATATTAATTGTGTTGCCTTGTTCAATGGCTTCACTACGGAACGTATGGAGCTGAAGAAGAACCCCCAGAGGAAAATACAACTCTCATAAACATCTATTCTCCATTTACATGTTTGCAGGTAATTCATCTAAATGCATTTTTCTAATATCTGAGTGTACAAGCTTTTTAAATACACCTTCAAGGAAGGCCCCGAAAATGGTTTCATAGATCTTCTTCAGTGTGTGAGCATGTGGACTAAACTCAACCCTGAGCCACTTCTCCATTGGATGTCTCCATAAGAGGCGAAGACTGCAATAGCATGCAATTAGTCTTTTTCATTTTGAGACAACGAAGCGCATGTCAATATGAAATCAACAGTACAGTGAGACGGGGGGGGGGGGGGGGCCACGGGGGGGGGGGGGGGGGGGGCAACGGATATTTTAGCATGAAGGACGTGTCATTTCACTTCTAATGAGTGGAGGATTGGCTAAGCCCTTCTCATGAGAAAAAAAAGGTCCGGCGTATTGATCTGCCTATTCCGCTGCCGGCTTTTATTGGTAACACTTGAGCTGAATGAAGTATTGATTGCTGGCTTGCCGTCATTGTTGGCTGAGATAAATATTTGCAGGCTTTAGGGGATTTGTTGGACAACTGTTGTCTACGGCTAAAACCTGCTATCGTGGGGCAAAATGCCATCAAATCCAACCCAAACAGATGTGGCGCTCCATTTTCACCCCCGTTAACTATAAATTCTGGGAAAGAAACAAATGGCTTTGTGGGCTGGGGAAGGCCAGAGGTAGCCTCATATCTTCAAATCATGCTGTGGCCTGCGTGGCAGTGTGAAATATGCTGGTTTATTGGGAGGCTATGGGACGTTCATGATAGAAATGATACCCTGCTCACTCTTTTGTAGCCTCAGCTCTTTCAAGTCGTGACCTAGAGCTCCCACGGGAGCCGGGGAGAATCCCTCCTTTCACAATCTGTCAGAGCAACACAGCTGGGACAAAAACAGAGCAGATTCCAACACGGGGACGGCGGGAAAGGGAGATCGAGTAGCGACGGGGGGGAGAGAACCCCTTTATCTTTAGGAACCGAGTCTGGCAGAAGGCACTGATTGGTACACCAGTGCTTGTCGGCCTCTGGTAGTCTCAACTCTCTTCCCCCGCAACTCCAGAGAGAAATGAACTGATGCAAGACTGGATTGAGACAGACCGGGTTGAGGGAGCCACGGCTCGGGAGGGCGATAGCGAACAGTGGCGCTGACGGATAAAGTGAATGGCTCCGTACAAAAGAGGTGGGAGATTAAATGGAAAGGAAAGGCGGTAAAGTAAGAAAGGAAAAGGAGGACTAGAAACATAGACGGTTATTTACACATCAAAGCAAAAGAGGGCCCTTACAATGTGAGGTTAAGTCTTGCATTACAACGGGTGGGGTAATTCCGGCTTTAGGTTAGGCAGCTCATGAGAAAATGTAATCCACAAGTCAATTCATATTTTTTTTATGTCAAAGTAAAAGCCAAGTAGTATGCCCTGACATGCTCTGGAAAAAAGAAAAGGTAAATCCAGAGCATCGTAACCGCTGAAAACACGCAGCTCCGCTGGATGAGTTGCCAGGCCAAACAGGTTTGGATAAAGATAATGCTCTTGGGCTGAGTTTGAGTGCCCAATAAGCAGCTTTCACGAAACCGTGTTCTGACAGAGAGGCATACTTATGCAGGCAAGGTTTGTAGCGAGAGAGCTGATGGCTATGAAGTTGAAACTTCATTTAGAATGAGAATCTGCTAGGCATCCTCCTTGCCACAGGGCAGCTGCTCGGACCGGGGAGGGTAATATATATAGCACAAAATATTGACAAAAAACACGGAAGGATATTGCTGTAAATGTCCTGATATTTCTTTTTGTTTTGTGCTATAACAAAAATAATATAACAAATAATGCCCACCTAAGCATCTTGTGTGCGTGGGATCACTGCCGGGTTTGGCCATGCATGCCGCCACTAAAGGTGAGGAACTGTTTGAGCAAGTTGTTTAGGTGTTTAGCAACATTACCATGTGACACCAACCGCCTCACCAGAGATAAGCAGTAACAGCCACTGCATAAGAGAGCATAGTGTGAAATATGTGTTCAATCATTTCGTATGCTCCTTGAAGGTTCCCTATCCCTGTATTAAACCAACATTCTTTCAAATTTCTGGAGAATAACTAGAGCTAAAAATTGCACTAGGAGTCTGGCAGAGTATGACTTATGACAGAGTCAGGCTCTGAAGTGTTGTCAAATTCATACACGCGGATTACTTATGTCAAACTTAACGTTTCGGTGCTTGTATTTTGTTTTCCTTTCATTTGCCAATAAGATCATTTACATACGAGTGAGGTGATTAAGGAAAGCACTGCTGCAGAAAATACATCCCCTTTTCATCTGGGCTGATCATCCTGAGGCAGGTGGCACAGCAACATGACTCCTTATACGGTAATGAGGTGTTGATTGATAAAGTATCATGTTGATTCTTAATATATCAACAAATTGAGGCTATAAACAGAGTTTTTTTTCTGAAATGTGTCAAGGTACGCAATGTCAAAGTGACACAGACAGGCTTTTTTAAGTGTATGTGGCACTCTACTTGTGGAACAAAAATGTGTAGATCAAAATAATAATTTTTTGCTTCACACTGAAGCATAAAAAATGACAGAAAGCCCAAGTAAAATGTTTTGTTTTTTGTGTTTTGGGATTTTTTTCCAGATATGAGAAAAAAATTGTTTATAGAGAAAGGTCACATCAACTTACAAGGACAGTTGGCGCCCTCTGGACTGCTGGATGGAGTCTTGCCGTCAGGACAGCAGCCGAACTCTGTGTTGTCACAGGAAGACCTGTCTTCAACTGAGGGTACAGCGGTGCTCGCCACTTTGGTACCTGGGGGGGTGATACACAAACATTCAAAAAAAAAAATCATGAACAGTGCAACAGTTAAAGCCAATTTATTGAAGTTAAGTCGAACATGCTGCGATTATCTGCTCTGTAACCATTCGTCTACCACATTTGAGGTTCCGAAGACAGCAACCTTTGTTGTTTTTTTTAAATGTTGTTGGAGATGGTCGTGTGTTCTGCTGACCAGTGATTGCACGCTAATAGAGGCGTTGTCAGGCTTGATTATATAGCATTTTCCTAGGAAATTATACCTGGAACTCATTTTGTCAGGTGGAGAACACGTATTGGGTACTGTTGCCAGTCATCTCATACACAGAGCACTTTAAATAGGTGAAGGGTTGGGGAGGGGGGGGGGGGTTCTGTTCACTGCTGATTGGGTGGCTTACCTTCAAGGCTTGCCAAGAGGAAAAAAAACAACAAAGTCGTTTGTTTTGCAGTCACTGTATATCTGGCTATCGTGGGACATAAAAGAGGCCGGTCGGTCTCTTGGAAAAATGAGAGTGTGAAAGAGCAGCCAACCTCCATCCCCTCTAATGGTGGTGCTGGCGGAGCGGGTGTCTTGGTCGAAGCGGTGCAGTTTACGGCCACGCAGAGATTAGAAATAATTGCGGAGGCAAACAGCTATATCGGCTAAACAAGTCGTAAAGTCGTCAGTGGCAGCGGACGTCCTGCTCAAGGACTCGCGGTGAAAGGATGTGAGAGGAGTGAAGAGGGGGATGAGGAGAAAGGGGGGAAGTGGGGGGTTTATAGGGCATCTGTTGGCATGTGGTCTGCAGATTTACAAATGCGGGCCGTAGAGGAGAATGCTGGTTGTGGAAAGAGGGCAGTGCACAGCAGCCAAGGGGATGCTGCATGACTCCTGTGGGAGCCATGAGGGCTGTCGGATAAACACACACACGCACACGCACACACAAACACACACACATGCACACCAACATTGATAGCCAAAGACGAGTGCAGATTTCAACAAAGCATGGATCGGATTTATATATTCAGACAGTGATATGTGCACTCAGAATTGGTCAGACAGAGTCACATGAGGAGGAGGAGGCAAGAGTATTAATACAAACAAACACACACATAAAAAATACACCTTCCACATCCAAACTGCATAAAATGCACAGACATACTCCACAAACATAAAATTATGAAAAAAAACAACAACACACAAACGAAATGCCTATGTTGAAATCTGCACTGTATAATCTCCTAACATGCTCACATAATGTCAGCATGCATGCACAACCTAAACAATATATGTGTACCTTAGCATGCTTGGGCACACCCTAATTCAGTCCCACATCCAGTCACACATACACGCACACACAGCTACAAGATACCAGGTCTCCTTGGCAGACAGGCAAAATGCTCCTCGCGTCACCGAGCACCGTGGTCAGCGTCTGACAAGAGAATAAATCTAGTACTCGGGGGTGGGGGGTGGGTGAAGAGTGAGCGGGGTGGAGGAAGAGGAACATCTGAGGAAGAGCACACTGGGGCCGCGCCTCTTCCTATCAATCCAATCCTGTTAGGGCGAGTTGTCAGGCTAGGTGAATGGATAGAGGAAAAACAACTACAGAGAGAAAAAAGAGTCGTGATTGAAAAGCCTCAGTCATCCCTTGTTGTCCGAGCGCGGGCCAAGAAACCACAGCCGGCTGTTACAGTCAGGAGGGCATGTCGAGATAGATTTGAGACTAGTCATGTGACAAGGAAGGTGCACAGCCTCCACACGCACACTCATACCGCAGCCTCTCAGTCACATACGCCTGTCAATGTCGGGCTCCAGAGATGCCCAGGCGCGGGCCAACAGTTTCATCTGGCCTGCCGAGAGTGTATTCTACAGAGCCTGGGTTTGTTTTGCTAGACGTTGAGAGGGCGCGTGCCGGTGGAATGGAATAAAAGAGCATGGGGGATGTGGCAACAGTGAACCATGAAAATACATTTCTTTCCGTCTGAAATTGATATATACATCTTATGCGAGATGAGATGACACAAACGGCGACTGTTTACGCAGAGGCGCCTGCTTGCTGGCTTAACATTTACACAGTTACAATCAACAGGATTCGGGGGAGAATCCATAAATACAATTGCAGATTTTAGTTCTAAATTCTAATAAACAGATGATGGCATGAATGTGGTATGAGTTTGTCCAACCCACTTCTAAAAAAGAAACCCTCCCACAAACGCCCAAAACATTGTGGTTAATGAAGTGAAAGAGCAGGGATTTACCGACAGGCTCCTCTGCCCCACTGGCCTCAGTTGGAGTGCCGCTACCCACTTCCTCTTCCTCTTGCTCCTCCTCTTCTTCTGTCTGGTCATCCCCACTCGGCTCCCCGCTGCCCGAACCCTCAAAGGAGGTCGCTGCGGCAGAAGGGGCAGGGCTGCTGAGGGACGAGGAGGTGGTGGCAGCGGTGGGTCGAGGCGGCTGGGTGTGGATGGAGTGGTGGTGGGTGTTCGTGCGCACAAGGTCACGGACAAGAGTGGGAAAGGGAGTGGTAGCCGGCGGCTCCTCGACGGCCTCTATCTCGGCCTCCCTCGGAGGCGGGATGGCCCACACCTTGTTAGGGTGGAAGGGGGCTGCGGTGGTGATTGAGCTGGGGGTGATGGTGAGGGGGTGGGGGGTAGGTCGCTCTGCCGGCTCGGAGATGATTTCTGGTGGAGGCAAGGGCAGGAAGCAAGGAATGGATGAATGATCGAGCAAAGATGGAAATGTTTGATTTTTTACTTCACCTGATTCAATTAAAAATACAAATGAAATAATAACATATTTATTAAATGAACCATATCAAAGCTTCTTGATGATTATTATGTCTTACTCTACAACTTTACCTCTGCGCTTACTGAATGATGTTCTAATTTGTCTGTCATGTCATATAATGACATTAAAATGAACACAAAAAATGCGCAGCCTTTCATTTGTAAACACAACATCTGATTAAAAACCCAGCTAATGGATGAGATGTCTGGAATATTCATTTGACAAAACCTAAGAAAGTATATCCATAGGTACAGAGTGAGTATGCGAAAAATCAACAGATGTCATAATGCTTTCATAGTTATATGCAATGAAGTGTATTTCAGCTTGAGATGACTTATATTTCCGAGGCAGCAGTAAACTACTCCAGTTGATGTCAATGCAAAGTTTTCGCGGTGTTCGCATGTGGAACACATATGGAATGCATTTGTGAGTAAACTATTAATTTGTGCGCCACATGTATGCTGTGCCATTGCCTATGAATTATATATCCATATTCAAATGCTGCCCTCCAGTAGCAAAGCTTTAATCACCAAGAGCCAGTGCCTCCGGTGATGAATGATTGATAGAAATGGGGCAAAAAAGCCGTCTTTAACTCTGGCTTCAAAGACGGCAGACTGCTGCTCACAGAGAGCATGAGCATCCATCAACGCCACCACAAACACTCTGGTGTCAACAGATGCACACAAACACGCACGCACGCACGCACACACACACAGACACACACAAAGACACACACATAGACACACACGCAGACAAACGCACACACAAGGCAGAAATAAAATCCCTCCAAATGAGGCAGGGTGAAGAGGCTCTCTGCAGAGACCATCATTACCAATGCAAAAAGCGTTATGGTGCAAAAGGACAAACTGTCTGCGATAAAAGAACCATAAATGGGACAAAAACTCCTGAGGGGGGAGAAGAGAGTTGGCTGGGAGATACTACGTGAGCAAGTCCTTCAGATCCATCTGAGGCACGCAAGCGTGACAAAACTGCCGTTGCTCCTTTACTTCCCTGCGTCCCATGAGCCCGGATTTGTGTTTGCATGTCGGCAAAATAGCAAGTACGGTAGATTAAAACCAACCACATACCGGGGATTTGCGTTTCATTAGGATTCACCCAACATTATGTGTAGGCCTTAATTACACGACTATAATCGCCTGTTTGATCTGCAATTATTCACTGAGGTGTGTAATGTGATACCCACTGAGACGGCAGAGAGCCTGGGAGACACGCTCGGTGTCAGCTTAAAGCTCAGCAGATCTTTGTGGAGGGAGAGATCTGGAGTGCACAGAGCAGCGATGCCATAACCGAGGAGGGAGGCATGCGTCGCCTTTCCTCATGGCTACACCTGTCAGTCAGGTGGCAGGCTCAGCGTCAGACTGGGAAGTGCCCAATGTGTGTTTGGGTGAGCGTGCAAATCTTTGCCAGCTCCTGAGATATGTGATAAGAAAGAGACGAACACGTCTGAAAGAGCAAAGAGGGCCCGGCCGCACAGTGTGTTCAGCTGATGCGTCTGCGAATCCAGTTTAACAGCCACTTTTCCTGTGTTTTTACTTTCTTTTCCCTGGCAGCGGAGCAACGGACAGTCAGGTCACAGGGTGGCGAGAAGGAAAAAAAAAAAAAAATCATTGTCACCTCGGCTCGTCTCAGCCGTGTATTTATTGTTGAAAGGTGCTTATTAAGATCGTTGGCGGTGTCAGCCGAGCTCTGCGAGGCGGAGAAGGAGGAGGAAACTGCCTACGGGAGGCCAGAGCATAAAAGACAATGGGATCACAAGAGGCAAGCGGAAGGAACGGATAGATAAAACAGTTGAACAAAGCAAGCTGCGGACTAATATAGGGGTGGTAAACTGTACGAGGGATTGAATAATGGAAGAAAAGTCGCAGGAAAATGGTGAAGTCAACAGACCCCTGACTAACACGCGGGCGGAGGGCCTGCCTGTGACATATGCTGGCGCTCCATGCCAATTTGCCACAAACCTACAGGTGATAACACCATATGGGAGAGGCAGGTCTTTGCCAACTTCGTAGCCAATTTTCCCCGTTGCAACAATTTGCTCAGAGGTACAAATGCACTCCCCCTCCTCGTGCTTTATGCAGTAACTCTTGGATTTCTTTGGTTCTCTCTTTTATCTCAGATATCGCTTCATCTTTTGCTGAGACGCAGCAAAGAAGGCAGAAAGAACTCCTGCCTTTCAGCACAGAGACTTCAGAGAGAGAGAGAGAGGGAGAGAGAGAGAGAGAGAGAGAGCTGGTTACATCACAGTTTGTTGCAAGTCTCCATCACAAGCAGAAAGACTTGAAGGAGTTTTTTTTCTGCGGAATTGCACATTTTTCTTCGCATGCCAATAAGTGGCAGATTGTGCAGCTGTGGTCACAGTATGTGGTATAATAAAAAAAACATGTAAAATAAAATTGTTAGGGATCAATGATAAAAAAAAGGAAAAAAAATATCAATATTCTCTCATTTACATCAGCCCTCGGCACCGCTCTCTTGTCAAAGTGCACGGCAGCTTGGTGAGCATTAGCATGCCACAGTGTTAAGGCGGGGTGTCTGGAAGCGCTGCATCTAAGCAGTGGGAGGGAAGGCGGCCCGAATGCTGAGGGGTGGAGGCAGAGCAAATGCTAATTCGCACCCAGCCACACGTGAAATGAGCTCCAGCTCTAACCCCTCCGAGCCGGCAGCAGCTACCCGCAGTGCCACCGCGTTCCGGGAGGAAAAAAAAAAAAAACTCAAAGATCCTCTGTGGCCGCCGGTGGTCGCTTGTCTGCTCTCTCCCCAAGGGGCACCGTGGAGGAAAGTGTCTGCTGCGAGGCGCCTTCGCGCCTTCTGTGAGCAGCAGCGTTAGGTGAAGGATTACATACGACGCACATCCCCATTGCCAGGCAACAGAGGAATGTGGAACCGGTCTGGATTCTGGCTAGTAACCCACTGCACTGAATTTCTAATTACCAGATGTTCGGGGACTTATCAAAGCCTTGTTGATCTCTTGCTGAGCACACTTCAATTTGAACCTGTGGCTGCGATAGATCATGTGAACCGTCTCGCTGAATATGAATACGTTTGGGTTCTGGCGGGGGGGGGGGGGGGGGGCACATGGGGGGGGGGGGGGGGGGGACACATTGTTTGGTCACCTGATCGGTGCCCTCCGAGCAACGAGGGGAATGTACATCTCTGCACCCCAAAATGCTTGACACCTGGCAGTGGCTCGCGTCCAGAACCACCCAGCTGGCGCTCCCCTTCCCCACTGCGCTCGCCGGCAGCATCTCTAGAACCCTGTTGTGACGCAGGCTGGCAGACGGCGCAGCAACTTTGGCGTACATGAAAGCCTTGGCATTGGGACATGTGCTAGCACCTACTACACCGATCCAAACAATGTCCAGCATCAGCATCTGGACCAAGGGGGCAGGAGCTGTACCTTTTAATCAGTACACATGTAGTTTACATACACCATCGTACTGAAATTGGGTTGAGAGCCTGCCACTGTAAAGCTGCAGTGGTAAGGATGAGTTTGCCCGCAGGGGGTTTGAAGATGAAGCCAAATCCCAACAGAGGTGCGGCAAAGCAAAGAGGAAGTGTCACTGATATCTTGTGGGATTGCAAGAATCAGACTACAGTCAAAGCGCAGAACCCCTTGGGTTTAAAAACGCTGCAGTACCTCACTCGTCCTTATTCTAATGTTTCCCCAGTGTCACACACGATTTCGCTTTCACCTGGCGGTTCATCAGAAGGGAGGCAGGGATTATTTCCCTGTACATATACTAACTACTTTGTGAAATGTTTCCTATTAAATAATCATATTTATGAAGCTTTAGAAAAGGTAAAAGGCAACATTCTCAGAGAATTCAAATACAAGTCCTCAAATGTGATCCTACAACTAATCAGGAACGTATCATTTGCGATGGAATACTTTTCATTTGCCCAATCCCACATAAGTATTGTTACTAAAGTGTGCAAGTGGTTTCTTGTTTGCACAAAATTCAAGCGCAATATGCATTAACAGTAGTTGCCTCTTTCCTTTCTGGGACAAAGGGACCAAAAGGAGGAAAACAGCGGGGGAAGGATAACTTGAGACCCACAGCACTGTTCATTATCTTTTGAACGGGGTTTGACAGCAGTTGGCCATATGCTACGTGTGTGATGCATGGTGGCGCGGATGGGGCTCACCTGTGCACTGTCCCGAGTGTTGCACGGTGATGTCCTTGTCTTGCCTACAGGCGATGGTCCTCAGCTGGCACTGGTCGGCATAGGTCACCCCATCTGAGCCACACACCTGCTCCACAGTGACAGAGATGGAGAGGGGCGAGTGCACATGCGAGAACACATGTTAACTCCCAGCCGACCCCTGAACAAGTCTTTTCTATTCATGACCTGTTACGAACTTGTGGACAGCACTACTTCTTTCTTCCCACCTTAGTTTTGTTTTTCTCCTCACAGTCAGGTGAAGGGCACTCGCAGTGGGCCTGGCCATTGACCTCAATACAGGAAGCCCCAAAGCTGCACACCAACTCTTCACATGAAGCCGGAGCCTCAGGACCTGTGGGAGACATGTGTCTGTTAGATTAGATGCTCTATAGGGTTCCATATTCATACAATATATACCAGTGGGTAATAGCTGCCTAATGAATTCTGTTAGGGGTAGTTGTGCAAAATTGGGGAGCTGAATTAAAATTTTAATATTCAATGTTTCACATTCCCAGAACCCTTGCTTACTTTTATGAAGCAAAACAAGTTCTGTCTGTTAAACAGCCTATAAATTGTTTTTTTTTTACAAACCTGCAAAGCATGATGAAATATGAATGTTTTTTTAAAGTCCTTACATCATTTACACTGAATACACAGCATATCACTATTTGAACTGTTACTCCACTTTTTGGTCAGATGTAATATTAAAGATATTTAATTTGGGAAAAAACAAACCCTGTGTGGTAAAACTCTCTTTACCTTACTTAGTTGGTGTCTCACATGCAAATCTTATTTTTAAGTCTTAACACCCCAGTATAGTATATATATACCTAACTCTTCAACGAGGTTAGAAGGTTTAAAATAATATATTTATACTGTTTCTGGTAAAATGTTGTGTTTTATTTACGTTTACTCCTTAATCGAGTTAAAAAAGAATGTGCTTCAAGTTGCATAAAGGTTTGCAGTCAGGATTTTATGGCTTTCATGTTTGAAGCCTTGGAAGTTGCTGCAGCGGGAGGCGCAGCCAGGGACCCACCATCCACTGTCCAACCGTGAGTGTGGGGTGTTTGCATTGTGGCAACATTAAAGAGGCTTAGTGCACCCCCAGCGTCCCCAGCCCTGGGCTCCTGCTTTCATGTGCTACCACCTCATGGTATCTAGTAATTTCATCTGGCAGGGTGTGTGGCAGAGTGCCCCACCACTGTGCCAGGATCGCTGGCTTCATTAGGCTTTTGACTTCCTGTCGATATTTGATGGTGCATCTTAATCAAGGAGCAACGGGCTCCAACAGCAGGGACTAACGTTTCCGGATTTTAAGCTCTTGCCACCACTGGGGCTGTTTTCATTATTAATCAGAGTGTAATCAATAGTCCTGATGCTGGAGTGTAAGCATACACATCTAAGGAAATGGTCTAAAATGGGGGGTGATGTAACCGAAAATAAAATATTGATGGGCAATATATCACGCAGGTGTCATTTCCAAATTCGAGTTCTCTCCCTACTGGCTATGGATTAACTGCCCAGCAGCCATTCGCTCATGTGCCAATAAACCATTTGGATGTGAAGTGTGGACAGAGAACCAACTGGGGCTGCAAAGCTGATCCATTGATCAAATGAGTGAAACTATTTTGTGACAAGACAAGACGGAAAACTGGGACCAAAGTGTGTGTGTTTTATTATTGCTCCTCTGGCCCCCTCGGTACTATCGCTTATTACCTTTGTCGCAGCCATTCATGCCCATCTTGCTTCCATCTGGACACACGTTGCACTTCATGCCTTTCACTCCCGTCTTGCAGGAACACAGACCCGACATCTGCTCGCAGTCGTCGCGGACCGAGCCTGTGGCGTCACAGTTACATGCTGCCGTAGAGGAGGAAGAGAAAGAAAGGAGGGAAAGACTGATGAGTAAGTGAGTAAGTAACAATTCCAGGACAATGGCGATGACAATTAAAATGGCTGTATTGAGTTTTTTGAGTGTACCAAGTCTATCTGAGGCAACCTTAGCCTGTGCTCCCTGTTTCTGGTAAATTGTTTTCTTAGAGTCAAGGGGTTGAGAACAGTTCATCTAGCCTTGGGGGCCACTGGGGAGACAGAGGAGGAGGAGGAGTGTGTAACAGAAACCCAAGAAAAAAACCGTAGGGAAGGACATCAATCCCATCATGTTCGTAGAATCAATGAAGAGGTTTTTTTCTTTTTACCTCATCTCCAGCTGAACCTGGTGTAGGTGGGCAGTGTGCTTGCGATGTGTGAGTGTGTAAACCTTGTTAAGGTCAGGCCACGCGTGAGACCCCAGCAGACTTCCTGCTGTTGACTGAAAATACCCTGTGGCTTTGCAAGTGAATGTCCTGTGATACCTCAGCAGCAGGGTAGGCTCGGGTCAACATATTGCATTACGCCGAGACAAACAAGGGGTGCCGACCCCACGTGTTCACCCGAATACAAATGAATACAGTCGATTCAACAAAGCTTTGACATGACTGAAAGGCCCATTTAAAAAAATCATCAAATTGTAGCTTATCTGGTTGATGATGTTATTTTTACTGTCTACTCCAACATCGAGGACATTATTCTTTCAGGTTAATACTTGAAACGCTTGGCTCAACGGGTTTTAGTGAGACATTTCATTTCCAACTAGGGTTTGTTTTGAGAAATACTGCATATGTTCCAACTGAGCTGTAATGGAATCTAGCCATTTAGATTTGGTGTCATTTGTCGAGGTCTTTATTTGCCTCTGTCAAATATTTGTTCGTATTAATCCCACAACAATGTGACAGATGAGAATAGAATGAAACTAAAGCACACTTTTTCCAAACCGGTTTTCCGCTAACTTTGGATGTATTTGTTTTCATAGGGGCCATGTCTGAGAGACTTCATTGGAATATCTGGAACATTATCTTTGAGTGGAGACAATGCTGCTGAAATGAAATGAGTAAAAGATGGGAAACTGAATCAAATTGCACACAGATCTGGTCAATAATTGCACACTAAATTGCAACTATTTTTGTCAATGTAATATTAATTACCATACTATTGCCGTTCTGTTTCTTTTTAAAGCTTTCAAAATGAAATGTGTGACTTATGATTGTGGGCTATATGAAAGAACCTGACTACTCAGGTCAGATCAGGAGACACTGACCTTGAACAAATAATAATCCTACTGTTGAAGTCCTGTAAAGTATGACAGGATACACTTGCACAATCATCACACACACACACAGCACAAACGATTGCTTACGAGTGCAGCCGCTCATGTTCTCTGTCACGATGCCACGGAAGTTCCAGAAGCCCGGCTCGCAGCGGTCACACTTCTGTCCCCCAACACCTGGCTTACAGGAACACTGGCCAGAGGCTGGGTCACACGTCCCCTTGTACGAGCCATAGACATTACACTGACAGGTAGCTGAGGAGAACAGAGCAAATTGGAAGTTAATATAAACTCTTTATGCTTTTCTCACTTTTCAAGGCCTGCGAGATAATATGTACCAAATATTTAGACAATGCTCAAATGTTGGCCAACTCCTATTTCACAAAAAAAAGCTGGATAAACAGTGCTTAGTTGAGATCCCTCTGTCCTAAATCTCTGTTTATCCTCCTTTGTATGGCTGAGTTTCTCTCCATCCGTACTGTATCCCCTAGCTCACATCCAGATGCAGCAGTTTCACCTCCATCTGTGTGTATCATTCCTCGAGATCATCAGCTGAACATATTTTTCTGTTGAGTCAGTTTGAGATTATCTTAATTATTCCTCGGATTACGATGTAGCACTTTTTCAGTTCTGCAACTTTGGAGATGTAACCGCAGTCAAGGACAATTCGCCTCGTGTGCTGAGACAGCCAAACAGGATCTGCAGTTTCTTTTATTGTTTTTTTTTTTGATTGCGCGAGACAAACAGGGGAAAGGTCAACGTGGGACGTAGGAGAGGACTTACTGGGACATCCTGCCAGTCCGACCCCCAAGGCAGCCGTATTGTTGTCTGAGCAGCAGCCGTACACAGACAGGCTGCAGTGCTGGGGCGCCGTCAGCTCGGGCAGAGATGTGGCTGAAATCAGTGATGAGGTAGGAACAGAGAAAGGGAGGAAAGAGGGGGGAGATGGCACAAGGAGAGAAAGAACACCATTTGAGTGGGACTTAGACAGCACAATCTCAGAGCAACATGTAACTTTTTTGCCAACAATGACTTTGGCTCGAGGGGCAGAGGTGGAGAGGCTGGCAGTCGGCTTCAAGATAACAATTCTATTTCCTACTTTCTCCACAATAGCTCAAAATCAGTGGGAAATGATGCTATTACTTCCAGTGAAAACAAACAATGGGATTGGTAGTGAATGCGCGGGCTGACATTTACCACCTACTGCGAGGCATGTTCTCTTCATTTGTTCTTGTCTAATAATATGGAATTGCGCTGCCGCCCTACAACCTTCCAGAAAAAAAAGCAACCCCAACTAATAAATAAGTAAAATGCATAAATGTGACGGAAAGTTGCTGAGCAGTTTCTGCCTGTGCACAGAGTGAGGAGGGCTCTTTTGTCTAAGGATGTGTCAACTTTCACACCAGGTGCGACAGTTCTTCGTGCAGCACTAAATGCAACAAAATAAGTGTGTTCCCAGAGCCCCGCGTTTCTCCTGAAATTGGACGAGAATAACAAAAGCCTAAACCGGGAGAAAAAAGGGGCATCTGTTTAATTGCCGAGGCAAAACATATCATTCTTCACATTCTCTCCAGGCTTTGGAGTGAAAAGGAACGTTGCAGAGATAGAGAGGAGAAATCTTCTCCGTCTCTTTCTATTCCCCTTCCCACTTTTTTTTCTTGTGTTGCTCATTTGGAGTTGGGAGGCTGGAGATACAGAGGCCATAAATCAAAGTGTTACTGGTGTGGAGATGAGCCTGGGCCTGATGCTGAGGACTCGGCTTACTCTTTTTTTTGTTTTGCTTTCCCACTCCGGAGATAGTCTTTGGACACAGTTCATTTAACTTGCCTCTTTCCACCACTCCATTCCACTATCTGTTCTGTGCCTATTAAGACAAGGAGAACTTTTAATTTCATATGTTCTTCCACCCTTCAAGGCTTTTTCCTCTTCAGTGGCCATTGTTTCGGCACAATGCAACTCACTGTGATGTGCAATATTACCCTCCTGTGTACTGCTGGGCTTTCTCTAGTGCTTCTAGTGATTCTAGCAAGGCTTTTTTTATGGCGACAAGGAAACATCTGCCCATGTTTGCTTGTTTAGTAAACCAATAAGTAGTGCATTTCTTTGGATTTTACTGAAATCCCTGACCCAGATTTGATTTTGCAGAATGGTTTAAAGTGCTATAAGAGGCAAACCTTAGAAATGTGCACGCAGCAGTCGACACAGTTGGCATAATATGCAAAATAGTTCTGAGTTTTTCAAAATCAGAACCGCTTAAAAAAAAAAGCTCCCTTCATGCTCTGCTCGTGAGACGTAGCTTGTTTTGATAAGTTTCTGGAGTTGAGGTCAAACAAAGTTTCTCCTTACATAGCTAATGTGGAAGGAAGTGAAATTCCCCAAGAGTTTTTTTCTTTCCATTAGCCAATAGGAGTGGAGAGCCCAGAGGTCTCGTAACCATAGAGGGCTCTACAAAGAAGGATTGATTATCCACGGATGGTAGAGAAGCGTGACAGTCAGTGCCCAAGGAGGCAAGCTTAGGAAGGAGTAGGATCTGTAAGGGATGTGTGTGAAAACACTGGCAGTACCCCCACTCTCTGTTCAATTCTCCCCATCCTCCTCTCTTTTAGGCCCGCAGGGAATCGAATAGGCTGGAATGATCAAAAAAAATAAATCCCTGAAGGGCCTTTTGCTCCGCCCCCGGCCCGAGCTCACATCGGAGGCAAAAACTCATGAGTTAGAACTAACCTTTCGCAACTTAAGCATTGATCTGACAACTATTCCGCCTGATAGATGGCATTCATTTGCATGCACAGTCTGTTTTCTTATTTTTCTTTCTTTTTTTTAAGTAAGTGGTATCTTAAGGGTTAGGAAACAAGCTTGTGAGCACAAGTTTAATGGTTTAAATTGTCAGGAAGTCTTAGAAGAAACCAGTATTTGTATCAGCTCAATGGGCCTGTGAGAAAGACTACATCTGTGCAGTGGCCTGCCTCAGAAGAGCACTCCTTCAACTACAGCCTTGTTTAGTTCAATTGCTTACAGACAGAGATCACATCAGTGATGTCGGAGTCGTGTTCCATCTACAGACTATTACTACCCCATCAGTGGATGAAATGAGTGGAGAAATGGGATGTCTATGATAATGGAACCTGGCGAAGGTGCTTTGACACTAAGTGGTGTAAAGCAGCGCTCCTCAACCTTTTTTGTGCCACAGACCAGTTTAATATAATACAATATTTTCACGGACCGGTCATAAAGGTGCCAGATAAATACGACGAAATATATACAGTATGCAAATGCAAATGTGCAACAAGTCTTGATGTGTGAAGAGGCAAAGACGGATGTAATTGGGAGAGAATATGGCAATTCTTCAAGATAAAATATCTTTCAATCTTTGATAATCAATCAATTGAAGTAATGTGCACTACGTCGGTGCGGTCCTCCGCCTGCCTCCCTGCAAAGCCGCCCATCTCGCCGGTTGGAGGTGGGACGCACCTGCGGAGGTCTGAAGCGGGGGTCATCCGTTCAGTCGTCCGGCTACCCCCTCTTGGGGTCGACACCCTCTCTGAACACACAGCGCAGATGCGGCGGTCTTGCACTGGCCGCTCTCTGCGGCTGTGTATCCGCAGAGAGCGATACGATGCTCCGGTGTCATTACATTGAAAAGTTTAGACCCCGGATATAAGACGACCCCTCTTTTCAGATTTTTTTGGAGGAAAAAAAAAAACACTCCTTATATGCGGGTCAATACGGTACTAACAATTATTTCTGTGCGGCCCAGTACCAGATGACTCAGGGACCGGTACCGGTGGTTGGGGAAGGCTGGTGTAAAGTACTGACCTGCACAGGGTCCCTGATTCTGAATCAACAAGTGCTCTTGTTTCTCACATCGGGCCTTTTTCAGCTCACACTCGTTGCTGTAGTTCTTTCCATCTGAGCCACAAACCTACAAAAGAATCAGAGGAAGTTCAGTTGTGCACATTACATTGTTTATGTAAGCATGTTTTTTGACAAATGCGCTGGTGTTATTTGTACAGCACATGTTCGAGGAGCGTTTTAATGAAAAAAGAACATTTAATGCTACTTGTTGGAGAGTTTGGATTTTTGCCTCCACGTATAAACATTGTTCTGTAAATTATATATTATCAATGTGAATCCCTGATTAAGTGTGGAGAAAAATAAATATGGTACACTGTGCATCTGATGTATAATCCATTATACTATGAGAAATTAAAAGAGAATTGTGTGGTTGTGGAAAAGTTTTCAGGGCAGCAGTACCGCGTTGTGAGGCACGCTTTGGCATGTGAAGTCACAGATGCAACGGTCCTCCTCTGCATCCTCATCCCACGAGCCTCCGAACATGCGACAGCGGTCCTGCTCACAGCTTTCCACACCTGATCCTGACCCTCCTGAGCCGCAGTCTGCAATAGACAGACAATACACCCTCAGACACACATATCTCTGCAAGTCAAGACTACATTTATACATCAGGAGCATCACAACGTTAAGATCATTTACATTTCCCTCATGCTGGTTGTGGAGGGGGAACAAAAGACACTACTGGTGGAATAGGATAATGACCCACTGTAGTGAGGCCAAGAGACTGACTAAATAAATTAGGCACGCATCCTCATCCCATGAGCCTCCGAACATGCGACAGCGGTCCTGCTCACAGCTTTCCACACCTGATCCTGACCCTCCTGAGCCGCAGTCTGCAATAGACAGACAATACACCATCAGACACACATATCTCTGCAAGTCAAGACTACATTTATACATCAGGAGCATCACAACGTTAAGATCATTTACATTTCCCTCATGCTGGTTGTGGAGGGGGAACAAAAGACACTACTGGTGGAATAGGATAATGACCCACTGTAGTGAGGCCAAGAGACTGACTAAATAAATTAGGCACAATGTCTCTGCCCCACCAGCAGGGCATCAATTCCATTTCAATTAAATCAGAGACACAAAGGGGAGGGGATTATTAACTCTGGTGCAAAGAGAAAACTGATGGCAAGACTTCCTTTATGAGTGCCTGCTCCCTCATATGAGAATGCAAGTAATTGCAAAGTGTTCAGTATAACCTAATTATCTCCTGGGAGTTGAACGAAAGATATCACTGCATCCCTGAATGACCTTTGTTTGTTTCGAAAGTGCACTTTTTTAACTCGTTTAAAGTAAAGGAGCTGCACCTCATTTTCGTGGTAAAACGGGTAACAAACCATAATCACCAATAACTGACCAGGATTTGTGCTTTCACTAAACTGTGCGCAAACTAAAGCACAAGGCAAGGAAACTGTGGTTTAAAAGAGACTGGGGTTTCATTTATAAACAACAAATCGGGGGACTGTTGCAAAGTGCAGGCAAAGAAAGAGGGAGGCTCCTGCTTTTCAAGTTTCACCTATAGTAAATCTCCTGAGGAATATTAGGTGAATATGTGTAGAAGGCAGGAAATGAAAAGTAGTCAGCACGAAAGATGGAGGAGACATTAGACTGAGAGAGAGAGAGAGAGAGAGAGAGAGAGAGAGAGAGAGAGAGAGACAGACAGAGAGAGAGAGAGGGGGAGAGAGAGAGAGAGAGAGAGAGAGAGAGAGAACACCTCGGGAACTGGCAGAAAGTTCATTTGAAACAAATTTGTTATTCCAAAAAATGTAATGCAGCCCAACGAAAAGCTCTCAGCAGAGAGAGCCGAGAGGCTCTGAAAGCATCAGGTAATCAAGGCGTATCTTCCTCCCCCCGTCTACTTTTAGGGCTCGTTCAACGCTACTTCTAATGGTGAAATCAATGCCGTAGTGATGGAAGTGCCACTTAGCATAACCCATCTTCTAAAGCAGATTATAGAGCAGGTCACGGTGCAGGGGAGGGGCCGGTGCAAATTAAGCTCTGGCGGGTTCTTTGATATGGGTCATCGGCAATGGGCTGTGACATCTCTGTGTGGTCGATACAGTGGGTTGGGGGTTCTATACAACTCCACATTATCTTACGCATACAATAATGGAGCTGGAGCCTTTGTGGGCAGGCCACATTCTCCGCAAGCATCAGAGCTAGTTAAAGATTCACTCTGTCTCGCTTTGGAACCAGCAAAACCTCTAACTCCAAACTGACCCTAATGCCTTTTACTTTAATGTTGCTGTTGCAGCTCATCGATTGTGAACCGCGGTCCGAATTAAACGTAACATTTTGTGACGGGGCTAATGTGCTGCTTAATTGCTTTCCACTGACACTGACATTATTGCAGGTATTTGGCTTTAGACGTCATTTAAAAAAAAAAATAAAAAAAAGGAGAGAAGTCAGCCGTGTGCAGAGCAGGCCAAGGAGAAAAATAAGAGGCAGGATTCTCCACTGGCCACCTAAGTCTGTGTACTGTACGCCAGCTCAGCAAGTCAACATAAAAGAAAGATGCAAGAGTAGCCAATTCCTATTCTGCTCAGGCCCCCTTACAAAAACAAGATAAATAAATAAAAGAGGTAAGACATGAGAATGGAATAAATAAAAGTGAAAGAGGGGTCCTAATTAGCTGTTGCTCTTTCATGTGCCCACCACCCGCGCCGCCTGTGAACCTTTCAATTAATACATCCCCAGCGAAGACGGTTGTATCAGCTATTCTCTCTGCTCTGCCCATCCGCTCCTTTTCACTCAATCATGTCGGAAGTCAGAGTCTATTAAGCCAAAGGAGCGCCATTAACGAGACAAAATGGGGAGAAGACGGCAGCAGGGAGAAGAAAAGGAAATGAATAGCATAAGAATAATGTCCAAGAAAGACGGGGGAAAACAAATTATGACAAGGATTTGACAGTGGGAATAATAGAAGGAGTGATGGAGAAGATGCTATGTCAAAGCGGTCTGGAGGTGGTGTGTGTCTAAAAAAACAGAGAGAGGAGATAAAAAGGCGGAGAAACATGGTAAATAGTAGAGGTTAGGCAGGAGGAAAAATGTATGTGATGGATTGAAGCATGAAGATGTCGGTTTAACCAGATTAGCCCCCCCAACATCAGAGCCACCACAATTTCGGTACCTCTGTTGTCATCCACTGTGAGCATGTCAAATTGGACATTTGTCATTTGAAAACAAATCCTCCCTCAATGTGGCGTGTGCCACGGCGAAGATTGAATGTGACAACGGTGTTTGGCGACGGGGCCGCGTGGCACTGTTTGCCTTTGTTTTCACTCCATCGATCAGTCCCTCATGCGACAAGCTCCTGGCAGCTGTGACAGTGAGTTTATCCAAATAAAAGTTCCCATAAGTTAAAGAGGGATGGAGCGTCACGTCCGGTGGGGAGGGAAGATGGAGAGGGGGATAAACAAAAAAAATTAAATACGTTTTTTCCCATCAACAGAAGGTTACAAGCCCTGTGATGGATGCTCCGTGAAGGTAAAACCAGCTGATCTCACCCCATCGAGCTCTTGGCCCACCCAGCCGTACCCTTCTCTTTTTAGGTTCTTGCACGTGTTTTTTTTGGAGCTGGTTTTATCTGATTAGTTCACTGTGAGGAGCAGGTTGTGGATTGCGCAGCGCTGCGTGATCCTGTGCTCATAATCTCGTTTGTTAAATGTCTATTCAATTAAAGAAAGGTCTGGTAACCCCTGTAGGTGATACACTGCTCTCAGTTGCCACTTTGTCAGTGTCGAGAAAAGGAGCTGAGGCCAGGCCTACCCGAGTGTGAAATTAAACAGGTGATAAATTTCCCTGTATGGCCAACAATGGGAGCACTGTCATTTTTCATTACTTCTAAATAAAAGGCAGGAGAAAACAACTTCAATGTTTAAGCTTTGTGCCCCTCCTCCCTCTGCACAAGACTAATGACAATGGTTTTTAAGTCAGGCCTGCGTGAGAGAATTAATCACATCTTCACTTCCTCTTCTGGCTTATCTTAGATATGAAGTATGGAGTGGGGGATGTGAGCACGGTTGATTTAGAGCAAGAAAATACAGTCTTTGGTGTGACATTTAACAGGGTGCTGTATTACACAATATAAACTCTTACAAACTTCTTTCCCAAAACCCACCCCACAAACGGGTGTTTTAACCAGGAGTTTTTAAGTGGGAAAAAGATGGTTTGGTTCTACGCTACAGCACAGCGCAAGCAAAACAATGCAGATGATAGCAAGCCTATTAGATGAGCCAAACAATTATACAACAGGACATAACATTATGTTTACTGCATGTTACGACTGCATGACTCTGTTTTTGGTGGACTGAAGTTATCAGTAGCACCAGTAGTAGTATCAACAGGTTAGCCTTAGCGTTAGCTTACTGGATTCTGTGCCTTTCAGTAATCTTGGGCAATTCATCTTCTTACCTTCAGATGTTTCTTTAAGTTATACGTCTAGGGAAATCATTTTTTTTTTACCAGCTGCGCGCACAATAATAATGAAAAGTACATTTGGCAACTGTTTTAACGTCCCCCAGCTTTATTATGTTTTCATTCAAAGCAAATGTATCCCATTGCATTACAACACCTTTAAATGTTATTGGTTACTCCCTAAGCCTGCCAACAAATATCTTAGTGGGAATCAGTATCTCAACAGCAAGTCTCACTCGTCATGCAGCTGAAGAGAGGTAGGGCAGAGCCAAACACAGTCATTAAAGTGGGGAAAAACAGCGGCTTGATTTTGATCGTTTTACAATCAAACCAGACTTCCTATTGAGGATGTGCCTCAGATTCTGAGAAGACTGGGAACAGAGTTATGAGAAGAAGAAAAACAACATAGTGGACACCCCTTGGGTGAAATTTATCGATTTCAGACGACCCCATCTCCATCCTTATCTGTGAAAGCGTTGGTACCCCTTTTGTTGAGAGGAACAATTTTGAGTGAGACAAGTGCAAAATGGAGAGAGACATAAGTGGGTGGGATGAGGAAAAAAAAAAAAAGAAGTTCCGATTGTGTAAGCATGATGCTTTGCCCTGAATCCAAATGAGCAAGTGATGGAAGGGGGGAGGATCTTCAGAGACGGTATGAGAGAATAAAATCGAAAACTAAGCCAATAGGCACCGCACCTCCATCCCGGGCATACAGTCTCACGTGTCTTTATGCTCCACATACAGAAAAGGTCACTTGTCTCCATCAATGAAATGCTGTTAAATCGACCACAAGAAGCTTTGGCGGTGCCATTTGGCTCACAGGCCTAGGGCCCAAAAAACAACAGGCAATGGTAGAAAGAAAATGATGGAGAGAAAGAAACACTGCCGGCTAGCAAAAAGGGATGGGTATTCCTCTATCATTTCTTTTTTGCCGTGTACTCCATCTACCCCATCTTTTCTCCTCTCTCCAGCCATCCCTCCTGCTGGCAGGTGTAATCTGCTGCCCTTCACACCTTGTGAGGGGATAACTGTGTTCGCCATGACGACCCACCAGCCACAGGGGTAACGGCACCGTGGCCGTCTCCATGAAAACCAGAGGCTGGTGCGATGCTCCATCCAGAGTTGTACCCAAAGACAGACTGAGTAAAGTGACTGTGATATGCTGCCTCGCTGTCAGTGCTGATCAAGATATGATTTGCATGGTGAATTGGATCAAATTTATTCTGAACGAGAAGGAACGAGAGAGCTGCAGGCGTAGAAATCCCGGATGCTCACATTAAGTGCCACCGGTCGCACACTTAAAAGCATAATTAGATTTAAGGGCTTGATGAATTACAAACAGAAATTCTCCAGTATAAGCTGGTAATCAATAACTGTGGCAATTAACCAAATTGAAATGACTCGGTCTATCGGGAGTCATATGGTGAATTCTGAAAACGGTATCGTTGATACCCAGTAGTCTGCTGAGATTCTACATAATGGGAGACAAAAATATTGGTCTGACTTCCCAAGATGACATTGTGACCGATGCTTTGCTATCACTCAGTAAACCAGTTGTTGCAGAAATTGCAAATTCAAAGAGAGCTAGTCAATAGGTGCTTTGTGTTGAAAAGTAAACGTGGCAATTCAAAAACCGTATATCTCGACAAGAAGGGTTCACTTTCATTGACAGGAGCGAATTTATGAAGACAAGAAGTGATATTGTCGAAGCATCGAGCTCCATAAACAACAAACGGCTGCGTCAGCAAATGTGAAGCAGATCAGAAAAAAGAGGGTTTAAGTGCTATTGAGGTAAATAAAGAACCTGGCTTCTATCCTGCCTCTATTTATGGCAGCCGAAAGCAGCCATGGAGTATGAGACGCACAGATAAACAAACAAGGAAGCCAAAGCATGAAGATTATAATTACTAAAATGCACAGTTGACCTAAACTTAATCGGCCAGAAGTCATTTGAGTTCCTGTAACATTTTCTTTTTACCCTGGCCATGCAGTATGCCTTTCACATCATATTTTGTTGTGTTAGCCTGTTGGCATCCTGCTGGTGGCATATGCAACCATTATGAAAATGCACAGTTGACTGAATACTGTATCACAGGTCAGTTGATAAAGATAATTACAACATTTCAATGGCTGACTGGTTAATATAATTACACCATTTCAAAGTCCATTTCCTACCTTCATCACAGCTGCCAGACTTTGCCACATCAATTCTCCTCTTCTGCATGCAGGAGGACATGCCGAGTTCACACTTGTTTTTGTAGGTGGTGCCATCACTGCCGCACACCGGCGAGAAGGCCTCGCCCGAGCACTGTGGGCACTCACACTTATTCTGAACACACCGTGCGCCCCAGGCACAAACAGTGGTGCCACATGTTTCTGTATTACACACACAGCAGAGGGACAAGTCAAAGCGTGATGGGTTGGTTAAAAAAAAGGGAATATTCATGGAGCTGTTTTAAATGGATTTCATGGCCACAAGAACTTGCGTCCTCGGAAAATATATTTAAATGAGATTCTCTACAGACTGTCATGCATTTCACTTCCTCTTGTCATACGTATATACCTCTCCATAAACTGACATATACATGTTTCCTAAGTGTCCTAGCATTCTATTTTTAAGTTTGTCAGAATATGATCTGTCCGCCTGCGTCTTTATGAGTATCTATTTTTCTTCATATCCAGATTTAATTCAGAGAAATAAAAAAAGAAATTCTTTTCTTCATTCTTTTTTGACATATTATTTTCTATGCTGAACCAGGATACATGCTTGAATCTACAATCCCTTATACATTGTAAATCGATGTTGAGACTGAAAACATAAAACACAATCCAAATATAACACATGCATTACTCACTGCACTCTCCTTGGCTGACCACCCGCAGGTCCATCTGGTCTTTGCAAGCCCGCACGTGCAGCTCACACTCGCTGTTGTAGGTGGTGCCGTCACTGCCACACACAGGTTGATGGGACTCCACACACTCCGACGTACACACACACTGCCCACTCTGGGCATCACAGATTGCCCCGAAAGAGCACTTAGCACAAGCCTCATCTATGTGGAGAAAAGAAAGAAAGTTTCAGGTGTTTTCTCTTTGGCGGCAAGTTGGTTCCAATATAGTGTATTAACCCAACAAATGGTAATTTTTACTGATGATTCATTTTACTCTTTTATGTGGTGGATTTGAAAATGTATGAAGTTTGTTTCGTTTCATTAATCAGAATTAATCCGATTACAGATAACACATTTTACTTATCCTACAAAAGTAGCCTAAATAGCTGGTGTAGTGTCACAGATTCAGGAAATGCAGAGAATTAATGTGTAGGGTGCACTTATGTTAGATCAAATTGATTTGAGATGCTTTACAAAGGCGCACCCCTGTCTGTTAAAACGTTTCACGGTTCAATTGCATGTGGGAGCTGCAAAACCAAGCCATGAAAATCTAAAAATGTCCCTCTGTCAGACTTCTATTGAAACAAAGATCAGTAGAAGACAAACAAAAAAAAAATGCAAAAGAGCGGTAAGTTTCCAGGAGCAGAGTGGGTACCATCTCTGAAAAAACTAAACAAAATGCTTTTTTTCCCTCCCATATCTGAATAACTGAACACAAAGAGCTTCAGAGATTCTCTGCAAATATAGAAGAGGCCGCCAGAAGGACAACCATATCTGCAGCATCCCATCAATCAGGACTTTATGGGAGAGTGGTCGGAACTGAAACTACCCCTGAGAAAAAGCCTGGCTGGAGCTTGCCAAACAAAACTTAAAGGACCCTGAAAGCATAAAGGAAAAAGATTGTCTGTTCTGATGAGACAACAATTGAACCCTCTGGCCTGAATACCAATTGCTGTATCTAGTGACCAGGTAGCCAGGTGCTTCCAGGTATCACCTGGCAATTCATCTGTGGAAGCATGGACACGGTGGTGCCAGCATTACCTTTCAGAGCACCAGATACTGGAAACCTGGTCAGAATTGAATGAGAAAAGTTTCCAACTCTCCTTGTTCTATTGTTACAACACTGTGCTATTTTACAGAGCAAATCCTAGATTGAATCCGACCGTTGATATCTGCATTTGCTCCCCAAAAGACTGCCTTAAGACACCCAGAGGGCTCGAAAAGCGAAAGAAACTGTCATTGTTAGTGGGAGGGATTCATTTGGATCATATTGAGGAACTGCCTGCAGCAGAGCAGGATCTGAAATGTTCTGGGTACTGACTAATGCCACATGAGGGCAGGAAACGGCAGGCCTCATAGAGAGACTAGCCATAGTTGCACCTCTCCCTCTGACACCAATTACTCCGGGAGGAGTCCATTAACACGGCTCGCTATCACGGCTAATAACGGATGCTGATTCAGCACTAATTGAGAGAGGCGGACCAGGCTGGTGGAACCTTCCACATTATTAATCTGTTTATTACGCTTTGAGAGTCTTTAATTTAATTCATCTTGCCATCTAGTACGGACGTCCACTCCCACCTTGGATTAACAGCCTGTGCTGTGGACTGGATATGGAAATTCATGGCACTTAAAACAAAGCATGCTGCATGTAGAAGCACTATTGTATATAATAGCTTAATGACAAATTACAACGAAGTTGATCCTGAAGACTAAAACAGTGAGCAGGTACATTACCAGTGTTTTCCCTCATTTAATTAGTATTCTTGGTCTGGGAGAGTTACTCATGGTTCGGTCTGGGGCCAATTAGTTATAATCAAGGAAAATCTCAAAGCATCAGGATCCACTGGTATTTTAGACAATAATATGCTTTGCGGTTTTGGAAAGTCCCTACGGTTTTTCATTTATGCACTGCCTCTATACGAAAAAAATAGATTCATAAAACATCTGTCACAGAATAAATAAATTAAAAATATAGATGTCTTTAAAATGGAACATTGCTGTTGTAGCTGCGGCAGTTATACATCAGGAAGTGGCGATAGTGAGTGCTTTATCAGGCACTGCGTCCTGGTAGGAGACTCGCTTTTTTTATCAGCTCTTGCCCCTCGCACCTGGCCCTCCACACTGCCTGATCCTCCAGACAGCATGCAAACAGGCAGAAATGGAGGGGAGCCTCAGTTCAAAGGAAGGGCAAGAGCGAGAATTTTTGCCATTAGTCTTCAAATTAAGATGTCCACTTCCTGTCATCGCATTCCCTCTCACGCTTGGGCAAAATATGCAATCTTACATAACGTGTGCAAAATCAAAGTAAGACATTTTAACTGCTGCTCATGCCAAATTGAATAAAATGCAATGTAACAAAACAATTATCTCGAAGGGTAAACACAACAACATTCAAGATAAACAAGTTATTGCAGCCGTTGCAAGCTTTGAATCAGTACTGGAACCTAGATCCGTGGAGATGGGATGATTTGTGCACCGTTCATCACGCGGTTGACATAAGCCTGGCAATGTGGCGGATTAAATTTTTTCTGTTGCTGGGATAAACCATTTTGGAACTTGTAAAATGTATATTTCTAAGCTGTCTGATGCTGTACCTCAAAAAAGAAATACAACTCCATTTACTACATAGTGAGGTCTTGAATTTGGCTTCTATTAACCATGAATATTTCATGGTTCATAGAGGTTTTAATGTCATCCATTAATTTATCAGAATTAATTACACAATGTTCTGGGTCACTGCTTTATGTACCTGAATAATGTTGTACAACACATATGCAGAGCCTCCTTTTTATGACATTAACCTTCCTCGCTTTTTCAAAATTTCCTGCCATGTCACTGAACCTCCCACTAAACTTCTCTCCTCCCTGACGACCTGCTGAATTTAAAAAGGTCTTGCTGAAGTCCACAAACCTAAGATTGGTGATTTTTTTCTGTTGGTTTTAGCGATGTGTCAGCTGCTGTTTTTGTGTTTGATGGCACTGTTTATGGTTTTAGAAGTGAGTGTGAGGGACCCAGTGAGGTTTGTACGGAAAGTGGCCTTGAAAGGATGAAGGATTGAGTCATTGAGGAGGAAAAAAGGCCCTCTAGCTTTGCAGCGTTTTGTTCATATACTCACCGGGAAAACTGAAATGGCCGAGGGGGGCCTGGGCGGAATATTACCTCAGGATTAAGCAGAAAGAAGTAGGCCTGTTTTTGTTTCGAAGGCTTGTGAAACATGCCTGAATGATAACAACTCCCCTGTTGATGCCTGCCCGGACGTCAAACTATTAACTCTGCCCCCCATTTTCTCTGCTCTTCCTCATATTATTTAACTCCATCTCCTTGCCTCTCTCCATGTATTACTTTCCTCACCCTTTTTGCTCTGCCCTCTTTTTACTACCCCTCTCAAACCGCTGTCAGGCTGCTGGCGTGACCTATATATTTTTTTTCTCAGCTGTGTATATCATTTCCAAAACCTGCGGGAGAGAACAGTGGAATTAGATATTTACCTTTTTTCAAATGATTCTGGCACCTCTGCTCTTATGTGTCTGGCTTAAGCTGCAACAATTGCCCCTTTTTTTCCCGAAAAATGCTGTTACCCAGCTGGGGGGTCTATTAACCGAGCTCACCTTTACCAGCCCGCTTTACAAGGTCGTCTGTCACTCAAACTCAAGTGAAGGAAAATCTAAGAATAATAACAAATGTGTCTCATATGGCTACTGGGTTGCACCTGAGTTATATAGATAACCACTATATTTTAGCCCTGAGGCAAGTAAATGGAATTACACGAGGCCCATATAAAACTTTTCCTCTCCCAACTCCTCAATTATCGCTGCCCTCAGCTGCCACTCCTAATTTTTCCTAGTTGTGAGTCTGGAACCCCTAAATCTAAAATATTAAACATTGGAGTGCATTTGGATGGAAATAACAAAACACAGTCAGCAAACAACAATAACATTGGCAAGTTGGCTACTTCAAAATTATTCATATAAAAACATGAATTTAATGTTAATTAAAAAATGGAAGTTACAACACGAGGCATAAAACAACCCAATTAAGGCTTTGTGTTCGACCCAACTTTTAATTCCAATGCGTATACCACCACCTGAGAGCCGCATACATTCCACTCCTCTCTCTTCTTTTCTACTCTATAAACACGTATAGTGTATAAGTGGTCGGACTAGCCCGTGATAATTGAGCGAGACTAAGTCAGTCTGCAGTTATGGGGCCGAATAAAGACAAGTGAGGCTGTGCAAACATCCCAGAAATAACCCACATTATCATTGCAATCACTCCTCAGCTGGCTCTAGTCTGGCGAGCCAATGTCTCAGCATTTTTATGGCACCATTGTGCTGATGCAGGCCTGTTCCTCTGGGAGCCAAGAACCATCCATAGCCCTGGATTACAGACCCTCCACTACGCCAGCTCTACCCGCCTCCCGCTTTCAAAAATAAAGACTATTCTTTACCGCAGACAGACCGGGGGCCAACAGACCTGCCATCTACCTGCAGTAGAGTGCACCAAATTCACTCTGTCTGCATGACCACTGACAAAACACCATTTCCTGTTGGATTACGTCCTTGTGCGCTGGATTTTAATTTACAGAAGGCTGGAAGGGAGAGGACAGACGCAATACATTAGCTGGCAGAGAGGGAAAAGGGTCAATGTGGGATGTCTTCAACCTCTAAAAAATCGGTCATAAA
Organism: Colistium nudipinnis; assembly: GCA_016785305.1. NCBI lineage: Eukaryota > Metazoa > Chordata > Actinopteri > Pleuronectiformes > Rhombosoleidae > Colistium > Colistium nudipinnis. The sequence goes on from JAFBJU010000650.1 coordinate 3,900,898, forward strand.
ATACTCAAACCCCTATTGAATCTTATAAAACAACCAGACTAGCTTGTGCAAACAAACTCGACCCACAAACTGATTGCAACTTCAAAGTACAATTTCACACCAAAAGACCAAAGTAAGAAAAATTCGGTTGTATTGATCATTGTGCTAACTGCTTAGGTCATCCATAAAAACAGCACCACAGAGGCTAAATCCTTCTCATTTTCATTGTCAGGCTCCTAAATATATGCAGATAAAAATCTATTGCCGTAAAACTGAGTGAACAAGGTAACTGACAGAGTAGGACCAAGGGTGTCATAACTACTGCATTTCTGCCCATTGTGTGTGTAAAGTAAATGGCTCGATTGCTAAAAAGGAAGTATAGACTTGGCCTTGCAAGATGGTATTATGCCATTTAGGGCATTCACAGTGTTGGCATTCACAATGGCTGCATGCTGGCAGAGTGGATCTGAAGATAGTTGTTTTTTAACAACGTGAAGCCCTGCCTTCCCTGGTGTAATGATGACTTTCTGATACTCCAACACTACAAGACAAAAATGATTGAATCAGGGAGCCAATTACAGACTGAATGCTCTGCACTCACTCTTTCTATGGGAAAAGTGCATCTTCACTGAAAGGTCAAAACAAGCTAATTGTAGTCATGTAGTTGGGCACAAAAGGGCTGAAGAAGAGCTGGAGGCAAGAGATGAAACGTGATGGATGAGGGAGGAGCAAGGTATATTAACTTTTGTTACGATATGGTTAGATTAAACAATAGATAAGCCCAATAAAGTGTTCACACTTGAATAACGCCATGTATATTATTATTAGTTATAATCTGGATTATAATTGTTATGGGTTGGGGATGGGGATTATAATTATTTTTTGATCTGAGCTTAATGAAAGTTTTAATTTTCCTACCTATGAGTCACGCATAGTTTCACAATGATTTTACCACTGAACAGGAGCTGAGTTCATGGTATAATGTGATCATCATACTCGTGTTATGTAGTTCTGTTTTGTTGTGTCGTACTCACCGCAAGGCCCTTTGTGCTGAATGCGAATGGTCTTCTGAAGGGCACAGCCCATCGCTCGCATCTCACAAGGGCTGCCATAGCTGTGGCCGTCAGATCCGCACACTGGGTCGGACATTTGTGGGCAGGCCTCGGGGCACTCGCACACCGGCTCGTTGTTCTTGACCACGCACACCGCCCCGTGTTCGCACACTTTATCCAAGCACGGGCTCGGCAAACTGAGATCTGAAAGCCGATCAACCCAAGAGAAAGAGTGCAAAGTTAGTGGCTTACACATTAGGGTAGCTGAGAGGTTGGGAGAATACAAAGTAGAGGTTGGAGAGAGGTCTGGGGATGGAGAGGGCATAGGTGACAAGGAGGTAATTTAAGTTAAGAGTAAAGCTATACCGCAGACTGAGGGTTCGTGTTAGAAAGGGTTTAGGGAGGAGAAAGAATATGATGAATTATGCAGTACAGCCTTATTCATGTGACATCTCTACTTCCTTAGCTTCCTATGTCATTTCTTCGCCTGGTATAGCCTGATCCTTTGAACAGTCAGCCCTGTGGCACGAGGACACCGGATAAAAACATGGTCCTGCAGCGCAATAGGAATAAAACAGCCTACGGACAATGGTTGAACGGCATTTTCTATTTTTTTTCAGGCCACCGACGGCCGGATTAATTGACGTTTCCAATGTGCCCCTTCAAAGTCTCCCATTTGCATCTCAGTGAGCGACTGCTTCTGCCAAAGCTGGTTGAACCGACATGAAGGAGCAAGAAAAAAAGGGAGCACGAGGAGCAGAGTGTGAGAGAGAGCGCGAGGATGTAGAAATAAATAAATAAAAGAAACAGGCAAAAAGAAGAAAGAGCCTTCTGCTTAATAATTCACAAAATGGCAAGCTCCTGGGCAGAGGCAGATATGAAATTTGAACATCACAGAGAGGTGTCTGCTTCAGTCTCCCTCTCTCACGCAGTAGCACCAGCATGACTTCATTAACACCAGGACTAGATTTCGCACCTATGCTGAGGGGCAGTGGCTAGGCTGATATAACCTGACTTGATCAGGAGCGAGTGGAAACCTGAAAAAAAAAAACGGGATGAACAATCCTTTGATCACAGCCCTCCGCCCTACCTCAATCAATTTGTTGCAGCTTTGTGTGTCAATGAAAATATGACGCAGCGTTGTGTAAACTAAGACAGGGCACCAGTGGGAATGTGTCAGTTTGGAGGACTTGGCTTGAGTGCCTCGCGGTAGGATGGTGTACAAGAGACGACTCTATAATGATTTTCCTTTGAAAAGCTTCAAGCACGAGGGATGGATCACTTGGCTGAATGCAGTGTGTCCGCAGATTCAAAGAAAAAGCCGACAGAGGCATCAAATATTTTTTTTCAGCAGAAATGCTGGTGAAAATTGAAAGAGCTGCATTTTACACCAAAGTGAAACAAAACTTCTTGCTTCTTTATTCCACTTTATCTCTAGAGTGTTGGGGGCTGCTGTCATGGAAACTGGCCCTTGTAATGACACCACCCATGGCGCCATCATTATCGTGACCATTATGGGATTAGATGGCATCACGGGGGGCCAAGTTGGTGTGCTTGAAGCCCCGTGATTCATTTATCAGCTCAGGAGCATTTAGAAGTGCCTCTACTCAAAGCACTGGTGCTGGGAGTAAATGATCAACTGATAACACAATTAGCTTCTAATTAAAAGTATATATAACACATAGGGATCAATGTCACCTGATCATGCGAAGACCAATAATGATCAATGCAGATATTAAACAAAAATAAATAGGATGTCCACTGCCGTTTTTCCTGATAAACGGTGGCTGAGTTAAAACAAATCTATCTGGACCACGATCAAAGACACAAGCTCTCCCATTTCCGGAAAGTGAATGTTTCTGATTAGAAATTGGCACGCAACTATTGATTTCTATGTTTTGATGCCAAGCTGCTGTGTCAAAAGGTGCCACGTAAATATAACAATACTTGTCACTGCTGCCTAATTCGGTACGCCTTAAAAAAAACAATTGATTCCTCCAGATCTCATTTGGGGTTTCCAGTGTGTTTTCTCCGAGTGTGTGTGTGTGTGCGCGCGCGCGCGCGAGTGTCTGTCTAACACTGGTAAGCTTGTGATCTGAGCTTAACTGTACAACCTTGGCCTCCATAAAGGTTCACCAGCCCACTTCCCAAGGACAGGCTCCTAAAACACAGCTGCAGTCTCCGATAGCGCCTTTGTCTCCCATTCTCTTTGTTTCGCACACATAAAAAAGATGAAAGAATTCTGCTCCAAAACTAATTTTTTTATCATCCTGTACCTCTGGGGGCAAAATTGCTGCCTGATTTATTAACTGGAGCGGGGAAAAGGGGGAAGAAAAAAAACAAGGCAAAATTCTCCAAGTGTTAAAATCTTATGACAAAGTAAAAAATAAAACCCTCTTTTCACTTTCTCTTGGATGTTGGCGGAAGCTTTGAAATGGCAGCCTGTAACAACTAAGGCTTGTGGGATGGTGTTCAAAAGCCTGTTCCAGCTCTCTTTCTCTCCCAAAACTTAAATCCATCTTCTCATGTATGTATCAGTGTTTCAGTCAGGCAAGCCCTGGAATTAATCTAGAGGGGGGGGGAAAAAAAGCTATTTGCAGATGAATATTAGCTGGTCTGTCGAACGTGATCGGTTATAGTGTCGACCATGTAGGCCACGAGGCCGAACGGGTGCAGTTAGAGGTCCACTGTGGCGGCGGGAAATAGTCGGAAGGGATGGCAATAAACAAATATATGAATTATAAATGAATTATTCCACGGAATCAATGCTCTGCAAGTTTGTACTCAGCACCGTTTCCGTACCACAGACTCACTGTTTGAGAGAACGTTACATTCCAAGTGTCACCTCGGTATGTGTCCTCTCTCTCTCTTTTTTTTTTGCAAGGGCACAACCCATCGTCAGGACTCGGGCGGGATTTCTACAGGCTGGCAGTCAGCTCCAGTCACCCTAGCGGTGAGGTCCAGCCGGGGGAGGACACGTTCCTTTCTGATGTCACCCCAAACTATCCCTACTGCCCCATGGAGTGGTGTTATCTAAAAAAGTGTACACAGTGGTGTCACATTGTCATTTCCACAGCGTGACAATGGCTCGTTAGGCTGGTGTGATGGCACAGCGAGCTCCGGGAGGCCACGGTGAGCAGGCGCACGCTGTTAAACCCGCGTAGCATGTTGGTAAAACGCTGGGAGATTATTTTGGCTGGAGCTTTTTCCCATCTCTGCTCAGCTCATACATATGCTAATTGGACTTTTCCCCCTCAGGTCCGTGTGCAATTCCAAATCGCTCCCTGTATTATGTAGGGCAGTGAATCAGTGTAATCCAGGTGAGGCTTGCAGTAGCCAACTGGCACCTACGACTACACCCCACGACTGCAATCCATTACAACCCAGGAGTCCAATGGGGCACAGCCAATCTGAAGCAAGCTCCGCCTTCTGTGTTTCTTCACCTGCAGGGCTTTGACGCGCCTCCCTTTTCCTCCCACGCATTTAAAACATTTATGTATCATATTAGTCGAGGGAAAAGGCGGTGCAGAGAAAAGGCGATATTAGCATACAGCAAAAGGCATACCCGCGGGCTGTGTCTGTCTGCCACTGAATACTTATCACAGGCAGGAGGTAAGCCTAAGCCTCTTCGTGCATTTAAACCCGCAGAACGCGCTGCTCTCCGAAAGGAAGACAACCCAAGCTGGGCTCCCCAGTCTTGTGACATGTATCTGTCAGAGATGAGATGACATCCAAATATCTGTTTGTCTGATCCAAAATTCATGAACAACAACAACAAGTTAACACCGATCGAGAGAGCGCCCTGTTTATTGCCGCTCCAAAGAAGTCGGGAGCTACGGCGTGAACTGGGAAAGAGCAAATGAAATTCAAAATGTATCATTCGGGAATAAATGACTTCAGTCCCTTTCGACACCCCGTTTTGACACCCACATTTCGCAATCGTTTCCGCACGACGACAGCCTTAGGGCAACACTTAGTGGGCCGATGGTCCTCGGCTACTGTCGATCCGGCTCCCACGGCAATTCCTCTAATTAACTTGATTAGGGAGAAGCAGCACTGATGATCTCCGGCAGACTTACATACTCATGCTCCACAACTGTTTGCGAGTCCAATCACTGCAGCTGCGTGTCAGCGTGCAGGCGTAGATGCTCATCAAATAAACATGCAAATGATAAAATATTCGGCACAGAGTCTTGACACCTAGGGTGACGGATTTTCTTCCCCTGCTTTGCAGAGCTCTCCGTCAATGACAATGCTCTCGCGCCACCGAGTGATTCTGTGTGCCTCCGAAGGCGAAACACAGCAGCACATTTCAAGCAACAACTTGTGCGAGTTTTTCTGGGCTTGCAATCATGCGCTCACGCGCTCACGCACACACACACATTCAGCGGCGCACACTGAGCATGACAAAAGAGCTGTGAATAAAGAATTTGTGTGTGCAAATGAAGCTGTTTCATTTGTTCACACCCAGTTTTTCTGCCCATGCATTCCTTTCACACTGTGTCTTCTTTAGGTTTTACAGAATTATCCCCCTCTATGCACTCAGGTTTCGCCTCTGCCTGTCTTTCTGTTTTATGAACGGCCTAAACTACCAATCTACACCCCCCTACTTTCTATTCTACTAATAACAGACACGAAGCCCTTATGTCAACAAGCTCCAGGGAGTTATGGTGAGCCACTTCACTCTCCTGCTGTCACCTCCATTGATTCAGTACTACTGAACATGTGAATATGGAACATGCAATGAACCTTGACTCCTCGGTAGGAAACCTATTATTAACCTGTTATTATCTTGTTATTTTGCAAATCTTGTTGTTATGTTAATATTTTTGCCTTGAATATCAGATTAATATTAGTTTATTTCAGGTTTTTTATTTTTCGTCACGCTTCTTGATTTCTGCAGCATAAGGTTACTGGGAATGCTTGTGTCGCATACACAAACACACATACACAGTAGGAACAACACATACAGCAGCTTCAAATACATTTTCATTAAGCTGAAGGCAGGACCAAGGAGAAGAAGACTGAACACTATGCACATTACACAAAGGTGACTCCAAACTCATCAGCAACTATGTTTTTATGGGCCAAAGTTGATTCTAAAATGTATCATTGTATTTTTTGAACCCAATGTTCATAAAAAATGACTTTTACACTATGCAGCATGCAATAGGAAGATCGTTTGATTAAATATATAGCAAAAACATTTGAACGAAAATAGCTCATTGTGCACACACAAGTGGTTGTTTGTGCTTGCAACCTCAGCTATGTTGCCTGGCCCAGGAGGTTCAGCCAAAAAAATGTCTTCCATGCAATGTGATGTTTAATAAAAAACGGCTTGCAAGGATTTACAATCAATTACAAATCAACCAAATCAGATATTTTCGCATGTTTTAATCAGACAATGGTTGAGGTAGGTTGAAGTGTGGGTTGGAAATTATGTTCACTTCTTATGTTTGGCTTTTTGTGTGTTGAAGTTTTACAGCAACATCAATCATCATGATGGTGAATATGATGAAAGTCCAAACAAAAACAAACAACTGATGACAACAGGGAAGCCGTGCCATTTCAACCACTTGTGTTGCCACTCATCATAGTGCCACACAACTCTTACATTGCATCTAAGAACCGAAGGTTGCAGACAAATTCACCCTCTTCCTTCCCAGCAGCCAACTATTCTGCTAGACCACCAGGAAATCCTTCAATCAAACTATCTTCCATAGAGAAGTCAGAACGTTATAGAGGCTGGTTCTCTGCATGATATATATATTTTTTTAAGGTAAAGATTTACGACAGTGTCAGAAGTAGGGAATCTACCCGTTCGACAGCTGGCAGTGCAATTGATCACCCTGCACCCTGCAACACTCAGCCAATGAAATGAGAAAAGAGATCATTATTTATCAAGTAATGATCATTCAATACATCAAACTTCCTTTTTTAGACATATCACTTTTTCTGCCTCTGTCTGTGTGTGTGTTTGTGTAGAACGGTGACACAGTTCTCGTCGTGCAGTTGCTTGTTCCAGTGGCAGACACTGTGAGAGCAAGAGCACAATAGAGCACAATGGAAGAGTGCAGTCTCACACTGTATAAAGACTGTGTCTGTGTGTTGCTGTGGCATGATCAATAGGGGCTATTGATTGATCTGACAAGTCAAATTTGTCGCACGCACGCACGCGCGCACACACACACACACACGCTGTGCATTCTTCCCTAGGGAGTTTATTATCTCCTAAGTCTTTTACGCAGTCCTCAGTCCTACTTAGTACCAACGAGTAAAAAATCAAAAGAACTCGAGGGACAAAGAAAGAAAGTTCTAACGTGTGTACACCCAAATGCGCGTGCGCACACCCACACGCAACCACCCACCCACACCCACAACAACACACACACGCACACACACACATACACACTTTGCTTGCATATCATCTCTCTAACTAAACCAATAGTCTCAGTGGGCACCTACGCTTGCCTCTTTTGATGTTTAATTAAAAGCGAATGGGTGTGGGGGGGTGTTTGTGGCTCTGTTTTGAAAAATATGCAAATGTCACTAAAAAGGAACATTAAAGAAACCTGCTAGCAGTCGCTGGCTGCAATGCACAGGGGATGGGAGGAAGGATGAGGGAAAAGAGAAAAAATATATATATTTATAGATATTTGAGGGACGGGTGGGACATTACTTCCCAGAAATAATGAAACAGAGCGAACCATAAGCACACTTCTATTTCCTGCGATCAATTTAAACGCAGCCCTGGCAGCAACATAATGCTCACAAGCACGGAAGCTTTCTGATACAAAAAAAAATGGACAGAATGGTGGTTGGATGAATTTACCCTTAAAAGACTGAGAAACACATAACTGAGTAACAGACAAATATAACTGGAATATGGGTGTCTTATGATGTGCAATTCTCATTTTACACCTATTGGTGTGTGTGTGCTGTCTCGATTTTGGCTTTGTTCATTAATGTTAATGCTACTGAATCCTATCCTTCTTCATTGTTCTTTGATTCAGGTGGCAGGGTTTTACTTCTTACCGCAGACAAAATGTTGATATTTCGAAGACTTTGATAAACCCCAAATTATGATTCAATTTTTTTTTAAACAATGACTGCCATTTTCCTTTTAAATAGCTATTATCTACTTTAAATTTACAACCACTGACCATGGTGACAGGGTGAAGAGAGTGCTGACAGTTGCTTCTCTGCCAGTTTAAACAGCAAATGTTGCTCCCTGCAGATGATATCAGCTGTAGCTAATAAACATTAAGACCATGAGTAACTTGCCCAAATCCCACATTTTAAACTCTTGGCAGGTTTTCCTACTCTGTGTAGTAAATATGCTTTCCACTAGCCAGAGTTTATACAAAGCCATGAAATGAAACGATCCGTCTGATTGGGTAACATTAATTTTTAAAGCTTGAAAAGGGTTGTGCAGTTTAACTGTGACGTATGTACACCGGTGACTACAGTGAGTAAAAGGATTTCATACACCTATTCATTCAACAGAGATATTGAATCAGTATTTCATATCTATTCCTTTGCTTTAGATTTTCAAATTTCAGCTCGGGTTGCAGATTTTGGAAACATGGCATTCCAAAGGACCCGACCAAATGCATTTGAACGCCAACTGGTGCAGTTCTCCTGGTCACAAATGGTAACCAAATGGTAAAAAAAAGATATTTGTATATTCATCAAACAGATGCAGGCTTTAATGAGACAGACCGCCCTGACCATGGAGAGAGAGACCGTTTTGGGAGCAGTGGGTTTGGGCGATGGCGTGCAAGACTACATGCAGAATGAAAGGAGTCGGGTGGTGAGCAGTGCTTAGGCAGGGTCAGGAGAGGCCCGTTTGTAGTAAGACAGGGAATAACACGCAGAGAGCATGGGGAGAGGAAGACATCTCCAACCTCACGGTTCACATATTTGCAGGAGGGTAAACAGAAGGAAAATACATTAATGACACAGAGACACACACAAGGACTGAGACGGAGGGAAAGGGCAGCAGTACAAGACCCCCTCCTGTTAGGTCCACACGGAGAGAGGGGCAGGGGGCCTCACCCCTCAGAATCCACCTGATGAGGTCGCCCATGGGCTGACCCCACTTTTCACCTGCAGCCAGACAGCCGGGAAGACGGCCACACGGACAGAGATAGACAGACAGACTGACTGACGCACTGAAACAAGAAAGAATAGCTTTTTTTTTATACAGGAAAAAAGCAACAGACATGACAAAGAGACAAAGACAGACAGAGGAGGAGAAGAAAGACAAGAGCCACCAAAGTGGAAGACTGGTGGAAGGAGTAGAAAGACAGACAGTGGATACATGAAAAATGAAGGTGAGGTTTCGGTTATGGTGTGTTTTTTGAGACGGAGGGATGAAGTGTGACGGCTGTGAGATGAATGGAAGGCGAACGGCTGGTGGAAGGCACACACGTTCCTGATTGATCGAGCAACACCCCCCCACCCCCCACCCTTCAGAGAGCATTTCTGAATCATTTCAGAGACTTTTTGGAGAAGTGTAAGGAAGAGACGATACAGCCGGAAAAACACACAGAATATCCATAAAAAGAAAATAAAGCAGAAGGGAACGAGAAGAAACAGCATTAGTACTTGAAAAATAAGCTTTTACACCTCTACCCCACGCTACAGCTTCACTCACCACAGGGCCCGGGGTGCCTGACGGCGATGAGGCTCCTGCTCAGACACTCGGCCTTGCGTCGCATGCATTCGTTGTTGTAGGTGTGGCCATCCTTGCCGCACATCGGCTTGTAGGTGCCGTCGCACTGGATGGGATCGCAGGAGCAGCGGGCGTTCAGCTGCTCCACCAGACACACGGCGTTGAAGAGACACCCCTCCTTACACTCCTCTGAAAAGGGCAGATGGTCGAAACAGAGGTGAGTCCAGCTCCATCTGTGCATCGTCTTTAACTCCTTATAGCCATTGAGGTCACCCCTAAAAACGATCCTGACCCGCGTTTACTCGTACAAATGCTTTCGGTAACCACTCATGCCTGGTATGGGAGCGTCTGCCTTTATTCCATTTAGCCACTCAGGTATTCGCATGTTTCCTGTCACCCGTCTGCATGGATACTGATAAGGGCTTTGAGAGCCTATCCATCTGCCAATTTTTTAAGAGTGGGGCAGATCATCACGGAGGAAAAGAACAACACAATGAGTCAGCAAGCGTAGAAAAACAGGGAAAGCAGAGGACTGACAGAGAGCTGATAGTTTTTGCTGTTGTGTGACACTGCTGGTCCATGCATGGGGAAATACATCCATTTTCATCCAAAGAGTTGACCAATGTCACTGGCAGCGTGTGAAAAAAGGTTTGCTTTCAGCAGCAGAGGTGAAACCTTTCCGAGGAAATAATATGCCTGCCAGCGCATCAAAAATAAATATGTGTTTGCTAAAATGAATAATAATAATACTATGTAGAATTTGAGAATATTTAAAATATTATAAATACATGGGCAGTTATAACACTGACCAAACAGTGGAGAGGACGAGCTTGTTTATTGGTTTCTGTTTGTATTTCTATTTGTTAAAAAAAATAAATGGTGACAAAATTAGTTCATCTGTTTTTACTCTTTCAGTTCAAAAGTGATGACGTTTATAGTTCCTAAAGAACCTAATCCGATTTCTCTGCAGCTGGAGAAAAAAACCTCTTTCAACACAAGGGGCAGGATTTTTTTATTTATTTACATTTCTGCGATATATATTTCAATATCATATCATCATTCATGGCTAAATAAAATAACTTCTATCACATGCTGTGATACAACAGCTAATGTTGTGGTGCAATTGACACATGGTTTATGAAGTTGTAACCCATGACAACTTGGTGGAGATCAGATTTACCAGACTCCCGTCTTACTTTAATAATAAAGTTCATCATAACTTGAATAAACTTAAAGTGTTGGAAACTAAAGCTCAAGAAATTAATTTTGGGCTGAAGTAAAAAGTATAAATCATCCTTTTTATTACTTTTTGACATACTAAGCAGAAATTACGAAAAAAAGAAAAAAAAACTTGCTATGTGAAATGGAAAATTTGGCATTGAAGTGAAAAAAATCCAATTTGAAGTCGGCCTGCTCTCGAGGCGCTCACCAGGCTCCAAATTTATTTCATTCCTGATCAGTGGATCAAATTTGTCCAGCAATTCAATTGCTCCTTCTGCTTTTCTTTAAAAGCCTGTCATGCCACACTTAATTACATTGCTGCTGTAACGTATAGTGAAAGGGCTACAAGGAAGTGCAATGTCATGGTTACAAGTCGAAATGGCCATTTTCATTAGTTACCAGTTTGTAGTTTGCCTGGGGGTACGATTTCATGGATCTGTGTTTTAAATTGAATTATTCTTTAATTTGACACACCAGGGGAAGAAAAAAAGTTCATCCCCTTGCTCACATCCTCACACACATTTTGACATACTTCACAATGCTGGGATTTGTGAGATGTTTAGACTCACACACTCCCCCACCAGCCTGTCAAGCAGAAGGAAAACCAGGGACTGTATCAGCCTTCACTGCTGACTGTGCTAAAAGGTATCCGGAAGGGATCTACTCTTGTCTTTGGGGTTGTAAGTGGTCTCAGTATATGGATGGGGGGTCTCGGCGAATCAATGCCGTAAACCAGCACAGCTGTGGCTTCATGAAGCACCGTCGACAGCAGGGCAAAGAAAATTGGATTTCCTCCGATGGCTATCACACATACAGTAAAAGCTGACAACTCTGTGTTGACTAAGGCTTAAACCCTGTGTTCTAATAGCACAGATAACAGCTCTGGAGGCTCTTATCGGGCTGAAAGACGCCACTGCTGGCACAGATACAGTGCAGATCCCAAGACCTCAGAGTCATTTATCTCTGTGCCGTTGCCGTTGAGTGTACTATAGCTAAATTTCCATGCAAGTTCACCTGACATCACAGGAAATAAGTTAAATACTTGCACGTATCACAATGCGGTGCAACCCCTCAGCCCATTTAACCATCTGGAGGTAATTTACCTCAATTTAAACAAAGACTAACTTTTGTTCAGTCTACCCTTGTGGCGAAATTGGCTCTTTGTATTAGCATGCCATGAACGCCCTTCATGTTAATGCATAAGAATAATTTGGGATAAAAAATGTAATCTCTGACCGCTATGGGATGTGGAACTCTCCGTTATGGGACATGGTGAGCAGCCTGCGGCTACTAACTGACCATGTATATTCGACTCTTGTGAATGTAGCACAAAGAGTTCACATCTACGACAGCAAGAGAGTTGGAGAACAGAAGGGCAAGAGGCCACCAGCGAGAGTTAAAAAAGAAAAGAAAAACAAGGCCCATTTCTTGTCATCTGTACAAGTATATACACACATAATATTGTCATATCAATGTCATCTTTTCTCACGCCAAAAAGCTTACCTAGCCTTCTGCACCGTCCTGCGTGGATCTTCCTGAGCTTTATGCCTTTATGCATGCCCCTCGCCATCATGGCACACTCGCTGAGATAGGTTTCCCCGTCGCTGGCACAGAGAGGCTCGCTTTCCGGGGGACACGACTCTGGCAGGCCGAAGATCTGTGTCTGGCGAGTGAGCGTCTCCACTCGGCACATTGTGCTCAGACTGTTTTCATTGTCTTTACATGGGTCTGTGGAGACAGGGGCATTCATGAATATGCACTGCGGTGTGTATTTGCACGTACTTGAAACACATATTGATCAGGACAATGGATACAGTATGCTGTTTATATACATATTATAACACCTAATAAATAATAAAGACATTGGGGATGGAACAAGAACACATTTGATTTCATTATAGAATATAATAGCGCTTGGTCCCCCGGGGTAACCTGAACTACAACACTTTGGCAAAAGAAAAAAAACTGTAAACATGTGTAAAAATTCCAGATGTAAGTGTTACAGCTTAATTTCTTCAGTACCAGCAACTGTTAATTTCCCCACTACCTGAAGCCCATTTTAAATGGTGTGTTAAATACAGTAAACAACACTATATTTAGTTTCAGTTCAAATACTTATCTCAGTATAGGCTGAATGCATTAATTAGTAATACCAGGATGATAATATTATTCTAGAGAAGAAAAAAGAGAGGAAAAGAAAAAAATATAAGAATGGAAGGGGGAAAAGGCCATTCGTGACCCTGCAGAGATAATATCAGCTGGACCAGCAGCTCAGAGCAGCTCAGAGTGGGACGTTGGATGCGAAGTGGAGACAAGGAAATGGATGAAGAGACTAGCGGTTTGATTTTCTCCCTGGAACTTCGCTTCTGGGGGAGCGTTGGTCCACCATGTTCAGCCATATCAGTCAATGATCATAATGGAATTGGTTTGCGGATGTGGGGAACAGAGAGTGTTACTTGACAAAGGGCTCTATCCTGCCTGCCACGCTTTCAGCATGTGGGAAAATAAAGGATTAATGTAGCACCGTGACATATTAAATCACCCCCAGACTGCCGGCTAGTCATTCAAATCACACCAAGGATGAAACACCCTATCATCAGGAAAGGCAGGAGAGAGAAAGAGTGAATGAGGTTTCCAAAGACCTCTGGCAGGCATACAAAGTGCCAGAAAGGTGGGGACATGGAATGGGACGGAGTACTTCGGCTGGGGAGGGTTGTGAGGCGCGGCGACCGCGAGCTGCCCAGCCAGGCCTCGCACCGCTCCCTATCAGGACAGTACAAAAGAGGCGAGCAACCAAGCAAATAAGCTGGGGGGTGTTATCGTAATGCATGCAGTGTCTGTGCATAAGGCAGTGCCTCACCAGCCAGTCAGACCATTATCTGGGAGCAAGACCATTACCTCCCATTAACTGAGAAGGACGGCTTCCAGGATCCCCTTTTCCTCTGGCTGAGCAAGTGGAGTAATTACAAAAAGAATGGGCTGTTTGCTACAAAAAGGAGCCGCACAAATAAATCAACTGCATGTGCCTGGCCCGAGCCACCGACCCCAAATAACAAAGTCTTTGGATGGAACGCCCGTCGGGAGATTTAGAGGGCCTATCAGGACCGGCTGCTCCCTTGAGCCACGGCCCTCGGGGAGGACGGCGCATCTTGGGTCACTTTGGCCGACTCAGGCTGGATTTATATGATCAACCTTCCTCCAGCAGACCTGTGCATCCATCACTCATTGCCCAGCACCCAGCTCTGCCTCCCAGAGGCTCCCAAGAGTACTTTGAGTTTGTGTCTGCTGTTCAACCCCCCAATATGGTACACCGAAAAAGGAACAAAAAAATATGTGCAAAAAAACAAAGGAACAAAATAACAACTTGGCCCGTTTAAAAATGACAGCATTGAACACCTACGGAGGGAAAACAACGATTCACACCTGTATGTAAAGCAGCGCGAATGGAAAAAATGAAAATTTGAGGAATGTCAAGAGTAACAAACAAACAAATAATAAAAGTCGGCAGTATTCAACAGTGAGATGAATACAGTCAATGTATCAATAAATGACATTTTCTGGTCAAATTTCTGCCATCAATCTCGGAGGGTTTCTCTGCTTTTATGTTATACCGTTGCATATTACGCATTTGAAGATGGCATCTTGGGCTATGCGAAGCTGTGATGGGCACGTTTCTATTATTGAAAAGTGCCAGCTACGTGATTGATGGTATTAAAAAAAGGATATCCCAGAACACAGAGAGAAGATAGAAAGAGATATCTCACCACAATGTCCCTGGTATTGCACGCGGATGTTCTTCTGGTTCTTGCAGGCGTACTGGTGGAGCTCGCACTCGTTGCGGTAGTCGACCCCATCGCTGCCGCACACCGTCTCCTCCGGCTTGCCGTCGCAGCCGAGGGGGCACATGCATTTGGCCGACAAGCCGTCTGTCGACTGGACGCAGGTGCTGCCGTAGCTACAGGTCACTTCAGAGCAGGGGTCTTTCAGAGCTGCAGGGACAGGGACAGGAAAGAGAAACACTTATTAAAAAGAAACGGAGCTCTTACACTGAAGAGAAAACCTTTTAACCAGCTGTACTGCTCCCTGCTATTGTACCCTGGAGTGCATCATGTATGACAGGCCACCTTATTCAAGAGGTCGCCGGAGCACTTTGGAATCCCAGCACATTTGCTCGAGCTACTTGACGCGCCCGGTTAAGGATGCACTGCCACAACTGTCTACTTATTCCAAGTTGTGTTTCATTTCGCAGCGCAGACCGAATCGTATTCGGAGCTTTGCATTCATAACGCATTCTCTCTTGCTATGCTCAAGCATGCATTAAACACCACGGCTGAAAAGGCCACCCCTCTGAATATTTACTTTTCCACAAAGGAGACAAAGAGAGAGGAGGGAAGGAGGTTAGAGAGGTATTACCCCGCCCTTGAGGTCTTTGTTTCCTCCCTAATTGAGGAGCGAGCCACTTGTCGCTGAGTTACTCATTCCAATTGATGGGAGAGGGTGCGACTCTTAATTTTGCCCATGTTCGCCACCGATGACAGTTTTCTGGTTTCATATGCTCAACAAAAGGCATCCATCAGATTACAATCACTGTCGTCTTGCAGCATCATACATATTTATGACTGTCATGGACAAACATGGTCTCCCGCGAGAGAGAAGCTGAGCGGCAGCAGGCCTCTCATTTCCTAAGCCTGTCCCTTTTAGATTAGATATTTACCCATGTTTGATATGACACCCTCTTCTGTTACAACCAACATCAATGAATTTAATTTAAAGGATGGTGCATATATGGACTTTCAGATTCTTGCTGAGCATTTAGTTTTTTTCTTTCAACCCCTCAGGTTTTGAGGCAAAAGTAATGATTCAGTATTTCTTTCCCAGCAAACAGTTGATACTTGGCTTCAGGATGATATGGCCTTGGCTTGTTGATAAGAAACTGGGATGTGCGCAGAAATATATTATGGATGTGTAAGGAGACAGGAGTGCTACGAGGAACGCTCTTGATCAAAGGATATGCCCCCATCTCCGCTTCTCCTCTACTGCGTGACACATTTACCCTCCTTTCTTTTTCCACTCTCTCCTGTCAAGTCCTTTTGAGGTTTTGTTGCATTAGACTCGTTAACGAATCATATTTTTCCAGTTTATATTTGTGCTGTATTGCAGCAGGCACTTTGAAGCTGATTCGAAAATGGAATTTATGGCAGAGGAACCAAGAAAGTAACTTTAACACGAAGCACAAAATTACATAGGACTGAAGGAAACTAACTGAAATCATGGGCCATTGTCCTCCATTGATAGTGGCTGAATGGCAGCTAATATGGTGACACTTGGCCTCTAATTTGTGTCAAATCAGATAAATAATGAGAAGCTGATGACCCGTGGAAAACAGTGCTGCACTAATGACTGTGTTTTATCTGCCAGAGCAGGTAAAAGGTCAGAGTTACACACGGTAATAGTTTGGGCTCTCGCTATATGGCATATGCCTGTAGAAATGACCTCCGAAGCTATGCTGTTAAGACATACCTGCCGTTGTGACGAGGGAGGCCGGGGGGGAGGGGGGGGGGCTACGTAGAGGTGTTGCCTCTTGATTAGAATACCAACAGGGGCCGATTTCGGTACGAAGCGCAGCCTCGATGGGGTGTAAGTGTAGATAAAAATCTCCTCTCAGACTCAGACAAGCTGGCAAATTGTGCGGGCGAATGTGATCAGTATCACAGTGCACACAGGAAAAAAAATAAAGAAAACATACGCAGGCCACATCGAACTTCAGGGAATTCATGGTTATGTTTACTCATTATTATGAAATGAAAGGTGGCCAGGGAAGGTAGCGAAAGTGGGATGCTGTAGAAGTCAGCAGAGCTGTCTTTGCAACATTAGAATGATCTTCGCTCCCAATTAGATCCGTCGCCGGAGTAAAGCTTAGCGGGGTTTCAACTGCAAAGAAAATGAGGCGAAAACCCAGACAAGGATACAGCTAGTTGGAGAGATGGAAACACAAAGTGCACATATAGAAAGACGTCATTTCGAGTGTGTGCCGTGAGAAGGAGAGCTAGCTTTAGGAGGCCCAATTTAAAGTACATTCCTGGACCTGATTTGTTTTCACTAAACAATAGCTACATTTCTTTCTAATCACAGGCATGCAGCACTCGAATGGCCACACCTTCTGGAATATCTACACTCAGCAGGTTTTTTCATTCTGGATCAGGGAGGACATTGTCTGCCCATCGGGAATGTACCGCGACTGCAGTACTTGGCAATTCCTGAATACATAGCGCATGGTGCCCCCGGTAATTAAGGCACTGCCATGCCATCGCAGATGGAGAAAACTTCATTGTTCATGAATTTTAGAGACATGAAAGAATGGTCAGTGGATAAGCTGACATGCACAGGACAGACACAAATGCTTTCATCTTTTGAGTTCAGAGCCACAATGGCACACGTCTGCCGGGATTAGCTCCTGCCCCTCTGCACCCTTAAAAGCATATATAGCTATATAGATATACAGTAGCTAATTGGCAATATTTACGATTAAAAAATTCAGAATCCTCAGCACAATACTGAAGAGCTGGCGATGCAGGGTCGTGGTGTTTCTCGGATAAGTGGGGCAGAGGGCTTTTGGAAGATGGGGGATTACAGCGCTCCTCTCCCCCTTGCAGCGAGCGAGCAGACAGCCAGTCGGGCGGGGACCTCTGCTGCTCTCTGATCTCCTGTTTATGTGCAGCAGTTTATGAATGCTTCATTAGGAAGAAGGAGTTGTCAGCATCCCACTGACTTTACCTGACACCCTGCCTCCACAGCATCGGCTGTGTGGGTACGTGAGTGTGCGGAGATTGTGTGTGTTCCTACGTGCCAGTGCGCGTTTACAGGCAGCCATACGGTTCTGATAAGTCTGTTAAGTGAGATTTTGATGTGTGTGTATGAGAGGGTGTGTGAGTGTATGCGTAGGGGGCTACCTGTGGTGCTGGTAGTGATAAGGGAGGGAGCAGGGGGTTGGAGCTAATCAAATGCAATGATGCGATGTGGGGGGACTTTGCAGGGTGTGTTCTAATCAAGAACCCCTCCCCCCACCCCCCCCCATCACCAGCATGAGAAGAAGAAAGAGAGAGAGAAAGAGGGGTTGACAGTGAAATAGAGACGTGAAGCAAGTGAGATAGGCAGTGAGATAGAGGGAAATAGAAAAGAGGGGATTTAGTTAAATTGTCACTAAGACAATATTTAAATATTGCAGGAAAGTAATTCAGTAAAAGGTTAAATATGCCATAAAGGTTTCAGATACTCGGAGCAAAGAAATAGTTTGACAATAGCCGTATTACCATTTCAAAATATTCATATTTACAACATAGCAGTTTCACTACTCCGTTCCCCGTAACTCATTTTATGCTGATTCGAAATAGCTAGGATATGAACATTTTTGCTTTTCTAAAAAAATAGCTTTTCTCAAAATTCTGTGTCAAAAAAGGGGAACCAAATCAAGTAGGCTTCACGGAATCGGTCGGTTCAAACACAAAAAGGGGACAATCACAGAAGAAAATACTTAAAGCTAAGGAGCAGAGTTGTTTGTATCAATGAGATAGCGTGTAGAAATAAGATAAGAGGAAGGGTCAGAATGGCAGCAAGAAAAAGACAAGACTCAGAAAATGATGGAAGTTAACAAATGAGATCAATGGAAAAAGAGACCTAACAATTAAATATGGATCTAAATGTGCAAAAATATATAAGTCATGAGTGGCAGGAAGCAGCGACTGAGGGAAGGCCGAAGGATTGCCAGTGCTACACACCTCTCCAACACACGCGCACGCACACACACACACACACACACACACACACACACACACACACACACACACACACACACACACACACGGCTGCACACATAGCTGGAAGATGATTTTTTGTGTTTGATGTACCTCTTCAAAGAGCTCCATTGAACTGCAGCTGTTGCTCTCTTTTACATGCTTTGCTGTTTTACCCTTTAGAGTAGAAAAAGAACCACGAAAAGCCCTCATCCTGCTCCGGTCTACTGGCCACACTCACAGAAAAGTAGTGCCGTGTGCTTTATGTGAAGAGACGTTTATCTAATTTCCGAGGCACAGTCGACTCTGCCTGAACAAAAAACAAACAACCTTTGAGGAGACAAAGAAAGCGGACTTAATCTACTGTTCTTCATCTTGGCAAACAAAAGAACCGGGTTCCGCGTAAAAAAAGATAAATGTTTAAGAAACGTATGAATAACAGATGATAAAATACTAGAGTGTTGCAATTCTGTAAGGTCATATGACTCCAAATAGTCCAATTTGTTTAGTAGCTGTCATTTTCCAGCGGCAAATATCTCACGCCTGAAAGATGAAGTAAAGCACAGGTGGGGTGCTGAAATGACTGCACAGAGCCCATTTATTCTGCTGAGTGACAGAAAGAAACCAGACCGGGAATTAAATCTTCTGGCTGTGGCATTTCTGACAAACACAGACAGAGACGTACGGGTCTTCCAAAGGACAATGTATGATTTAACAGGAACCACTTCAATTCTCCAGTAACACACAAAACCGTTCTAAAGGTTGTGTTTTAATCTGATTAGCCTGGCTGGGTGTTTGCTTTGGGTTGTTCAAGCAAACTATTTATCTTTATCTTTATTATCTACACATTCGCCAGCCGACAGAGCAATAATCCGACTCATTTAGAGTCGAGTTCCTGGTCAACAGATGAATAAAAGTCTCATGTTCCTATTTCAGCTGCTTAGCTAACAAGTAACACCTTCAGGAAAATAATTCTGGCTCTTACTCTGACGAGTGCCAGGAGGCAGTGTTTGGAACGTGCCATGCGATGCTCACGTGTGTGTTCCGACGGGGGGAGGAGCTGCTTGTCCTTTATGCAAATAAAAATGTGTTTCTTTGATGGAGTGACAGTATTTTGATCATCATAATAATCAGTCCTGGGTTGGGAAGGATTCTTGGGTGTTAAGGTCATGTTCAATTGCGCCCAGTGTCTTTTATAAATGACAGGGGATGAGTGCCCATCATGTGTCAAACATCCACACATCTCAAGGGTTACAATCAGCTTCATTTCAGACCTGTAATCCATATAAGTGAGCCAAAAGAAATAGAAGATAAGAGGAAAAGGCAGACTGATGGACAGTCTCTTTAACCTTGGGGCCTGTCCCGTTATTCGCCCATGGGATAAAGGCAGTATTACCCATTGAAAAACTGTCGGGGCTTGTACCAAAAGTTTTGACTCTTGGATCAGAGGTGAGACATTTATTGTAATTATAATTATCTCACTTATGTTGGTTAAAAAGAAGAGAGAAACATAATATGTGAGTGTATTGGTTTTCGGTGCAATCGTTTTCTAGACTAGACTTTCTAGACTTAAATTATGACAGGTTTCATTTATTATGACTACAAGACAAAATATGGCGACTAAACTTGATTGAAAAAAACAGACTGAGGTCATCTAGCTACAATATGATTTGCATTTCCTGTGATTTTTAAAATTTATTTAAAAACATCAGCGACAGCTTTGGACACTTCTTCGACAGATAATATGAAAAAAGGAAATTATCTGTTGTTAGCAAATTCAGAAACACCACAGAAATAATTGGCTCCAAAATTGAGAGTTGATTAACAAAATAACAGACACAGTGGTTTAAATCCTGTACAAATGCTTTAGTGCACTATATTGTTGTCTGTCTGTCTCATATCACCCCTACCACACGCCTTGCACACACACGCACGCACACACTCACACCCATACACACACGCAAGCAGATAAGCCACTCAAATCACCAGGTTTAACATGACAGGAATATATTTGAATGTTTTTTGATAGACAGAGAGGCAGCATGAAGCAGAAACAGGAGCAGAGGTTACTGATATTCAGTCAGTACAAATAGTAGATGAAAATAACTCAGGAATGATTCTCTACCTGTTCGCCAAGCATTCCTACTGCAAACAGGAAGAAAGTGCATATGTTTCTGTTTTTCTAATTGTGGAGAAAACAGTTAGATACAGGCCTAGGATATAAACACATTGGCAAGCAATGAGTGTACAGAGGGCACAGGGTTAGCCTGGAATTAAAGTGGTAAAAAGGTGGCATTCCAATGGCTGCCAGAGAATATAAAACATGTGGTCTGCAACACTCGTCAAGGTATACTAATAAAATCTATAAAACTGACCTATTCAGTCCACTGAGAAACAGCATTTCAATAGTGTGTTTGCTGGTGTTTTTTTCACTTTAAAATGAATATTCTGCCAGGACACACCAAGATTGTTCATGGTCAACATCCTTTCAGCGATACAACATTTTTAAAGGTTCAACTCTTCCTCTTCACGTAGTAGCTTCGACTGTTACTGGTGGTGTCTGCTTCTGCAACAATGGATTTGCAGAGTCTGATACATGTACGTACCAGGCTGTAATTTTATCCGATTTATATGCCCCCCCCCGAGGTTCACTGAGGGCTGCCCAACAAGTTAACGCTAACGCAAGCCAAACATTTCCTACCACTGGGGCTTTACATTGAAAGTGTTTTCAACTAGCAAACCACAGAGTGGCTATTTTTTTATTAAGCAGCCACAGGAAACATAATATATTTGTCACCAGCTGAGGCCGGTGCTGATATTGATTACCAGGAGAGGCAGTGAGGCTGGGATTGTTTTTACCTTGTAAGTCACCGACCAGGCCCGTCAAATAAAGCGACTGACAAGAGAATCGGGGGGTAAAACACGTTAACACACCATTATTCTGTAATTGTTACTTGTGGCCATTGTTCAACAGGGTTGATATTGTCTCGTTCTATGTTTCTTTTTCTATATGCAGTCAAGGGAGGTTAAGTCTTCAGAGGTAAACTGGGCTCTCAACCTTTTTCTATTCTACTTTGGCATGAAATAACAAAGTCAAATAAATGTTACACACTATTGAGGTAAATATTGAGATTTCACACACATACTCAACACATCTCCTCAGATGAGGAAAAACCTCACATATTTCCTACTTGTAAACATCGCTGTACCCAAGCACAATACACTGCAGGGTTTCTCTCCTTCTGCTCATTTTAATATTCATATTCCAAACCCAGGTGTAAACAGTCCCAATAGATTATAAACACAAACACCAGCAGGGCTTTGGTGTCCCGACGGACTGGATCAATAATCACTGCCCTACTACTGTTGAACTATGACACAAGACAATGCAAGTTGATTCACAAACACATACAAATGCATCTGGCTTTACTGCCCCACTGCTGAAGTATAAGTCGGAAAGATTTACCATAGGTTTTAAGCTGTGCATATATAAAGCATTTTCTTGAGCAATCTGGCTCCTGATTGTTTTCCCCATTTTTGTCCACACAAATAAAACCACATATACACTAGTAGTTATCCTTATTTTCAACAATAGTGTGCTTTTATTATTTTTACCTTCCATGTTTCATTTAGTGAATGCAGGAAAAATAACAAATAATTATACATTATTCAGAAGAATCCAAATCCATAAATATGTAGATTAAAAAGTCTCAAAACACAACCCCTCAACTGCTATTTAGGAAAGTTTGTCTGGATGTGGATGCGTGTTTGTGTCTGTGAGTGTGTGTGTGTGTGTGTGTGTGTGTGTGTGAGAATTATCTGTGTTTTGCCTGCAGGTTTAAGAAAGGTGGCAACGCTGGCAAGAAAAACCGATGCAGAAGAAAGGATTTGTCTTACAAGTATCAGTGACTGAAGATGAGTGGAACAGCAAGTGAAGATGGAGAGAGCATTCTAGAAAAGCCTATTATCATCTGTGTGTGTGTGTAGTGTGTGTGTGTGTGTGAATATGAACAAGGAAGGACAATAACAAGGATGTGTATTTTTCAATTCTGTTTGCAAAATGCCTGCAGTGTGTGTATATTTCACTAAGTACGCCTATGTGTGACTATGTGAACATGCATAGAGGCATAAATATAGATATCATTACATACAGACCGACAGACAGACAGACAGACAGACAGACAGACAGACAGACAGACACACACAGACACAGACACACACACACACACACACACACACACACACTCAGTCCATCAGTTTCTGCATGTTATGGTTATGAATATCAAGTAAGAGTCAATGCCCCAGGGAAATGAAAGCGAGAAAACCAAGTTATTTACAATGACCTCTCGCCCTCTGTGTGTGTGTGTGTATGTGTGTGTGCACATTAGTGTGTTCAGCAATCACCCCAGAGAAATTTGATTCCTCTCTGTGATTTTGTGTGTGCGCATGCATGTTACTACTGATGACTGTACAGGGGCTGGAAACAGAAATATTTTTTTTCTGAAGAACTTTTTCTGAAGGGGTAAAATGAAGAGAGTGAACAGAATGAGAGAAAGAAGAAAAGAAATTCAGAGAAACCGTAATAGGACTTAGTTGTCTGTACTAAAATAAGCAAATAAAGGTGAGGTGAAATAAAATTGACTCAAAGGAGAGAAGGGGAAAGTAAGGCAGGGGAACAAGGATAAAAAGATTAGGGAGAAAGGACCCGTGAGAAACAAGAGGGGAAGATGGAGATGGAATTAAAAAACACGATGGATAAAGCCAGGAGGGGAGATACGGGTAAATGAAAAACACAAAAAGTGAAGGCATGAAGATAAGACAGAGGAAAGTAAAAGGCAAAAAAGGGCCAGCAGGATTGGAACAAGGAAAGAGGGAGAAAATAAATAAATAAAAGATGCAGGGGCAGAGATGACGTTGGTTAGACTCTGCAGAACACTCTTATCTGCTCCAGCAAATCCAAAAGTCATCTCCACCATCTGCAGCTATTACCACCTCTCCATTGACACCTGGGGCAACCGGGCACATTGCCGGGCCAACAAAAGACATGGACAAAATGTGGAGCAGAAGAAGAGAGGAAAGGAGGAGGCGCGGGCGAAGGTGTAAGACAGTCAGCTTTCATCTCCTCTCCTCTCCAGCTCGGATCCAGACTGAGGCCCTGGCTTGCAGGAGATGTCCTGAAACGTTCCCTCCCAGCCAGATTTGGGCTTTATGAGGGGATAAATCAAGGATTTACCTGGCCCGGCCCAGACACCTTGACAACCGGCCAGACCAGCACCACACAAAAGATCAAAACGATACAGCTGGGAACGTTTGAGCTTCTCTAGAACGAAAGAAAATATCAGTTTTCAATAAGTTCAGGAGCAAAAAGAAGAAAAAAAGAAGTAAGTGATAAATAACAGGCAATAAAGAGGGACCTTTAAACAGGCTACCCAGCTGTTTTCAAATAATAGTCTCTGCCTTACGCAACCCCAGTCCAGCATTTGTCATACAGCTAGAGAGAGAGAGTATTAATAAGGTGTTGTTACACCAGGAGAAACTTCATAGCACTTTTTGGGGGGAGAGGTGGACTAATGGCGGAGGAGACGCGCATCGGACCAGAGGGTTGCCAAGTAGAGGTGGACTCCCCCTGGAAAGACTGATGAACCCCCCCACAACATCTGCTCCCCGGGCGCCTCTCAGCTGTCCACTGCTCTGTGGCCTCCCACAGATGGGATAAATGCAGAGACGTTGTGTGTGTTGTGTTTGTGCACGTGCATGTACTTGTGGGACTATTAAAAAAGCTGCTGCTTCCGATTCTTCTTCTGCTTCTTCTTACATACTCAGTACACAAAAGAAGGCGATACATGAGCATTACATTCTATGTGAGTATATCCAAATCACTAATTTGTAGGTCAAAATCAGGTCTCACAAATAGGAACCAAAGTGACAAAACTTGTTTGCAAATAAAACAAACAAAAACAAAACAATCTCTGTGTATGAGAAAGGTTTAAATCATTCATCTATAATTTACAGAAAAAGACAGGAAAATGATTGCAACGTTAGAGCATCACGTAATAGTTCCGATATGTTCTATATGTTACATGGAAATACTACAAGTTGTGCAGTGTACTTTATGTTTGAATGTGTGAGGCTCTCATCCCTTTAACATTGGGACTGACTGGCTGCAGTATGTAAGAGAAGATAGGGCAGCAGCTGTGGCGTACTGATGCCTTCCTCCTTTCACTGCGAGGACACAAGAGTGTGTCGGTGCTGGAGAGATAACACACTCTCAAACCCAGAGAGAGAAAAAGAGAGAGAGAGAGAGAGAGAGAGAGAGCGAGAGAGAGAGAGAGAGAGAGAGAGAGAGAGAGAGGCCAACTCAGCACACACATATACAAAATCAAACTTCATTGATCACTCACGCAAAGCCCAGTCACCTTACCCACACGCACATTCACTTTTTTCTTGCACCTTTTCCAACCAGATAAAGGGGTGAAAAAAATAAATAAAAAGAAGGAAAAAAAAAAAAAAAAGTGGAAAAAAAAAAAATCCATGTTCCACTCGAGTGGCCACACAGGATGAGCTTCGCAACACTTCTGTAGCTCTCTCTCTGGGAAAGGGAGTGTGTATTTACCGCTCGACGCCAAATTCAATATTAGAGGAGCCAACATGGTGCCTACTCTCTGGCCAATTGTAGCATGCCCCTACACACACTAATACACCCACGCACGCACACATACAGTTGTCTCTCAAATGTCTCTTGTTTCTCTGAACCAGATAGAGCTTCTGCTGGCTCTTTCACTCTCTCGGTCCCTTCCTTCTTTGATAAAATGCCCGCCTTCTCCTTCTCGCCTTGTGCCACCGGCCGCCCCTGCTGGGACAATTTAAACGCAGCCTCTCCTTTTAATTTTGATGATATCTGAGGCCATTATCCGATCACAGTCTGCCCCCTTGACCACCTGGCCGCCGGAAATGTAACCCTACCAATCCCAAATCATCCATCAAGAACAAAGGGAAGATAACGGAGAAGCTGGCCCGGAGCCGATCTGAACCATACAGGGCCAGGTAATGTGAATATTAAAGAGGAGCACTGGGGGGCCACTAAGTGCCTACGCCTAAACAGCACGTGGGTCGTTTTGTCCAGCCCTCGGGAGGAAACTTTGGCCACTACCTTGGCACATAAATGTTGTAATAACCACTTCAGTGTTATGAATGTGGCGCTCAGTGAATGTGGTCAAAGGGCTAAGCGCAAGTGAACATCTACCACGAGGGGAGGAGTAGTCACGTGGTGTCATTGCTACAGCAATAATCGTCTTTTTTTTACGAAACCAGAACAAAAACAGGGCAATAAATGACTGGATAGTGTCAAATGTGTGCCTGTTGCAAAAGGGCAAAAACAACAATGTTGATCTTGTATGTGCCGTTTTTTATATTTAAGGCTATGAATGTGTTATTTCCTCGTGAGCAGTCTAATAATAGAATAATAATAGAATAATAGAATAATCTCATTGGAAAAGTAGAGGCCTCAGCAGCCAACAAAAATTGGACATTTGCTGGCTGATGCTCCCGTCCCATTGGATTCTTGTACTTAGAGCTTACAAAATGCTCCTGTCCCTTTAAAAAGGCGATAATCAGTGAGGAGAAAACATCTTTTGTGGTTGCGCTACTGGGTGCCAGTTAAGACTGCCGGAGTTGATTTGAATTGGACATGACTGCTTCTCAGAAGGGTAGCCAATTCACTTACCCCAATAAAACCCCACCATTCAAATCCAATGACTCAAATGAGGCTTTACACAAAAGCCCCAATCCAACCGCCCACACTATTCTTTAAGTTAAAAGCTCTACCCTTCTCTCGACTCTCCCACTCCTCGTCCTTCGCGTCTTTGCGGTTCTCTCCCTCCATCAGCTCTGACAACTTCATAATCTCAGCCAGAGTGACCTGTCGAGACCCCTGCGCAGAATTTATTGGAGGCAGAAAGAGAATGAAAACCTGTCACTTGGCTTCCGCCACCCTCCTAAAGTGCTCCGTTTCATTCACTGCCTGGGAGAGAGGCATCTACGATATGCGGTACATTTGTACTGTATGTAGACAAATAACACAAATATCGTTCAACTCAGCCAAACAAACACAAAAACACCTTAAGATGAATGTTTAACTGCAGTTGGTTGAACAATTTATCTGTTAAAAATCCGCTTACGCCTGTCAATAGACAAACGTTCTAATTTTATGAGTGAGACCTTTCAAAATGGCATTTGCGATAAAAGCAAAGGATAAAAAAAAAAAAAAAAATCTACAGATGACAGCTTGCCAAGTGCACATACTTGACCGTGACTGCTAGTATTGGGTAGGCCGTAACTCACAAAGCACAGCGACAAGGGACTGCAAATTCAGCAGGAGTGGGATTTATGGATGCTTTATGTTCTGCAAAAATGTTCTTTTCTCAGTTAAAGTCGACGCATGACATCTTAACTTCAATTCAATGAACATCTTTTGGCCTGTAGTTCACACTCAAAATATCAGAGGTTGGGTGTGTGAGCTCTGGGCAGAGCCAATAGTAAAAATCCAGTTATTAAAGTGGAAAAATATGCCACATAAGGGTGTGATTTGACAGGATATAACCGACTTCATCCCTCATAAAAGAGCTGGTAGAACTCAAGTTGATGCAAAGCATGGAATGTCAGTTAATCAATCGATAGTATCTGAATACAAGACAAGGCTTTTGAGAAATCGTACTTGTGCAACAACATTTTTTCACCTTCGCCACACTTAATCTACAGCTGCCAAGCGACGACGGGGGTCGCCATGCACTGATCGAATATTACAATTTGATCTAAACATTTTAGATCAAAAAACTATCCAAAAAACTACTCTCCCAGAGGTATGCTCTCAAGATCTATGTCTTCTTTGAAAAGTAATCCGATACACTGGTTATAAAAAAGACTAGACATAAAAAAAATTAACCTCTCCATTAGCATCGATCACATGAGCCTGTTTAAGCCAGAAAACTGTGGATGCTTTCAAAAATAAATAAAAACCTTCTGACCTACTGGGAGATATGAAATGATTATGTGATTTTTATCATCCCTACATACATCATTATTGTGTCGTGCTGGTGACTGCCTGCTTGTGTTGCCAGTTCTAATAATCCTGCTTCTGATGGCCCTGAACACAGCACGGACCATCATTACAGCTCTCTCTCTCTGGATCTTTGTGTTGACCCGCTCGCTCGCTCATTCACTGACTCTTGCGTGCCCGCCATTCTATAAATGTTTCATAGCTCATTCCTTTTTCAACACGAGTCCCCCTGTCCCTCTCCAGATGCTTCTCCTCTCTCCTCTCCTCTCCACTCCACACTCTCTTTCCCCTGTCCTCTCCATCTCTTTATTTCATCTCTGCCAGTGACGAGCAGTCACCAAGCTTGTTATTAGTGCCAGGCCGGTGCTGGGACTGTGATCAGACCCCTGGAATTAGCAGCGGGCCCACACTGGCAGGCAGGCACAGTGCTGACAATACACTATAGTTATTATTGAGGTTGCAGCAATGTTGCAGCTTTGGCAGGAATTTGCGGCTCCTCGCAGAGCGCTGGATCTTGATGGGCTTTACTAAAAAGAAACAATGAGAGGTACAGCCGGAGTATGGGCACCCGCCAGGGGCTGAGGGATAAAATACACACTGGATGGGAGCAGCGAGTGGCACACATTTTTTTTTGTTCAGGTGCAGGTGGCTTTTAAGCACCGGGAGCATGGCCATATTGGAAAGACAATAGATTGGACATAATAGGGACGCGTTTTATTATTGGCGGATAAAGATAGGGACGCAAATCCTGTTGTATTAGAGAAGGGCTGCAATGGAAATCCATTTACGTGACAATAACAAGCAATTTAGCATCACTCAGAGACTTGCAGCTCTGCATTTGGCTGCTAGTCTTCTGTCCCAAACATCAAAATATCCCAAACCCTGTTTGTGTTCTCTGAAAAACCTCCAGCAAATGCAGCTCCTATTCATCTATACTCCACACTGTGGGTCCAGAGTCTTTAAATGCAGCTCACGCAACAGCTTTAATGGAGAGTATCAGTCTGCAGTCAGATTGCTTTAGAAATACTTACAGATTCAGTGGTCTTCCAGGGATTTATCTTTCTTTGGATTAAAAGCACCAGTTTCATCTTTCAAAATGTTTAAACTCAGTATGTAGTAATGGTAACACTTCAAAAACATTTCTTGAGAATCTCAGGTGGTGTTAAAAGCCCTCAAAGTAGTCACAGTCTGTTTTTTTGAAGTCATTGGTATTTTTGTAATCTAAAATACAGTATGAAAGAGAAACGGTCAAATCTTCTCTATCTCTGCTGACTTCAAATATGAAAATGCACAACTTTTGTTCTCTTGAACTATGATCACACCAAGTATTTAAATGTCAAACTTTTACTTGAAGACGAAACTTTCTCTCCAACTTTATAAGTATTCAAATCTCATAGTCATACATCAAGCACTCACTCATCTTGAACGTTTTATGGAAGAAAAGGCGCATCACTTAATGGCTTTTAGGGGATTTCTAAAAATGTTTTTTTCACTACAGCACACGAAATGATCTCAAATAATTTCCAATTTGCTTTATACAGCGTCAGACTGAAAATGATATATAAGTGTTAGAAATTCAGCCAGGGTCTGGAAGAGTGGGTTTTTTTTGGAAGGTAAGGTGGGGGTACTTACAGCAGGGTCCTTTGCGCAGCACCTTAATGCGTCGCTGTGCATTGCACTGGGCTTTCTCCAGCTCACACTCATTGGAGTAGGTGGACGAGTCTGAGCCGCAAACAGGCGCCACCAGGGATGGACAATCCACTCTCTTGCAAACACACTCGGCCTTGGCCAGGTCGGTTGGATCCCGCTCGCAGACAGCACCGAATCCACACAGCATGCCTCTACAGCCTGCAAGTCACAAAAAAAGAAAGAGGAGATATTAGCATTGTTATATTAAACATCTGATCTAAATGTTACATTTCAGGTCCAGCTAGCACGGTACAAATAAACACCTAATTCGTTCATGTATGCACAAACCTCCCCTAGCCTGCCTCTTAAAGAAGTTTATGTTATTGTTCATTTTATGTTTTTCAACAGCATCCAAAAAAAAACACAACCAAACAAATACATTTCAATGTGCGTCAGCCATTGGGATCTTTGTACACAACTCCACTGAGTTCAGCAACACAAATGCTCCAGGGATTAAATATGATCCTGGCGTAAAGCACACAGATGCTCTCAATTCATTCAGGAAGAATCTGTCCACCCATGCAGAGCCAGCACAGTCTGTCGCTGGCTGGGCTGATCCTTTCACAGAGTATAGAAAACCTTGAGAGTTTGAAAAATTCCAAAAGTCAGCAAACACATTAAAATCAATCCACAGGAAGCTGGCCGATACACACACAACCATGTGGACGGTTCATTTTGATGCTCCGAGGGGACGGCAGTCTTTGAAACATCACCGATCCACCGTTCAGGAGAGAACACGGCATCGAGAACACAAACCAAGGTTGGCCACACACTTCAGAGCAACATCAAGACTTTAACCGACTCCTCAGCTCTGATCACGTGTGAAACAACAAACTGTGAGCATATAGCGTGTATGTGTGTACACAACATCAACTTAGGGAGTAATTGACCTGCATGGTGGCAGCTACAGCTGCTCTGGGTCTGCGCCCATTTGAGGGCTATTGGGCAGCCAGATGGCGTGACATCCTCACTTCACCAGTGGCAAGGTGGAGGTGGTGGTGGGGGACTGGGGGTGGTTTAAAGAGATGGCCTGCCACAGGTAGCCAAACTGATTGGAATACAGTGGATGAAAGAACGCAGAAGCACAGTTCCATTCTAATAGAGAAAAAAAAGTCATCTTGTTTCAGAATGGCCAGTGTCACTGCCGAGTATATACATGTCACACACTCACACGGACATGCACTCACACACAACTATTCCTTATCGCTGGCTCCCAGGCCAGGACTAAACTCAAGGCAGCATGTCCACTCCCTGGCTGGTGGCTTTTGCTGTGCCGGATAGGCCGACAACACACACAGACACGTACACACAAGCTTTGTGTGCAGCATAGGCGACTGGTCCAGCATCTGCACGAGGCATCTCATTTTGTCTGTGCACCTGTGTGTGTGTGTGTGTGTGTGCGTGTGTGCGTGCGTGTGTGTGTGTGTGTGTGCGTGGAGTGACAGGCGAGGAGGCTGTTTTTGACTTGCCCACTGTTCCCTGTGGGAGAGCGCCTGACAGCTACCTGAGCTCACTCACTTTTGTACCGCGGGGAAAAAGAAGCGAGTGAATGTGTGCGCCCTGTGTGTGTGTGGTGGTTGCCAGCGAGCGTGTGTGTTTGTATGTGTGTCTGCAAAGCTATCCATGAATGCATCTGTATTCCTGACAGCGTGTGTGTGAGTGTGTTGGCATTAGGTGTCTGTCTCCCAGGCAAACACACAAGCGCAGCCAGGTGCTACCATGAAGGCCCTGTCATGACTGGCCCGCTGCTCCACCATCACTTCACACCACGCCATCAGTTGTGTGGCTGTGCGTGTGTGCGTGTGTCTGTGCGCGTGTGTGCGTGTGTGCGTGAGTGTGAGTGTCAGCGTGTGGCTCAGAGGCAAAGCAATGGGGGCGCGAGTGACAAGAGGTGAAATTCAATCGAATTGTGTCACATGTGTAGAAGGGGTGGGGGTTGGTACTCAGACAGGAAAAAAATATGAAAGTAAATGGATCAAAGGTGCAGTTGGCGAAGCAAAAAAGCATAACTAGACGAGTCTAGCTTTTCCTTGTGAAGTCATTGATCCAATAATGTCAGTTAGACTCATGACAAGGAACACGCAACCTGAAGAGGAAAAAAAATGGGGCCGCCTGTGGTGTTTTGTAACCACATCTCTTCTGCGATGTTTCCCTATATGAAAAATCTCACTCTCGCCTCGAGCTTAGCTGACTAACAAAAGAGTGACACCGGAGCTCAGGGCTCTGTCAAAGTGAACATATCTAGTGCAGGATGGAGACCGAGCGCAAAGCCCTGCTCAGCACTTCTGCGCGAGATCTTTCGTGGGAAATATGTCCTCCAGATACCAGAGGGGGGGGGGGAATTTACAGGAAACAGGATACCACTACCGGCGAAAACTTTGTCAACAGTGTACCCAAACAGGGGCCCAGTTTGACTGACAGGTGATCTCTGGTGGGATATTGTCAATATGTCCCAGAGGCAGATAGGCATTACTTAACAAAGACAGCATAAGAGATGAAACCTACTAGGTAAAGGCTTACCCAAAGGCAGTGCTGTGGTGTTGTGTATCTCACTACTGCATGCCATAAACACTGGATGGAACAGACATGTATTTACATGGAAATACTGAACAGAAGTGTGTGTAACATCATATACATACACACACACATTTATATACATATACATTTATATATACTATATATATTGCGATTAATGCATTGCTGAATTCTATTTTCAAAGTACGTAAGTAATATGAACAAAGTATGCAGTATCACTTGTAAATCTCCACTTAAATATTAATGAATGTAATCAAATGAAATATAAAACCAGCACAAACTGAGCAGCCGCAAGTTAACATTTATTAATCAGTTTTCATATTTTGATAGATATACGTATATGTATATATATATATAAAGTTATGGTATATAAATGGTTCATTTTCTTCTTGACATTGTGTAAAAAATAAAAATAGAAAATGTATTTTCTTAATGTACAACATCCTGCAAATACATTTGTCATGCTCGTTAGATATATCTTTGCAGGCAATTCAGATCAGTTTAGAAAAGCAACTTTAAAAGCACCCAAAGGTATGTGCTTCTTTACTGAAAATGTACACTTGCGTTTGAATGCAAACCCTGCAATTCATTGTGCAAAAGTATTTCCACGTGCACCGATAGTGTGTGTCGGACTGTAAGTGTGCAAGGTAAAATCCCCCCAGCCCTGCAGCATTAAAAGCTTCACATCCATGCTGTTTTTTTCTTCCTTCTACTGGAGACAGGAAGAGAAAATCCCACTGGGGAGAAAAGACAGCATGTCCAGTTTGTGCTTGTCAAAGCGAACGTCTTTTCCAGTTTTCACTTCATCCCGTGTTTAGACAACTCATCCATTAAATATGACATGGTGTCAGTGCCTAAGGACGCTGTTAATGCATCAGCCGGTTATGAAAAAATAGCACGGTTGTGATTAAAGGCAAAGTGAAAAACCTCTCCCGGTTTTTGAGGGTAGATCTAAAGTCTAGCACAGCTCTCTGGTGGCAATTTCATACTGATTTTTTAGAACAGGTTTTTTAGGTGTTTCAGGATTCAGTGTTGGTCTAATACATTTCTGTTCCTTTCTTTGGTGAATTTTAATAGGTGAGCAAATATATATTTTTTCATCTTAATTATACATTAACTGTGCAATATTGTGTGCTATAGTTTCACACTGATTCACACTGACACAGATTCAATAAATATGTTCCAAAGCAGTAAGTCCTATTACTTTACGATCGTTTCTACTCTGTGAAGAAGAATCTCCCCACAGTCTCTTGCGGTCATGGTCACTTCCATTGTTTTGCTGCCTTGTTGCATTTACCTCAAAGTGAAAAGGGGGGAGCAATGCACTATCGTGGCAGGCATGAACAGGTTTAGACCCAATAAGAATCGCTGTGACAAACTGAAAATGGCTACTTTAGGAGGGGGAGAACGATTCACTGCCAGGACTAGATACCTGTCAGGTTTCAATTATTCCACAGAAGTTGGGACCGCTTCAGCCGGACAGGAAAGGCGACCGTAAAAGTAATTAACAGCCTTGAACTTTACATGGGCGAACAAGAACAGCGGTTGAATTACGGGGAGAGCCAGGTCAGTGATGCACAAATGGCAAAAATGATGAATAGGTGAAGCCAGTTGTGCCGTGATCTGATTAAAACCTGCAAAAGTGGGCTCCAACGCTGACTTATGACCTATTGATTGTCGGGAAATCAGGAAACTGCAGTTGATGGAGGGAGCTAAGGCTCAGTGGCTTTGAAGCAATGTTGCATTAAACGTAGAATGAGTTTAAATTCATTAGGCTCTAGCACTCCTTGGGGACATCTTCCACTCGCTTCCCTAATAAACGGAGCCTCTCTCTTCAGCTCAGGCTAAGTAATACAGATCTGCACCTCCGGGCGGGCCCCATCTTTTAAACAGTCTTCTTTCCTGCCTCCCTGTCTCTCTATAAGAGGACTTTAGCATCTATATCAGTGCAGCTGAGCCGGTAGGCCCTTGCCGAGAGGGAACAGGTTGCCATGGCAACAGGGATCCATGCTCTACGCCTCGAGACGCATGCCACGTCGTCATCATCAGGTTGAAAGCATAAAGTTCCTGCCACGCATGCAGGTGGGGTAAATATAGAAATATACACATGTGTACACACACGTGCAGCTTCTGGATGAGTTCACGGCTCCCTTATCAAACTCCTCTCAGTACTTGTTTTTTGTTTCTTATTTATTGTTTCGTTTTTCTTTTTTTCAGTGACCCCTCCATCCGACTCCCTCCGCTTTATGCCCTGGGGTTGATAATCTCCTTTTGAAAATCCTATCCTCTGACTACGACAATGTGCAGCACTGAGGATAAAGTTGTGCTGTGTTGGTTTGGATACCAGGGAGAGATAGTTACATTGTTGATTCACAGTCGCCTTCCTCCTGTGTCAACACCGTTATTTACAGAGAAGAGTCCAGAGTCCTAAGGTGATGTGGCATGTCTTTGGAAGGGTATAAATGGTGAAGAAAACACAGCGGAGGCCAATAGTAATACCTGGTAAAATATGTGATGGGATAAATAAACCCCGCGAGGCTTCTATTGATCTCTGGTTGGTGGTCTTCAGGGGACCAATGCAGTCAATTATTGAGCTCACTGCAAACACACAAGGCCCAGCATGAAATGAAGAAATCATCTGCTCACAAAGGAACCCCTCACAACAATAACAGCACTGTACACGACAAATTGCTTTTTAAACCGGTTAAATCAAAAGGGTGAAGGAGGCTAAGAACGGAGACTATTTCAAAGGACTCGCCGAAAATATAAACTCTTTTCCTGCTTTTTCCTCCGCGCTGTTCTTATCAGGGCAACGGCACAATGAACAAATTGTCGAAAACACAAACTGCAAAGAGCTATTCGTTTATTTATTTTTTCTGTGTGCGCCGTTAGCTGCAGTTCTTTGCTTCCAGTTGTGTACGCGAGCATGCCATTGTGTGTGTGTGTGTGTGTGTGTGTGTGTGTGTGTGTGTGTAGGCTGGTACAATATTTTCCCATTCCGTAACATAAAGGTGGGCAATCAATTTCGCTCTACAGGCTCCTTGAATGCAACACATACGCTCATACAGCTAAGCGCCTGGGTCCTGACCTCGCTAACACAGAGGATGAACTCATTTACACAGAAGGTGCACAGTCCAGGACTGCACAACTTTCTGCAGAGCGAGGGAAAAAGTTCAAGACCGAGAGAGTCAAGACAGGAAGAGGTGGAAAGTGCTCATACTGAGAGAGTGAGAGCACGAAAACAGAGGTGAAGGAAAGTTTGGAGAAAGACGAGAGGTAGAGGGACAATTCTTTGGAATTCAAACGCATCCTGGTATAAAAACACAAGCCTCATTCCAACCAGTAAGTCAATGAAACTGATGAGGCTGCAAATATTCCCAAGATTGTGTAATTGATGCCACAACCATTTCGAACAGGATCTTACGAACACAGTGAAGGAAAAAATAAATGCATTTCCGGATGTTCACCCACTGAGTCTGTCTGTCTACAAGTGGCCCCTCGTGTTTTCCCTGCTGACTCCGCTGCTCGCTCACCCCAGCTACCACCGTTGCTGCTCCTCAGAGCTTTTCCCCCATTGCTATTTGTAGCCTGCCTCTGCTATGGTTACTTTTTTGACTTTAATGAAGTCCCACTGGCATAAGGCAAAACAAATAAACGAACCATACAAAAGCTACAAAGAACACGCACCAATATATGGATGGCATAGGTTTTAAGTTAAGAGATATCGTTTTTAGTTGTTCTAGTTTAGTTGGATCTACGTCAGGGGTGGAGAACCTCCGGCCGTTTGATCCGGCCCGCAAGATAATTCACAATTAGCCTACTCACACAAGAAAAATCAAATTAGAAAAAAATTTAATAAACCGCACTTAATAAAATATGGGGCCTAGGTCACTGCATGTGTCAGGGTGGCGAAAGCTGATTTATCAATTTAAAGATCTCAATTAAGTTGAAAAATCCTGAAATCAGCGAGCTCTCCTTGGGCAAAGCGGTATCATTTGCTCACTCCTTGCTATCTTCCTTCCACTTAGCATACATTGTCATCACTTCTACTTTTGAAGCATGGTTTTGGCAGTCAAACCACAGCGCAAATGCATTCTCCAAATGGTCATTTCAGACCCTTTTTGGCCACTTGAGAAGACAATATTTGCCAAAGCAATTAGACTAAGACCTTAGTGAGAGAGCTTTCGAAAATATTTTTCAAAACCAACCCTAAAGCTGTTTATGGGATGTGCATGAACAACCTGTGATCCAACCCTATAAGTGTTTATCATTACTGCTATGCACACTTTGATTTATTGGTTACCTGGGTTCATTCAGCCTGGATGACAGTGTTCCCTTATACCACATCTGGGATCAATAAAGGCTTCAATAAGGGTAATGATTAGTTATGCTTCACTTTTTACACAGTAAATAAACACCGGAAATTCAATATGGGTATTGATATATCTTAACTAGTTGTCACGTTTTCCAAATTGTTCTCTTATATTGGTAAATTTAAGATTTCAGGGCGTAGCAGATGCTTCATCTTCGGGCCTGAAATATAACATCTCGTGTCAACTGAGAAAATCTGCCTCATCATGCTTGTTATGGGAGAATAATACATGAAGGGTATATGGAGAAAAACACATTGTTATTCATAATGATCAGGCAGAGACAAGAGCAGGGGAAGAAAACAGGGAGAGAGATGTGACAATAATATAAAAAGTGAAGGCCTGAAAAACCGAATGCGTCCATAACCTACCAGTTAGAGAATGTGTGAACTAAACTCTAAAAAACTTGAGTACCTTAGTTTTTGTTTTTTTCTTCCTGTGTGTGCAAAGACGACATAGACACAAATGGACCCTTAAACCAAGTTGCGTTGGGTGTGCGTCTAGCTTTTTCCCTCTCTGGATTTTTAATATTTTTTTGCCCAAATTTTTTTTTTTTTTTTACTAATGCAGAGGAGGTAGGCAAGGTGGCTGTAGGCTGTGTTTATATTTAATAGGCTGCACAGTGCAATTTTGGTGGTAATTTTGTCAAGCAATTGCATATGAGTAAAAACAGCACAAATCTTTTACTGCAAAGAAAGAACAATTTTTCCAACATTAGTCTTGGCATGGGCAAATGGGATTCATATAATTTCAGTGGCCAAACCAACCTGAAATAAATCCTGAAATATACAATGCCTTAATTTGCTGCAAATAAGTCATTGTCCACTGAATAATTGTGTGGTAAAATAAAATCATGATGGGTTAATAACACACTATAGGCTATTTTTTGATGGGATATGCTATTGACCTTGAAATGAAAATAAAATGCAACCTGAACCGCAGCAGTTTCTTGTGCTTTGCCCTTCTTAATGGGTCACGTGGGCAATGAGAGCAATGTGAGTTGGTGGGAAAAAAAAAAATCTTTTTTTAACCTCACAGCCTTCCTGTTTGTTTTTTTGTTCTCTCTCTGAGCTTCCTTCTATCCCCAATCTTATCAATAATGGAGGCACTGGTGACAGAGCCCTATTCTGTCACCTCACATCTTCTGCACAAACTCAGCAGCAGGCAGCCAGAGATGCCTTTAGCGAAGAGATTATGGCTGGACTGCAATATAAATGAAGACAACCAACATGGCTGCCTGCATGCTCCTGAATTCAATTATTATTGTCTAAGTCATTATTATTAGGAGTGGAGCCCTCTTTTGTTCACGTCTGCGCACTCATTGTGTGATGGGCTCTTTATATAAAGATTTCTACGCACGCACGCACGCACGCACGCACGCACACACACAAATGAATGTTTTTGTACTTGTAAGTAGGCATTGTGTGGCAGTGTGAGGGCCGATTCACAAAAAAACAGACACGCACAGTAGGGACGCAAAGACACCCACATGCTGACGCATGTAATCATTCACACAAACAAACACGCAGATCACACCACAGTGGCAACAGCTACAGTATGTGTTGTTTGTCATGTCGTCTCATGTTCTCCACGCCTGTCTTCAACTCTCCTGTTCACACTCTACTATCTACTACGCTTCATCTCCAACACCATCCTCTAATGTTTCATCAGCATTAAAACAAAAATTAAAACTTAACTTAGCATAGGGTTTCAGACACATTTTCTCTGCTCAATCTACACTTGAATTTTTTAAGTCTCTCAAAAATGGAAACTGGCCGACTATGTCAGCTTTGCCAGTCGCTACCACAGCACAGCCAAGACAAATTGACAGAGAGAGAGAGAGAGAGAGGGAGCAGCTTTCCCCAGAGGTCATCGTCCATAATTAGGCTAGCAATACTTTGTAGATTAAGAGGCTCACACAGCCAAAAATGCGTTTTCACCAAGAATATGGTAACTCTCTGGGGAAAACAATCTTCAACTTTGTCTTTTGACTGAGCAAAATGCCAAAACAGAGCCTCGTATAGTAGGGGGGCCGCCGTGTCCAGCTTGTTGCTGTATAAATGTGTGCCTCCTCACTGTGAACACTGAGTGGCAGACAAGTGATTTCTTAGGGTTAGGGTTTTTTTTTTTTTACAAAAATAATACCATAGTTTTGCCCTCATGCATTCAGTCAGCTCTGTGTGCACATTTGTTTCTACTAATGCTTTCGCAGCCCTTGCATCCCAACAATCCTGTCTTTGTAAGGAGCAAAGCTGATGAAGTCAAAGTGATGCGAGTACAGATCATCCAAGTTCTCCACTTTGACATTGTGTGCTCTTTGTAGTTTGAATTTTAACCCACACTTCACAATCTTGCAGCATACGGTGTTCCACACAGCTAAGGTTATGTCCACATTTTATCATAAGGTAGAAAGTAGGTGTGTGACTTTTGATTTTAATGCCTCATACCAAAGTTAGTTTTCCTCCTGTAAAAGACCATTGCAGGACTAGTTGCTTAGACGGTGAAACTTTAACAGAGAAATCTGAGTTTTGTAAAATTGTCTGATATTGAATTCCCATGTAGGGTAAAAGGCATATGTCCTGCTGCTTGGTATGTCTCTTTTTCCCTTTAGCAACAGCCCCTTTCTGAGTTGTTCTCCGTCTCCCAGCATGCATCTCTCTCAAAGACTGAAGGTAGAATAGACAAACTGTGTTATATTTTCCAGGCGTTCTTGGTCTCTCAGCAACACATTGGTATGGTGAACACATTTCAAGAAAAGTTGATGGATGAAAAGGTACGCAACATACCTTTATAAATTGATCTGATTTTATAATTAATAAGCTCCAGGTGACCACATGTCATGCCGAAAGAGCTATACATTTTCTTCCTTATTCATGCATTTCGAGGGAGGCCAGCACTAGAAAACTATATTCAAGGGAGCTCTGTGATGGTAAATACTGCTTGCATGCCGGAATACTGTACTCCCCGTAACTTCAACACCTGTACCGGTAATAAGTAGGAAATTATGTTTTCCATTTTAAATTAACATAGATGAGCCAGCCTAAGTGCCGGTGTTATTTTGTGATTACAATTTCATAAGATGCAGTGAAAGCTATGTGTGCTACGCACCGCAATGTTCTTGTGGCGCTTGATGGTTTGAACGCTTAAAGCCACCATCAAATCCTCCACTTATTCCCATATGATGATAATTCAGTGTTAATGGTGGCTCTAGCTGGAGTTGTCTGTCGCCTTCGGTAGTTTCTCTTTAAAGTACAGAGCTGGGGAGAAAACTGGCTCCCACAATGGAGAGGAGAGGGTGCTCCTTTTTTCCAGGATATCTGGAGGGAGCCCAAGTGTGTGGCAGATGGCGGCAGGATGGGACTCAGAGACAACCTGGGGAGAGCTTGGAAGGCGAGCCAGGGAGAGGCAGCTCTCGAGCGCTGAGCTGGGCTGGACTGAATAAAAAAAGGGGGAGATGGCCTCCTCCATATGCTCCTCATCGCTATGCCTAATCACAGCAAGGTGCCCGTAGACTCGCAGCCATCGTCACTGGAGGGGATTCAGGATAGTATAAGGAGAGACGAGCAATTTTGCGGTGCAAAAGCATGTGGAATTGCGTTTAAAGAAGGAGAGGGAGCCAACTAGCCTTTTGCCGTCCGGAATTAGTGACACCATATGGGAATATAGGACAGGGGATCCCTCTCCTTGATGTCTACACTAAGAAGGGAATTTGAGATCGGGGAGGTAAAGGGCGTTATCTACCCACCTAAAGCGTATAGATTAATATTGACGTGGCTGACTGCGAGGCCCCTGGAGGAAATGTCGAGCATAGAGCTCCACCCCATCATCAAGAGTTGATGAAAGCGGCTCCTAGAGGGAGATACCTGAGCCGGCTGAGCCGTGGGTGCCCTGGTTTTGCACTCATCCATAATTAACCCAATGGGCATCCCTCACCCTCGTCTATTAGCTCTCCCAGCCGGACAAAACACTCCATCATTTCCCTCCCCTCATCCCTTTGCCCCCCCTGCTCCTCCCCGCAATCTCTCCGACTCCCCCCACACTCTGGCCAATAGCGCTGACCCGTTGGATCGATACAGCCACAAATCACTCCATTTTATTTTTCTCCTCCTTCCTCCTGGCATCCCGCCCAGCCAACAAAGCGGTAGGGTGGGTAAGAGTGACCTCTCTCTGCATCCGCCGTGCTTACTTGTTACTCGTGCACAGTCCAAAGAGAGAATAAAGAAGCGAGGAGAGCCTATTAGAAGGTCATCCGTAATTCAGAACAGCCCGGCCACTGTCACAGTTGCTGTCCTATATGTACACATACGCACGCACATACACACTCTTATCACAGCCTTTCTTTGTTAATAGCCCGAAAAGGGGAATGTAGCATGTGATTGTGTTCTTTTCAGAAACTCAGAGGCCATGAGCTCCCATAATGTACACCCACTCACATATATACACACACACACAATAGGAGTGGATGGGCAAAAGTATGGGAAAGAGAGGAAAAGAAGCGCCTGATGTAGATTCAAATTTATGGGCGGCATCCATGCACCACTGGCTTTGGCATTAGTGCTATAGCACTACCGGCTCCCATCAGCTGCCGCTGGGGAATTAATTGCCGGTGATGTGAAAGTAGCACAAAAAATGCCACGCTTTTGCGCTTTTCATTACCAGAGCGAGCATCTTTCTGCATGGCTCTGTAATATTTTCTCAGGGAGAAGGAGGGGGCAGAGACAAAGAAAAAAAGCAGGAGGTGTGGGGATTGGTGAAGGATAAGTAATATGGAGCTGACTGAAACGGTGTTTAGCTCCTCTCTGTTCATTTGTCTTCATTTCCTCTCTTTGCAACGCTTAGCCCATCCTGACCCACACCGCTGTGTCTCCACTACACAACAGCTGTGGGTGGGAACACAAGTGCCGGCATGCGCACACACACACACACACACACACACACACACACACACACACACACACACACACACACACACAAGCACACACTTGCCAGCCGTGTATAGTATGCAACTTGCACATATGTATTAAGAATGGCAATCTGAGCCAGGCAATATCATCACACCGTGTGAACCAGTATATGCTTGTTAATGCATGCCAGAGAAATGAATTGGGGAGCAACACACAAACACAAACCCCGACAGGAAGCTTGAGAAATGTTGGCAGGCTGGCAAACAGACTTTTGGTTCCAAAATGGAACAGAATGGCCACCATATTTTATTTGTTTATAAGGGAATGATAATGGCTCTGTGTTATTATGCCACATATTTTAGCACTGATTTAGTGATATCAAGAGTGCTTAACATCCTGACAAATGTGTGTGTCTCCCTTTTTTCACACAACCACATTTAACTAACCAGAGGTGGCAGATTTAGAAGGGACGAGCTAAAGTTAGCCCACTATATTTAGATTAGGCATTGAGGAGACTACTTAGGGACAAGATCGGCTCTGTCATTTGTCAGATAAGAGCCTTTCTCCATTGTGGAGATGTGGCAGATGAGTTTGAATTTCAAAGTGTTCTTCAATATTTTGAATTGCATAATAGGGGTTTAAGATTCTGCTAGAGGCCTGATTGCTGCTATTTATATAGATTGCCAATATGAAACTGCAACTTTGATGTGATGCTGCAGACATAATAAACAAAATTTACATTTTATGGCGCATATTACATAAGTAAAGGATTGATCTATCCTAGAATATGGATGATAAACCCCAAAAACATAATTAACCCTTTTCTGACAGATGAAAGAAATCTTTAATCAGAGACTGCACTGAGTTAAAGAAGATATATAGACCACCGTCCCCCCCACTCCTCACTAAGGAAAATGAATAACCACCAGAGTATGAGTAGGTTAGGAAGCAATCTCTAAAATTGTCACCCAAGCCAAATAATATGTTTGACAGCATCGAAATTTGGTTGCTCAGGGCAACCGAGCAACTGCTACGGTTGAACCCTGCGTACATTCATATCGTGCCTGCCCTGCACACCAATGTGTCTTAGAATGTGGCTTGGCGTGCCTGTGGATACGCTTATCAAATTACATCACATTCCCCTCCCAATATGCTGCATGTTACCTTCATAATAGGACATGTGTTTAAAAGTTCTGCTCCACCTGCACGTACTGTATAAATATGCAATCACTAACTCCAGAGAACTGGGAGCGCTTTGTGTATCGATGACATTTAATAAATGGCTGTAACACATCAGCAATATTCTAGTATTAAACTTGAGTGAGGGTAGGTGTGTGCTGTAGACAGTGAAAAGGTACGCTAGGGACAGAGCAAATACAGAGGGAAAAGAAATAGAAATAATACATTTCCATTTAGCAGTGTGGCAAATAGCCTCCATGACACCAATATCCTGTCCGTCTATTAAGACATTCACCACATGGTCCAATCCAGACGTCATTACAAATCAGATCAGAACATGAGCATACACAAACGCACACACATCAGAAAGACTCAAACGCATTACCAAAAGATCCATTATGCAAATCCACATATCCATTCAGGCCCTGTATGGGCAGAGGGAGGAGAGACCGCGTGCCGCTCCTGAATGAAGCTCATCTCTCAGGTGCTGTAACAGGAGAGTGGGGGCTTTGCCAAATGATATCATTAAAGCCATAGTGAGAGCGAACACAAATGTGTGAACGTGGCGTGCGTGGTGACGGGTGACACTGCCACTCATCGTAAAGCAATAAGATCCCGTGTGTGGTCTTAAACAGCCCGTGCAGCTTTAGAATGATTAGTGTCTTTGTTTTCGTTCGTCCATCCTCTGGGACATCGATGCAGAGTGACCGAACAGCAACCCTGCAGGTTGGTGGGGGACGCTGTGTCTGGTTCAAGGGCATTTCAGCGGACCAGATGTTTGCACAGACATCAGGGCTACCGGTGGTTGCATAAGAAAAAAAACCTTGGTTAATAAAGCATCACCGCAAACACATTAATTTGATATAAGTGGATTCTAATCTAATCAAGAACATAAATCTAAAAGGTCTCAGCACCAACGTGTGCAGGCACGTTGTTAAGTCCACAGCGTGCAAGGTCAAATCTGAATCACAGCCTCAGTAATGTGATAGTTTATTGCTTCCTCTTGGGAACGACCCCTAAACACAGCCTGGAGTTGATAGGAGCTCAGTGGACATGAGTCACCTGGTTAAAGAAAGAAAGGTTTCCATGTCCAATATATCACACACCGCTTGACAAAAGGCTCGATTAGGCCTGTTTTGTAAGCTTCACTCCATAAGCTTAAACTTTAAAGGACATTAGCCCATGGCAACACACAACCTTATTCGTGAATAATGACACAGGTTCACATGTATAAGCCGATAAATGGGAGTCAGAAAGGTTGAATATAATCTATTTTGATTTTAGCTGTAACCATTTATTATTTTTAAGGTTACTTTCAAGCAAAATTCCGTCAAAATGCACAGGTTCATATTCTGAAAAGGGAGTATTGTGTGTCTTTTCCTTATTTTGTTTCGAAATTTAACTGAATATGTTTGGACTTTGGACAAACATTTGAAAATGTCACACTAGTTATGCGTTTTTAAGAAATAAATGATATGATATATGTGATTAAGAAAAGAATCTCAGAATTAACGGATAATAATAATTTTGTGTTGCAGTCTTGTAAGTCTTCTGACCTATGGAAAGATAAAAAATGTCATCTTTGTGAGTGCTGAAACAATGGATTGATTTATTAGCCATTTGGTGTACAACATGTACATATCATATTGGTGTGGCTTCCTCATCATGACACTTGACCATGACCGCTGGCTGATTTGAGCCTCTATTTGCTCACAGCAATTCAAGTCAAATAATTCTAAGCACGTAAACAAGTACACAATCACACATTTGCACACACAAAGACACACATGACTTGCAAGTTAGCACCAGACATCATTAATAGCTAAAACATTAACACTGATATTGGGCATTGGTGTGTGTGGGTGTATTTCAGCGTGTTTTTGCGTGAGAGTGTGTGAGCGTGTGTGTGCTGTTTAAATTCAGATTGTGAACTTGATGCTTGACCATACTTCAGGTTCTATGGCCTAACTGCATAACAGGCTCCACATGAGGTTCTCATGCGGGGGGTCTAACACACATTGCAGCGAAATATTGGTAAACCCATTTAAATGAACTAAGTCACCAATGTACATAGCTTGATTCATGTATTCCCATATACTTAAAAAATTAAGTTGAGTTAGTTGTCCTGCCGAATAAATCTATTCATTAAAGGCAAACACACCAGTGTTTCCCCGAACATTAGGTGCGTCTCCTCTGA
Organism: Colistium nudipinnis; assembly: GCA_016785305.1. Lineage (NCBI taxonomy): Eukaryota > Metazoa > Chordata > Actinopteri > Pleuronectiformes > Rhombosoleidae > Colistium > Colistium nudipinnis. The sequence continues at coordinate 3,945,546 of JAFBJU010000650.1, forward strand.
AATTCACACTGATAAAAAAAGAATAATATAAAAAATTGATAAAAATAAATAAATAATAATAATAATAATAATAATAATAATAATAATAATAATAATAATAATAATAATAATAATAATAATAATAATAATGTATAATAATATATATAATAATATATATAATATGTATTATATATATAATTAAATAATATATAGCGCCAAATCTCAACTCACTTTTCCACATTGTACAGGTGTTTTTATCTAATTCATGCTCCACATTTAAGTTTCAGTCTCTACTGCATTGTTTTGATGCTTTCAGTTTGCCGAAGGGTGGGGCTCTGCTCCCGACACACACACTCACGCGTGCTCACACCTAGGGTCAGACATAGAGAAATATCAAACGAATCTATTATAAATGGAGCTACGTCATCAAAATAAATCTGAAACTCAGCCCAAATTGTCAGCTACGACCAGCAAGAGCAGAGGTGTCAGTGTAAAGATCACACGTTGGTGGCTAAGGAGCATCGGACCAGAGCGTTGCCGGTTTGAGGCCCAGTCGAGGCGGACTACCCCTGGAAGGATATTTTTAAAGGCTTCTCACAGCAAATATTGGTTTATGCGATTCATAAATCAAAAAGAATGTAATTAGTTGTTTTTCTTATCCAACAGCCCTAGTAAAAATTACTTATAGCACAAAATTTCAGGTTGTTCATCATGTTTTTTCAAAAGATAGTTAATGTACTTACTCGTTTTATTGAACCAAATGGAACTTAATGGTTCGGCCCCTTAAGATCAAACTGGGCTGTATGCGGCCCGTGACTAAAATTCGTCTGCCACCCCTAAGACAGAGTGATAGAACTGCACCCACGACAAGCAGAACAGGTCTGCTGGTCACAGGATGACAGGCTTTGACCAAGAAAAGATACTCCTCCTGCCTCTACGAGAAAAATTTGTGGAAATAAATAAATTTACAAATGCATAAACACACTGATAAATAAATTTTAAAAAATCAAAAATTACAGTACACAGAGAATCAATTTGGAATTATTTCAGTTCCCTTTATTGGTTTTAGGAATGTTCTGCCGGCTATGTAGGCAACACAAACTGGGTCAAAAATATTGTTGTAAAATACTGTTTTTGTTTATTTTAAATTATTAATTATTTTCATTAATAAAATACCACCTTAATATGACTCCTTGCTGTTTGTTCAGGTCCAGTTGCTCTGTAAAGGGGTCCTGCTTCGCCCTAGTTGCTTTGTGTCCTTTATTCCCTTTTTTATTAAGTGAAATGCTATAAATGCTAAAAAGATTTCAGCTTTTCATTTAAAATTATCTGCTGTTGTATGCTCTGTTTAATTTAATTGTTAACTGATTTCTGTAAGGGGGTGTTTTTCCACTATTTCTAGTATTTTATAGACTTATTAATCAATTGTACAATTACAAAACAAACAAGAGGTCAATCCATGCCGGAAACAATCGTTAGTATAATGCCGCTTTGTCTTTTAACCACGTTACTTTCTGGTCACATCATTTCTTAGATTGCTGTCAGATAACAGACAGAAAAAAAAATGTAATGGCAGGGGGGTGGTGTTATATAAGAGGAAACTTCTAAATACTTTGCTGTTCACATCAGTGGCAATCTGTCTGTTCATCTATTGTAGAAGAAAGCTCCATTCACCCTGCTTTTCTACAGAAACACAATACCATACTCAACAAAAGTCAAACACTGAAAACGGGAAGCGATTTCTGAGATCAAACCAAACTCTCAACGAGCCAGCCCTATCCCCTTTTGCTCCAAAGGTTCAATTATACCAAGAGCAGAGTTTGACAAAATAAAAAGGCGTGCCACCGTGGGCGACTTTAACGGCAGCTGTCTTGCATCCAACAAAATGTACAATTCAGCGAAACTGCTCTAAACAGAACAGAGAAGGGGCCGAGCGGATCCATATTCTGACGGAACATAAGCAGGGGAGGCTGAACAAGTGCTGGAATGAGCTTCCACTGCTCAATTGAGGTCACTTTGATTGGCACATTTACAGTTTGTGGGGAAGGACGAGTAAGTCATTCAGGTGCACTTACCCACTGAAATGAGCTGGCAGCACCATCTATACATTTCAAGCGTAAGTAGTTGTAATGACTCAACGCTACTCTTGCGGGCGCCAACGGAAATCATTTTACCTGCGTTAACATGATTTATGCGATACTGATATGGATTTCCTGCTGGGATTTCACAATGAGAGGGCAATGAGTAATGCCCATCTCCACTCAACACTTGTGTACAGACACTCGATTTCTTCACACCGGCAATTGGAATGAAATATAACACACGCACTTACTGAATGCCAAGTGAAAGCGTGTAACGCTCCACTGCTTTGCCCTGTGGCGCGATGGGAAGCAGGAATGCGATGTTTGCCTCCGTGTCCAGCGGAGCCTCGACAGCGGCGTGCTTCTGTGTGAGTGAACGTGGGTCTGTGTGTGTGAGAGTGCGCAAGATACCGTTCTGTGCTGAAACAATGCAATGTTTCAATGTGTGTTGTGTGTGTGCTTGAGTTAACCGCCTGTGCAGCCGGCGGAACGGAGGGAAAACCTACTCATAATCCGCTCTCTCTAGGATACACAAACAAGTGCGTTTGTGACCGTGCAACAGCAAGCCAGCGCCTCCACATGCGTGCTACCTGTCCTCAGACAGAGTTCGGTGATGTTTATATTTCCCCGGTAGTTGTCTGCGTGAGGAGAGATGAAATTGGCTGCAAAGGAATAAAAATGGCCTCCTTCTAAAAAACAGCGTTTCTCTCTCAGCGGGCGCTGCCTCGCCCTTTTTGTTGACAAGTGTCCAAGAATAAAAATGCAAATGTGCGAACCTAAACGCGACAACAGAACGCTGTTCCCCGACTGTGGTTTTTCGCTCCCCTCCCCGTTCTGTCCCATTTTCACTGTGGTTCTTATCTAATTCGCCATAAACCAACCAATTTATATGGAAAACTATTTTAATGTGCGACCTCAAACACATCGGCAAACCTCTCCTAAAACATATGGCAGGCGTGTTTAATCTATTAGATGCTTTTTGGCTGAGCAATTTAGCATCTCCCAATGTTAAACACATATGGAAGAGAAGATAAATGCGATTCTTTGTCTCACTCTTTCGCTCACTCACTCAGTCTCTGTGCTTGCTCTTCCCTTTCTACTTCTGGGAGCAGAGTGGGAAGAGAGAACAAGGGGACACTACCACCCCCCCCCCCCCCCCCCCCCCCCCCAACACAAACACACACACACACTAACGATCCTTAGCCCAAATGACATATGTCCAAGGCCTGATTAGGACCCCGCACTCTGACAATACATTAACAGTGATCATGGCAGTCGTTGAATTAGTTCATCCCCGGCCAGGTGGGCTGTGGGAGTTTGGAAAGTGAGACAGGTTGGATTCCATCACCAGCACGGCATTGCGAGTGATCACATGCAAAATGAAGCCTGGAAAACCTTTTACGATTTTCGCTTGATTTTCATTTCTGATCTTCAGAGGACAGATTACAGACATCCTAGGAATATTGAGGTGGCAGATAATAATTCTCACAGAGCAGGAAGAATATTACTGTGTTTCTTGTTGCCGGACTATTGTTTTATTTTCATTTCAAGTGCCGGTATGATATAATTCTTGCTGTTAATGTCTTACGCTGTTTCCAAGCTCTACCCATTGGCTTTTTTCCAAGCCCACTTACTGTTAATATGGTTCTCGAATGTGGTCCCTGACACAGATGCCTTAATGTGACTTAAAGGCTGTTGTTTTATTTCAGATACTAGGCAGGACAAATAGCTGCAGCACAAAAAGTGGTTGTTTACATGTCCAAGGATACTTATAGGTACATAAAAACAACCACCTACGCATCATTAAGTGCATCACTTAAACCTCGTCACTGCAAAAAAAAAATCCTAGCAGTTGGGGTATCATTGGAAAATTCCCACTTTATGAGTAATATACTAACCATTATGTCATTGTGGTTGTTGGTGCTCAGCTCGTAATTATGATATCTCTGAAAGCACTCGGAGGCAGACTAAGGGGACAGCAGTACGTGGGCTCGCTGCTGCTAAACTAAGAAAATGTGCGGAGATTTTGTCACAGGAGAGGACGCCAGAACGTTTGAGGCAAAGCAGCATAGAAATGTATATTGCATCAGATTCTCTTTTTTCAATTTCAATGGAGTGCCAAGCTGCATTAACATGAATCACGTATGTGAAACGTAGGGCTATATAAATGGTAAATAATGCTGGGTGTGTATTTGTACAGTTTACATTCAAGGATATCTGCGTAGTAAAGATATGAAAATTAACAACTGCTTTGGGCAGGACGAAAAACAGCGAGCCAGAGGGACCGAAGGCTCCTGACGCCCATTATGCAGGCAGCGTTTTCATTTGTACACACGACAGCGGGGGATATACAAGTCATCTGCAGTTTGTGTGTGTACGTATTTGTGTTTGTGCATGCATTTGTGTGTTTCACCTCAGGATGGAGCATCCATTACTGCACAGGCTAAAACACGTGCTTGTTTTTACTGAACAATTAACACAAAGGATGAAACTGTTAAGTGCATTACAGCAAAACCAAATTTTCATAATTTTTACGTCCACTGACAATTTGTAATGCAATATTATCCATGTCGTTTCCTAAAACGAATTTCCCCATAGAACAGTGCTTAGGCTGCAACATATAAATAATAATGTCTAATAACCGGCAACCACAACAGATTAATGTTAATGCTTCTAGTGCTCAAGTATTCTCTGGGGTTTATTGAAACACAATGCACATGCTGTGCAAAATACACTTCATCCGTACATTAACTGTGCCTATAGCAGAAGCCTATCATGATTAATAAAGATTGATTTTGGATTTAATGGAGAGCAACCTCATTTGTTAACAGCGTTAAGCAATGTTCACGAAAGAAATACGATTTTGGTTAGTTACCTATCTATCTGTGAATTCACAAACTGCCTTATTACACCTCCACATACAGAGAAACCTCAGTAATGCATCTAGTCAACATTCTCGTTCTCGCTGTGTCTGCGTGGGTTTTCTCCAGGTACTCTGAATTCCTCACACAGTCCACATACACGCACATTGGGGTAAGGTTAAATGGAGTCTCTAAATTGCCCCCAGGTGTGAATGTGAGCGTGAACGGTTGTTTGTCTCTCAAAGTTTGCCCTGTGATAGGCTGGCAACCTATCAGTCAGCTGGGATTGGCCCCAGCTCCCCAAGCAATCCTCTAAGAATAAGCAGTACAGATAATGGATGGATTATCATTGTTGTAATAAGCATTTTTATTATCATTATATGGTATATGTCAGACTGGCTGGAGGACAAAAACAGGCGATAGTGTTCAACCATTACAAGTAAGCCTTTCATATTACTTACATTATTATTATTATTATTATTATTATTATTATTATTATTATTATTATTATTATTATTATTATTATTATTATTATTATTATTATATTAAAAGACAATCTGCAAAGTATTTCATATCAGGTGAATTATTCAATGTATCTAGGTATTACTTATAGGGCTGAATATACTAAATCACTGTTGTCATTCTTATTTACGCTGTCAGTAGACAAATATATCATTCACCACAGTTATCTCTGCTTCGATCAGTTTGAACCTGCGCTGCTCTGCCAAGGTGAAAGCAATATAAAAAGACTGCAGTGAAAAAAAATGGAAGTCTACATCTACAGCCACAATATTGTTTGATGCTTGTCACAGGACAATTCCTTTAAAACAATTCATTTTAACTTCTAGCTGAGACAAACCTCCCTCGTGTTACTGTGCAGTGCACAGGTCTTATCGAGAGGAGCTCAACATAAGTTGGTGCAGGAATCACTTCCAAGTGATGTGTGTGACTGCAGTTTTGCGTGTTCCATTACAATCCACCCAACCATCCATCCATCCATCCGTCCCTTTTGATCTGATGTTTCCCTCTCATTCCCATTAAGCATTCAATGTTTGACCACTTTGCTTTAGAATGTGTCTTCACTGCCATGCTGTGCGTGTGCGTGTGTGTGTGTGCTGAGGATAAAGAAAGGGGCTAGTGGAAAGGTTGTCATGAATAGTGCATGCGGTAGGGTGGGGTCAGGTTGTCCAATGTCCATCACATCTTTGCAGATGATCTCCAGCTGGTTGGAGTGGGGATTTGTGACTGGCCAGACACAGGCTTCTGTGTGTGTGTTTGTTTGTGTGTGTGTGTGTGTGTGTTTGTGTGTGTGTGTGTGTGTGTGTGTGTATGTTTGTGCTTATGTGAGTGTGCGTGTGTGCATGAGTTTGCGTGAGTGTGTGTTCAGTAGCATGGACTCCTCCATATTCATGCTTCTACCTTACCCATAAGTATTCCGCTCCACATGAGGCCATTTACACCCTGGAAATTGGTCTGGAAAAAATGGGAGGTGGCATGGGGTGGACGGTAACCTTTGGCCCACGCTTGTTGTGTGTGTGTGTGTGTGTGTGTGTGTGTGTGTGTGTGTGCCTGTCGAGAAAGCTTTCAAATAAAGAGCCTTAATTGGTGTGAATTGATGCCTTGCATGCAAAAACATTTACACCGACAGCACGCAGATGGCTTCAACTAAAAAAGTCATTCGCATAGCTGCCCTGTCGATTACATTTCAAACCAGCTTCGTTAGTCAGTATGCACAAACAAGGTCTCACTGAACAGCAGGACGGATACATCTCGTAGTTTTGTCGCTATGATATATTTTTTATATCGATCTGCAATGCACGGAAGAGAGTCTAATAACTGTCGAGGTAATCTTGTGCAAAACTACAGCCATACACTCCTTTACTAAAATGAGGCCAAACAGTAGCAAAGCAGGCCTATGTCTACAAAGGCAGAAATTACAACCAAGACTGAAATACAACAGATTCACAAAGACTTGCTTTTTCAAAGACCTTTGACCATATGTTGGACATGAACTATTTTATTATTTCATTATAAGTAGTGACATCTAACTATTTTCATTGGGAATTTCTGTTAAAAAAATCATCACAATTTGGAGGTGAATGAACATTTAAATTTCATGTTCAGCATTTCTCTGAAGAGTCGATTTGATTTGGCCTGTTATTTTAAATGATTCCCTCAGATTGAATGTAAGAGTTGTACCAAAAAAAAAAAACTATAAGAAAATTGCCACCGCTGCCACATTCACAAGCTGCCGCAGTCCATTGTTTTCACATCACATCAATTTATAAGCCATGGAGAGGGCAACAACACTTTGTCAAAATTCTGTATAACATATTTTGTGACTCTGGAGGTGCTTTGATTTGGTAAAAAAAAACCTGATAATGTCGCTCAGGCCTTGGAGATCTTTTTATTCCATAGCCGAGTAAAAGGACCAATTGTTTTAAATGTAAAACTCACTCGAGGCTTTGGTTCATGGTTAATGCCTTAAAAAGTTCTCTGAACATATTGCTCTGCAGACTGTTCATGTGCTCAAGTCAAACACACTTTGGATTTGTGACAGTGAATGGAGAGTGTGCCCACTTTGAATCCATGTGTGAACCAGGCATAATTCACTTTCCCCAGAATTCCACTTATCAGCCAATTCAAAGAATCCGTTGACCCCTCCGTGCATGGCAATTTGCATAATTTATAAAATTCAGGCTGCACATCTCAGAGTCTTAAGAATTTGGAAAGAGCAGTGGGATTTTCCATCTACATCAAAAACAAAACAGAGTGAAATATTTAAAACCTCTCAATGAGTGTTGCCGATATTTTATCACCTAATTTGAGGCGATGAATAGAAAGCAAATTAAATCTCCACATCACTGCAACTTAAACTATGGAAATAATGGCTGAACCAAACTCAAAAGTCTCTATTTGCAAAAGATGTTTTATTGAATAGTCAAGCCAGAGATGTATCAGCCCTGACAAACTGAGTTGAGGCTAAGACACACAATTGGGCCATTTTGGTCTGGCGTTGCACACATGTGGATTTCCCGATCCATGCCGCATTTCAGTTGGCAGCAGTAATGCAACACATAGTTGTTGTGCCAAGTGCAACGCAGATAAAGCAGCTGATGAAGCTGTCCAAAAGGAGAATAAGCAACACATGCTGCACTCAACATCCAACACAACCTCACAGCTTTCTTACAAACACCTGCGGCACGTACAACACAATCCACTTTGTTATCAGGAGCATGTATAGACAGCTCCAAAAAGACGTGCTCATGGGGGTTGTTTGAACAGGAAATCACCCCAGGTACAAGAGCAGGCAGAAACAATTCTCTCAACACACACCATGTGTACACTACACAATGTATAGCCTATATCACCTCCCTTTCTTCCCGGCACTTTCTATATTTTGCACTATTACACTAATCATCTCTTCATTCAGACCTGCATCTATATTGCTATAAACCGTCTTGTCACATTCATGGTCAAATTGACCCGTTTTAAAGTTTGAAAACTAAAATAAAAGTATTTTTTCTATGAAACCTATTTTGCTTGGCCTAATTAGCGCAATAAACATGGAACATGAACATTTTCATGTCATGTATTTACAACCCCCCGCCCCGATGCATGTTTATGTCACAGAGATTCTATTTGGGTCAGAATTGCGAATGTGATACATCTCGTTATTTTTATAATTGTTATTCCCCCCAAATGAGACATGTCAAAAAAAAAGTGAAAAGCAGTGGTCCTTATCCCCCAGTAGACGTCAGGAATATCAAGTCTGCTTTTGACCTGGTCATTCCGAGTTTATCACATTTACCAAACATAAGCCAAACGTGTCACTTCTCTGGTCCAGAGTCCAAGGTGTGACATGTGACGCAACAACGTTGGCATCTACTCCTGCTAATGTACACGGACAGACATGGTTTAATAGGTGCTCCGTGGACTGATTTAGCTGTTCATATGTGAAGCAAGGGATTGTCAGTCATGTGCATTCACAAATGTAGGAAAACGGCCATTGCCTCACTTTGAGTCTTCCTGAAGATTTCATACTGCGTTTACCTAGGAGGGGTTCTGGGAAATGCCCAGAGTGACTTTTACATACATTGACATTATAAAATACAGCTTCGACAGGGACAATTTCAAGAAAATGTCCGGACTTCAGTGCAGGTCTGAAAGCAGCAATTAAGAGTAGTGATTTAAAAATAAGGCATACCTGGCTTAAAACAAGCACACTCTCGCACACACACATTCAGACTTCAATAATTCATATATTTCCCAGCACTCTGTTTAAAAATAGAGTGATCCACATTGCCTTATTCACTCTCCATTTTTATCCAGATCCAGAGTCAAGGGTGTTCTGGAAACTTTACACACAAAGGCTGGAACTGTAATCCATACTTTACACACACGTACGCACGCACGCACGCACGCACACACAAACAACATTAATTCTTGAGTTCATGGAGGTGTGAGAAATAATAAGTGAAGGCCTGTGAAAGACAATGATGCACCTGGGGTAATAATAACACTGTGCTTCCTGCTCAGCACCGATCCCTCACAGGGACCTCGGGCAGCAGCATATGGCCCCTCCACCACCCAAACACACACAAAGCAAATAGGAATCTATATTCGCTTATGCAATCCTTGCATCACTATCCCACAGTGGACAATCTGGACATTTGAAAACTAGAAAGAAAAAAAAAGCCACACTTGTGGCAGAGCAGGTACAAAGCGCAGACATCACAAGCCCCAGTTTCAAAGATAAAGATAAAGATAAAGAGACAAGGCAAATATATAACAATCACGTTTGCCAAAAATAAATCTAATGAAGCAGGGAAATGGTGAAAATCCTGTGAGGATATTTAGGAGCACACTCTTCTAAAGTGATGAATATTTCTGCCTCTATTGCAGAGGGCGTTGATTCCTTGCAGACGCTATTTCAGCACTACACCCTACCATTTGTGTGTAATTTGATATGGAGAAAGGGGTTAAAAAAGCAGCAGAATGAATGAATGCATATGTTTATTTAAGACTAACGCATTAGATGATGTCCACAGAGGTGTTAAACTTCTAATGTGTTCACTCAAAAATGTCAAATTTAATGGCGTACGGGGGGTGGGGGGTAGCATTATTTTACTGCATAAGAGTTAAGGTGCAATTACATTTTAGAGAGCTCACATTTTCCTCCAATGGTTTCAGGTTACATATCAGTGTGGTGTACGCTATGACATGTGTCTGTCTATTTGCTATGGATTCTTGTGAGGCTCTGCAACCCCCCGCCCCCCGTGGCAGAAGCTCAAACGGTGACTGTAGATGGTGTATGTGTGTTCAATTGTGTACAAGGCAGGGGCAACAGAAATCGGGATACTCACTCTAGATTCTGCTCACAGATACTGCCTCTGGTCCCTGTGCAGTTCATATTGTATGTGCTCACGGAGCCCCTACTTTAAAGACTGTAATATATCTCTTTAAGATAGGCTTTCCAAGTGTGAGGCACATCTCGGATGTCACAGCCTGAATTATGGCTTCACTCCCCACCTGGGCCCACAGATGTTTGCATTCCCGGTGCTGTGGGTAAAGCTGAATAAAGAGGCCCACTAAATGGCAGCGGAGCACCACAGAGCTCAGAAAGATAGAAGCACGTGAATGAGTGTTTGTGTTAGCCTAATTAGGATGCAACCGCAATTACACATGCCAATGCAATACCTCCTAAAAAGATATTTAAACCAGCTTTTTTTTTTTTCTTTCACTAGAAATCAATTCTTCTTCATAAATAGACAGACATCGGATTTGGTATGGAAGAGTAAGAAAAAGGGCATAAATATCTTCAAAATCAATCAAATTCCTGCCGGAGAAGCATTTGAGCACTTTGACATGTTTGTGAAAGAATATCTGGCACATATGTTATTTCCATCAGTGATACTATGAGAAGAATATGGGCATATCAGAGAGCCCAACTCATATTAGTGTAGAACATTAATACTGATTCTTTGCATTTGTAAGGGACACAGAGTAAAAGATGAGTCTGTCTTGGTTAAAGGTTGTGCGATATTTATAGATAACACGCATCGTCAAGCAAATTTGGCCATGAAATGCCATTTCCAGAAATTAAGTAGTATCAACCATTTTGGATTTTTAAGTAAGAACTTGAACACATGCTTGAACACTTGTAACCCGAGATCTGTTTGACGCCTTTTCCTGAAGCGGTCCACAGCATGTCACAGTGTTAAAAAGGTTAGAGACTTAGCTCTGTTGTCAAGGAGCAGAATCAGATGTCAGTACAAGTGTGAAACCTAAGTGTGGAACTTCTGCCATGTGATAAAAGATGGAGACGAGGAGCCGATGAAACCCGTGAGAGGAAGCATAGAGCTACAGAAATAAATGTGCATTGCAGAAGTAATGCAATAACAAGCCATGATCTTAAACAGGTAAATCAAACCAAAACGGGAGCTGGCCCAGATGACCAGATAGACAGAAAAAATCCCCCTAGCCTAAAGCAGAAAAGCTGTAAATCTGAATTGGGTAGAGCTTCTTGGGGATAGCGTTTAGGTGCGTGATTGTTTATGGAGAAACATTTACTTGTCAATGTGCCTCTTGGATTTGCTTGGCAAATGGAAAATGTGCTGACTTCAGAACCCGTCCTACCTAGTGGAGACACAACATTTTTTTGATGCATTGTTCTCTCCCCATACCATCCAATCTCTGCCCCCCCAGTTAAGGACGGCCAAGCAGCCAAGCAAACAACTTTTTTGCCAAATATTTGCCATGGCTTAGAAGAACGACCAAAACATTAAACATTTTATACTAAAAGCACAGCGTATGCTTTGGGTTTCTAACATATATCAACATTTCCCTTGGCTCCTGAGAAACTACTATAGCCTAGAGGGCTGCAAGCGCACGCTTTGGTGGAGCTTTTACATCCCATCTGCACAGTTCATTCTCCCTATTTGAGGAAGGCAAAAAGCAGTGGAGTTTTAATCTGTTTTTTCATTATGTGCAATATTAGCTGTGTTTGATCTAAGATTGGGAGCTTTCTTTTTTCCCTAAGACAGCTGCTAAAAATTCAAACGACTGACAGCTCGGCTCTACCTGTGCTCTGTCTATAGCTCCGAGGAGTGCGCTGGGATAAAGTCGAGTGTTCACTGTCTCTGTTGATTTCTCTCCGAGCTCATTAAAACTTGATGAACCCGAACACTCCCTCTAAAAGCAGCAGTGTCTCTCTGACAGAGCGGCCCCTGCGTCCATTAGCATAATGTGTTTGCTGATAGAAATGGTCAAGATCTTTTAAAAAGGATTTATGTATATTAACCTTTAGAACAAGTTATTTCAAATAATGCCCCTAACTGCTCTGGACAGTTGTCTTCTATCCTGCCACGGTTTAAGGCAATCCTAATAACCAAAGCGGCACTCAACATTGATATTGAATTAGTACCTGCAGTGTAAAGGTGCCGCTGATGGGGTCTGCTCTATGCGCTTTTGTATCCAACTACAGCACGCAGCTACGTTCAGCGACATGCTGCTTAACCCGTTGTACACAACCTGCCAAGCATCCAACGGCACACAGCAGCAGATAATCAGCCCTAGTTCATGTGGTGTGTGTCAGAAAAAATAGCCTTTTGCTGAGAGAATGAATGCAGAACGCTGTTGTAATAAAGAGCAGATCTGACACAGTAATAGTGTCCTCATGATTGAACGCTGTCTTCAGGGCATGCACACAGTGTTTCGGGACATCATTTGAATTTGTGGGCACAATCTGATTCCAGTGGTAGACTGTGCTAAAAACAACAACACTGCATAAAGCCGCTTTCACAGATTTGAAATACATAGGAAATATGTGGCTCCAAACACTGCAATTTAAAATATACTGTAATACCTATAATAGGGTTTTATACGGTAAACTAGTGTATAATATATTCAAATGCATACTAAATACAAGCTACACAACCATAATGATGTAGTTCAGTACAAACTGCAGTTTTTCCTCCTATTTGTTTTTCCCAAGTCTGCAGCATAATTCCCTGTGTGGCAGGGAATGTTTAGAACAAATCTAAAACCTCTGATGATTGGATACAGACTGAGAAATTCACAATTACATAAATGGACGGGAGCAGCAAAACAGAGAATCATTTAAATAATGAAAATGTCTGCAGATTGTGATTTTTAAAAATGAAGATGTTTTTCAAAGCCGCATCCATGAAATGGCCACTTGCAAAATGTAACTTGATGTGGACTTTGAGCTCAGGCCACACATCCCAAACCTTTCGATAAACGGGCATGGATTGGAGCAAACTGTAATTTGCAATGTATCAATGTTTACTCCATATGCACAAAAAGGCCAAATATGAGCTGGCTTGAGATTGAATTAAAAGGTGTTTGGTCAGTGAGCAGTAGGAAAGACAGGATATCATCTCCCTATTAAGGTGGCTTCATGGTGCATCCTTTGACAAACACCAATCCTTTTTTGTTTACCTGTATTGACTAGAGGGTGTGCTGATGCATAGTAATGAAAGTGTGTGTGTAAATGTATCCATGTGTGCATTCCCTGAAGCTGGGCACATCCTATCTCCAACTTCTCATATTTTGCAGGGGGACCAGTGCGACTAATATAACACAGAAAGAGTATGTGTGTGTGTTTGTGTGCGTGTGTGTGTATTGGCTGCGACCTGAACCTATCACTGCCCTGTCTCTTTGTAGCAGCCCCTGAACTGTGCCACTGTCTAACAGGAGCCCTGAACTGGGCTTTCTTCACCTACAGCTCCACTTCACAGTCACTAAAGATAGAAAATAGAGGGTGTTGAAAGATACAGAAAACCTCTGTTACCTGGTTGAAAGGCACAAATATAGATGGCACTGAGGTAATTGCACATTCTATAATGTTTTCTTTGGTGCTTCTGCTCACACACAAGCATCTCATTTTGAACAATGCATTCTCTCTCTGAGGAGTTGATGAGGGTTACATGGTGTAAATGCACTGACCCTGTGCCGTGATAAAGTCCAACTGAGAGGAAATACCAATGACTTTCCACTTGGCAACGCGCATTTGAGCCCTGCAAGGATTTATTGACTTGATTCAGCCAATTTTCATCTTCAACGTGAAGCTGAGCAATTGATGTAGCAGTGCGTTATGGGAGTCAAAAAGGGTATTGTGAGCAATACTGGATATGGGGGAATGCGGGACACGGCTCGCCAGAGACACAAAACTGGCTTCAGTTCACCTCCTTCATCTGTGTCGGACAAAGACATACACACATGTGCAAAAACACACTTTCTCTCTTCCCTACTTTTTTTTCTCTCTTGTAGTTCTTGTTATTTTCCGCCCTGGTCACTTGTCAATGTTGTGTGCAGTGATATTTTGTCGAACCGCAACCTCTCAAAGCAAATGGGCAAATTACAAAATGTATCAAAGGAGAAATTATTAAAAGGAAGCAAATGCACTTCCAAAGAGCTGATCAACAAGTGATACAGTAGTAGTACAGTAGTTAGTCAGCCCTCAACAGCAGCTGTGGTGCTGCTTTACGCAAAATGCCCCACTAATGGACTAAATAAGACACACACACTCCATATTTCCTGCAGGAATAATCTCACCTGTAGCCAATACAATGTAGCCAGTGGAGATCAGAGGGCTGTTTTGATTCTGATTGGTTCATGTGTTTGCTTGCGTGCGTGCGTGCATGTGTGTGCGTGCGTTTGTGCGTGTGCTTGTAAGGGCATTGTATAGCTTGGAGTTAAGTCTATAGCTCATTCCAGACACGCAGGGAATTCTGGACATTTTCCTGAACTCGTCCAGAGGGGCTGTATATGAGAACGCAGATGGAGGGGCAGAGGAATATAAACTGGGAAGGGAGTACTGTGGGGAGCCTGCAAAAGCATTTTATCCTCAGACAGCAACTTTGCCGCTATCACAGCTGATTAAGCAATGATTCAATGAGGCAACAAGTACCTCGAGTACTACCACTTACAGTCATCCAAATTTTGACAAAGTAGTGGTGTAGTGATTCATCACATAATTCAGTTTGATTAGTAAAAAGACACTTAAATCAAAGTAAAATGTGTTTCTCGGTGTTACTGCAAAATACTTGGTGTGAGCCGACAGAAACAGCTGTGGGACTCGGAGGCGGTGAGACACCGGTGGGAAAGGGACTAACACAGGATGCCTTGTGTCAAGGTGTGTGTGTGTGTGGGGGGGGGGGGCGAGAGACATGAGCTCATATGCTGTGTAACATATGTGCAGCACATGGTAAGTGCATAAAGCTGAATTTCAGAGCTTTGCGGTTATTTCACACACAACCCATTCAACCATATACCAAGCAAAACCCACATACAGTATATAAAAGCCCTCATTTCTATCTATGCTGTTGCATGAGCTTAATGCAGGTGTGTGTTTGCAGGTGTGCTTACCGTCAAAGATTTACAACCGAAGCTACTTGAGTAATGAAACCGAATTTGACACCAACCCCTCATTGTGGAGCTTGGAGTGTTCTAGGGTGCATGAACTCCGGTAGAAAAACAAGCTCGCAAGAGAAGATATACAGACACACACCAGCATCCCAGTTGCATTTTTGTAGGGAAACATTTGACACTTTCAATATAGACTTTGCATTTCTGTGCATCAGATTGTGCGAATTCACACAGCACAAAGCTTGTACAAATAACCAAATTACTGAGCAACAACAACACCTTGAGGCACGTACGTTCATTGGCTTTGTGCAATCAAGAAAGACCCCAAAAAACAAACAAAACATATAAATTGTTCAAATTGTCCCCGAATCCTTGTTCTATTTCAATTGCTCTCTTTCATTATGTAAATGAGCAACCAGACAGACATCCAATGTGCATGGCTAAATGATGAGGATGATGCAATATGACAATAAGTTAAATACAGTCGTAAGTGAACAAGCAATGTACACAGAAAGCTTGGGGAAAATTAACTTGACTAATTAAAGAATAGATAGATATATAGATTGGTTAGTAGGTAGGCATGTGTGGCGTATAAATACATTTCATCAATTGCATGCAATTGCAATGCATCAATTATATTTAAGACCTCTTGACAAGTGGATAAACTTTGCCCATCAATATATTCCTGACTAGCACGATGTCTCCAATATACAATATATGTATGTTATGTATATTATCTGCATTTCGATACATTTATTTCAACTGAGGTAAGGGGCCAAGCATAAACATTCAAATATTGTGATGTACCTGCTTTGTTTCTTTCTTTATCTCTTAAAAGTCAGAGCCCTCTGTCTCACTCTCTGCTTTCATGTGTGTGTGTGTGTGGTGGTGAGAAAGATGTGTGCTTGTTAACAGGTGCTGTTACCGTCAGATAAGGCAGTGAATTATGAATAAAATGTTCATGTAAAATGTGGTAGTATGGGGCTTTAACTATGTAACTACTAGAACCGAGACAAAAAAAAACCAAGCAAATAATCATAACTAACCACTTTTTCGCATTCACTTCAGCCAGTGGGCGGTTCAGAAAGGATAGCTTCCTGCCCTCCCTATACCTAAGAGGCACAACCACAAAACGAATTCAACAAACTTATCACGTCTACCTCACAGGAGCACACACACACACACACACACACACACACACACACACACACACACACACACACACACACACACACACACACACACACACACACACCCAAAAAAGGTTGATACAAACTGTAAAATGAGATGTTTGGGGCTGGGTAATGTGTGTGTGTGTGTGTGTGTGTATACGTATGTATGTGCATGCACCCATCCTGAGGTTCAGCCGCAATCTGTAAACAATGTGTCTGGCTGAGTGAAGAAAAAACAAGAAGCGAGGGGTGAAATGTTCACGAGAAAGCAACAGCGTGTGCCCGTTTGTGGGTGTGTGCGTCTCACAGAGTCAGAGAGAGCAGGACAGCACCAAACTGCAGAGGTCTGACTCTCACAGACACTGACAATTCTGGCTAAAAGGGACACATGAACAGAATCTGTGGGAACACTGTGGATATGTCGGCACACAGCGAAATGCTCCATTAATTTCCTCTTCTCGTTAAGTAAAAAAAAAAAAAAAAAAACAGTTTGCATGATGCACATTACAGAGCACGTTGTATAACTGACACGACGAGCCACACGTGTACAGTATAATTAACTACTTTACAGAGAACAAAGCATTTCCCTGCTCCACTTCTACCTCCATTGGTGGTTATTTTCTGTCTTTGCCAGCCGACAATTAAATTATCACCTGCCCATCACGGTATAAACGCAGACAGAGGGTCCACACTAAAATAACGTGCCGCTGTGTTAATGAGGAGGAATGAACGTCACGTTGACTGGCGCCGTTTGGATAGGTTCGCCGTCAACGCAGGCAGAACATGGAGAGCTCATTAACGATGACATGAGGTCATTTGGCATGCTAATTACAACATATACTCATATGACAGTGAAGTGAGAACAGGTGGGCCCTCCTTCGTCTCTCTGCGCCGGCATGCTGCGTAATAAGAGCTGCGATAAGCAGCTAGAAACTATTCATTCGCTCCCATGGTTTCATACTGTCTGCGGACTTTTGTTTATCCTGCTAATGTCGATGACATGAGGTCATTTGGCATGCTAATTACAACATATACACATATGACAGTGAAGTGAGAACAGGTGGGCCCTCCTTCGTCTCTCTGCGCCGGCATGCTGCGTAATAAGAGCTGCGATAAGCAGCTAGAAACTATTCATTCGCTCCCATGGTTTCATACTGTCTGCGGACTTTTGTTTATCCTGCTAATGTCATTCAGTCCATTTCTTTACAGAGATTCTGACCACTGAGAAATATTCTCTTGTATTTGTTTTTGTTGTGGCGGCGCCTTGGTGTTTAATCTTTAACTTTTGTGAAGCCGCACCGAAGCCGACGCGTGTACGGCAGCGCCGCAGATCAAATATCCCACCTCTATATGGTTTCCTATTAAAAAAAAACACAGAGCGGCCTGACGCCGAGGAATCAGACGCTGCCATCTGCGGTTGCCGGCCGACGGCCTCTCGATCACAACCGCAGATATCCCAGCGTGCTGTCTGCCCACATCAAAGACCTGCCGGGTCCTTACAAGGTCCAAGGTCCTGGACTAACCTGCGTCACCACTCAGCGGGGGGGACATCTAACAAACCAGCATCGCTAACCGCGCAAACAATTACTCTGTGTCAAAGGGAATCAGAAGCAAATAGTTCTGCCCCTTACAGCTCCGGCACACTCACTTCTCTCCTGTCTGGCTAATATTTTGGTTTTAGTCTCTTAAGACGACTGCTCCTAAGCCGTCCCGGGACACATCGATTCGGTGGATAAGCTCAGGTGGGATGAGGCAATACTGAGAGGGGCAGGTTGCGTAACACGGATGATTATGTGCGGGAGGAGACGGGATGTTTGTCTTTGACCTTTGAGGGGGGGGAAAAAAAAAACACTTACTCAGTTGTTCAGATGCTCAACAGCGCATCAAAGAGCACACATGCACCACACGAGACTGGCCGCAACGACTGCAAGGCTACCGAGTGCAGCAGTGCAATTTGAAAGCTCTGTGTACTTTAAAAGGGCAACAAACTTTCCGTTGATAAAGTCAAGGCTGTCCGCCCCCGCTTTCTCCCCACCAGCGTTTCCCATGAGCCGGGATGGCCGGACCCAACAACTGTTCTGTGAAATCGTAAGCCTGGAGAGGCGACTTTACGGTGCACCTTTGATATCTTGATGCGAGACATTCGCAGCCCAATAGCCCCACCCCGCCTTAAAAGATGAGGTAGATATTTTTGCCTCTGTTGTGCGAAATCTATGATGTGAAAAGATTTAATTAAGATAGACCTGAGGAGTCATAATTAATTCTGCCTCGCTCAGTGTCGGGCTTACTGTCAAGAACACAGGGAAAGGCTCCGGCAGAATAAATTACATGAACAGTGTGCATGTGTGTGTGTGTGTGTGTGTGTGTGTGTGTGCGTGTTTTGCCCCTCCATCCGATTGTGGTTAAAGGCAGTGCAGTGCCTACAAACTCCCAGAGCCAACAAAGAGTTATGTCAGTTCTTTAGGAAGTGGTTGTGCTCTCAAAAGTGTAAGTTAGCCCGCTGGCACTTTTTTAAGACTACCCACCGTCTTTGATCAAATCGCATTACAGCCCGGGAGTTTACTTCGCCTGTCAGCGAGGAGCGTCCTGTGGGAAGCGCCGTCGGTGACAAATGCGAAATGGAAAGATTCACGGCGAATGGACTCCTGCCAGGCAGGTTGCGCTGGAGACGGCTCCGGTCACAGGAGACCTCAGCGCTGTCTGATGCTCTGCTCCTCCATTACGCTTCCTTTCTTTTGAGGCAGCGGCCTATTTTGGATCTTGTCTAGCCTGTGCTGTGTCATTTAAGGTTGTTATACAGCGAATTGAAGGACAACTCGAAGTGTTGTTTTCCTCTCAGCCTGAAGACCTTGAGATGAATTGAAAGAAGTGAATGTTTTGTTTGTCCTCGTTCAATTGCAATTAGATTCGATGACGAATCGCATTAAATAAACCCCTAGTTTGTGTTTTGAATAATCCCTCCTGAATCTCTATTAAAATTGATGGCATAAGTTAACCTATGTTAAAGTATTTCATTTATATCTGGTGCTTTTTACCACCTCCTTCCCATGTGCTTATGCGCCGTGTGTTTTCACCGGATGTTGCCAACCGGGGACCTACAGCCTCATTCATCAAGTAACTATTTCATGGAGTCTAGCCCTCCTCCAGAGTCCAATACTAATCCTTCAAGCTGAGAAAACTCAGAGCTTTCTAGCTTTGGCCAAACACGCAACAACTGCCTTATTATCGGGAGACGACAGGCAATAATGAGCGCAGCCTGAGAAAAGCTACTGATGCTTTAAGCTTTCAAAAAAAAGAGCCTAATTAAAGGCTGCGTTGTGACTTTTGTCACATTTTTGACTGGTGATTATAGGCCATTCAGAGGGGAGGATTCGTCAGCTATTTGTGGGTGTTGCACGCCATAAATATCCTCGAAGAGCTTCGCTTTGCTTATGTTGCGCCGACCCTGCCCTTTCCCCCAGTGGTTCCCGAGTATCTTTTGCTCCAACTCGCAGAACAAATTCTTCACAGTTCTGCAGAATCTCCTCGTGCTAATAAGGTGTCTCATCAGGCGCGATTCAGAGACAAACCAGGCTGCTTAAAAATGTACAGTCCTTGACAGCTTGTCTGTGATTTCCCGTAATTAAGTACTGGAAAGCACAGCGTCCTTGGCGATGAGGACACGTTCAGTTGGGGGAAAAAAAGCCATGTGCTCTTTGGGGCCGATTTGACTAATAGCAGAGATATTTTTTGGCCCTCTGCTTGCCTACACCATCTTCTTAATTGCCCCTCCACCACTACAGAAACCATACATCTCCAACAAGTGGCCTACAGTCATATTTGGGCCAGCTCTAATTGTCTCACTAATCTCTCCAGCGTTAAATGACCCAGAGAAACTGCGTCCCACAGGGCAGGCTTACTCACTGATTGGAGACTTTGCTTTTTGTTTTGTTCGGTATATTAAAACAGCATAGGCCGCTGATGGAACGCCTACAGAACTACTGCAAATGTAATTAAGGGCTAGCAGTGGCTTTTAAACGGTTGACTAGTGCAGAAACAAACTGTGCCCCTCAGTCAGAAAGAAAGTTTAATACTTAGGAAATGAGTGGCACCATCGATAAGCAGGGCGTCATTGCTTTTGTGCAGGAATATTCAATGGAGGACGGAAATGGGCCGCTTCACCGCCTGCATACTGTTTCTCATTTTCCCGGAGGAGAGACAACATTTGTAAATACAGACCTCTCAGTGAGATATAATGACTTGTCAAGTCAATTTCATCTGTCATTAAAACAAAAACAAATCGCTGCTTAACACTCTGCCAGCTGCAGAAAACAGACAACTCGCACACCCCTGTGTTGAGGTGAGGCCAAGTTGAAATAATGCCCCAATCAAGCAAAATTATGTATTTACTGAAGCCATACTTCACAGCCATTTCACATAGACAGTGACGAGGCTATTGTCCCAACCTGGGGAGGCAATCGCATTCAGAATAAACCACGTCTGATTTGATGCATTTTCTTTTATGCTGACATTTCTCAGAGAAAACAGCTTTTTCATACAAGCTGGCCTCTGGAGCGATTAGAAGAAAGCAACTCAGCGAGCTCCCACTGTGGCCTTTTGTCCGCGACATCAGTTGGCCAGCTGGGATCATTAGAAACATTTTCTCTTCCTGTTTTGCAGAGGAACTTCTAGCTTTGTAAAAAAGTGCACAAGCAGGATGATACAACACCTTTAGCGCTACCAGGAGTCCGTCTCTGTTAGTGCGGGACAGAATTACAACCAACGTCTGTAAAACTCGCTGTTGTGTGTTGCCTCTAATAAATATTCATGACAGCAGCTTGAAAACCAGCTGTTTTCCTCCAATTAAAGCACACCGAGATCCAGCGTTTTGGAAATAAATTCATACTTTTTTTAATTAAAGGATAATGTTACGGAATCAGAAAACAACCCAAACAATGCAGCGCCCATTGCAGTGATTTATACGGTGTGTGTTTGGTTTGGGGACAACCATATGAAGATAACAAGGTGCTGCGCGGTGCGCCGGATCTACAAACCCCCAGCAGCCTAAACTTTTGTAGATTAGTCGGGAACAAGAGAAATATAATCCTGTTAGACTCTATCAGAAGGACGTGAATGCAGCTGCGATAACAGGTATTGAATATTGGCCCAAACTAGCTGTGTGGAGCGAATCAAATCTAGTCATCATAAGACCCCTCTCACATCAAAGCCCAGGACAGACCTGGCCATGTGCCTGCCATACCAACAGTGAAGAAACAAAAAAGGAGGAGCAGCCAAATCTGGCAGCAATAGACATCCAGGGCCAACATTGGCAAGCATCGTCCTAAGCACCAGAGGTCAGCTAGGAGGAGCAGAGAAGAAATAAAATAACGGAGGACTTACCATCAGGAGGCTGGGCCGGTGTGAAGTGAGGAGGTTTGTCTGAAAGAGATAAAGGAGAGAGAAATAGGTTTTTAGTTTTGGGGAGGGGGATTCGGAGACGTCCCAGGGGTAAATGCACAGTAATTGAGTTCCTGTAAAAAAAAAAAGAAAAGGAGACACATTCTGTCCACAGGCATAGCTTTTCTCACTGACACATTCTAATGCAGTGACAGGGCCCCCCGGGAACCCAGCTGAGCTAATCGACAGGGCTACATTACAGTGATAGAAGTATGCTCATTGTGTAGTCATTCATTATTTCTACGGCGGCCTCATCTCAAACCACACTGCAAGACTTTTTTTTGGTTTTATTTTGGGGGGAAAAATGTGAGTGAACAGTGATGACATACGGTGGATGAATGATGTCGCAAGCCCCCAGCAACCATGTGCAGAATGAATCACAACTCTTTTCCCTCGATATATCCAATGACATCATGCTGCTCTCCCGGTCAACAACGAGCAGACGATGACATAAGGCTTTGTCGATTTGTGGGAACAATAAGACAAGGCCCGTGGTGTCAAGTGACCTATGTGCAGCAATGTTCAGGGGAAAATCTCGTGAAACCCGAGTCCCCTGCAGGTTTTACACTCCGGCGGTACAGAAAGAGCAGAAACTCCCAGGTAATTTACAAGTATCGGTAACAGTTCATATGATGGAAGTGAACGAAGAACATCTGCTCTACTTTGCTCCAAGATGTCAAAAGATGGTGAGAATTTCCTCGAGACTCAGGGGATGCCTTCTAATTGCTGAAAGTGCCAGGTGTAAAATATGAAACCTAAAATTATTTAATTCACAACATAAAGCAGAAAAAGTGTCACAATTGAGACACTGGTAACACTGTCATTTCTGCTTGAGTAACTAGTATGCAGGCACCATAGAAACAGCATATCTATAAATCTATAAATCTATACTATAAAGCAGTATAAGAAACAAAAAACATGTTCAGTCATGTGCTGTGTTATCGGGTGTGTGCCTTCTTATCCTTTACGAGGGATCAGCACCAACTACCCGGCCGCGACCCAAACATGGCGAACACCATCACGAAAACACTGGACAGAGTTTGCCAAGGCACCAGAGCACAACCCGAACCGAAACCACTATCTGTACACTCGCAGTCAACTTGGCAGTCTGACTCACTAAGCAGATCCCTGCTGAGTTGTCAGAGCTGCATGCACTGTACAAACACACACAAACGCATACACGCATTCAGACAGGACGTGCAATCACCCAGCCATCCCTCCGATGTCTCTACACTGTGAGGGATAATAAGGAAGATAAAACACATTCCATCACTTGTGCCGCCTAACACATTTTTCCCGGGACCCCATCAACTATGGCGCTAAAGCCTGTCTTTGGGACTTCTGCAATACCCGCCGGCTTCCTGAGACGCGGCGAAGTTTTAAATTTAGGCTCACTTAAAATTGCTTGTCAACAGCAAGGCTTCAGGGGACACAGAGGGAGAGTGTGTGTGTGTGTGAGGGAGAGAAAATGAGGAGAGGGGAGAGGAGAGGTGAGGCTGCTGATACATGTGAATAATGAAGTGTCTGCTGAAGCTTTTTCCAAGTCAGTCACGATGGTAACTGATTTCCATGGGGTTGGGGGGTGGGCGCAGACATCCACACCGGCTGTACTTCCTGTATCACATATGTAAGCATGTCTGAACACACGCACGCAAACAAACGTGCAGACGTGCTGTGGCGCAAGGCGAAACGATACAGAGCGAGGAGGTGGTGTGCAGGGTGAGGCGTGATGCCTTGCTGAAGCGAAACAATTTCTTTGCGTTTTCATAAGCAAAGGACAAGATAAGGTCTCTACACAAACATATCAGATATCAGCGCCCCCCATCTCCCGCCGCACCTGGAAAAGCCTGTGTGAATTCCCGTTCCCGCGCGAAAAATGTCACAACACGGCCATCATTCACCCTATATCTTCAGCAAATCAATATGTGTTCCACTGTGACATTTAGCGTTGTGCACAAAGAGCTATGTTGTTGTGTGAGTGTAACCTTCCCCTTTGATGTGCGGTTGAACAGAATGATAAAGTGAGTATGTCTCTCTGTGTCGGCTCTGTTAATAGGCTACAGGGTTTGGGTGTGGGGGTGTTAAAATGTGTGTGTGTGTATTGTCACCCCATATGGTTACAACAAAAATTCTAAATCTGAGGTTGGATGAATCCTCTGACACCCCTCCTCCCACCAAACATCCACACTCTCACACACACACACACACACGTCACCGCTACCAGCACTATCTCTATCCCATCCAGCTATCCTTGTGGCCACATGGCCAGGGCGCTTGGCAGCATAACGGAGTCACATTTACCTCATCAATTTCTCCGGTGCACATTTCATCAGAGAAGCAGTTTGTATAATAGGGGATTATAGAATTATGGGATCTGTCTGGCAGAGATTGATTCAGTAACGCGACAAGGTTACAAATGAACCATCCTCCTCCGACGGTCGCCCACATCCACCAATTACAATGAGAACGAAAGAACAAATGTGGAAGGCAAGACACAAACCAAGAAAATAAGCAGAGTGACAAAAGCAAAAAATTATAAATAGCATCCTTAAGGCTAGGGGATTTTTGCTTTGTACACTTCAAAGAAGAAACTAAGAGAGAAAAAGGGTTGACGTGGAAAACAACCACATTTGAAGTATTCATTATTGTAGACTTTTCCCTGTAAGTGTAGCTCAAATACCACTTCAACCAGAAATTTTGCGGCACTAATATGTGCTTTTTATCTATATTTACTTGCTTTTTATAATTTGCAAGCACAAGTGTTGCATTAATAATAATGTCTATCTTTCCTGAGTTTAGAGGAGTTTAGCCGAGTCTAAACTGGAATTGACGTGAGAGAGATAGAGGCAATTTTACTGGTTGAGATTGAACACCAAAAAGTGTGCCAATATACAAAAGTAAAAAAAGTAAGGTGACTGGTGATTATCAATATTCAGTTGTAAAGGCAAACGTGTTGTGGGAAACGCTCAGTAGAGGTTACAGTACTTTGAAATTGCTCCATAGAATTTAGTGCTCTGTCGAGTGTCGAAAGCTGGAACTGAATGATTCATCAAGAACATGATTTATCCATTGGTGAGATGAAAAACACAAAATATTGATATATTCATTCTGTTTCTGTTCTTTAAATTCCAAGGAAACTCTTTGACACATTCCTGACAATAAAACTGCCACCCTAACTAAGGCTCGAGCACATAACGCCTCTTCCTCCTCCTTTTCCTAATGAGCCACTGTACTTTCGGTAAATATTATGGACAATTATTCAGGGAAAGCAGATGGGTAGTTAGGGCTTTCCAGGCCAAAATACATTTTGTCATCCACCGAAGGCATTTAATCATAGTTTAATACTTCCTCCTTCAGTTCAAAGTAAATGCCAAGGCTTGGGAGAGGAAGCTGTGAAGCAGCTTGAAAAGCCTGCTGACAAACATCAAAGAAGGCTGGCTGTGACTTTCGCTGACACTTGAAGTCCCTAAATAAGTGCAGATAAGGCCGTCAACAAGGACATTTAACACGAGGTATGTTGCATGTCCACTATTCGTCATTTATTCCCAGCTAAATTCTTCCTCAATGGCAACTGCAATACTTTAAATGTTTTTTGTTAAGGTGAGCATAAGAGGGAGCCACAGATGCAAGTGTCACAAAATTGCAGATGGGAATAATACATTGAAGTTGGGTGTTTTAATTTGAACCAACGTACAGTTGTTGAGGAACAGGAGCACGGCAAAGCCCAGTGTAGATGTGGCCAGCAGGATCAGGCAGATGTTGCACGGGATCATAAAGTAGCGCACCACCAAGGACACCTTGTGCTGATACCTGCGGTCCCGCTCCTGCGCCGGCGGTGAGGGATAGTGGCACCCGCTCATGCTCCACTCCAATGACCCCCTCCCCTCCAGGGCGGAGGAGATGACAGGGCGAGCGGGGCGGCGAGGGGTGCCCAAAGACCCGTTGGAAAAAATGGTGGCGGTCGGCTAGGGGGCCGATGATGAAGATGAATGAAAAGTCGAACGGGATCCGTAATGGTCGGCGTTTCAGCTGTGGTTCCAGCTGAGCACCGCAGTGCCGACCCGGTGACTGTTTTTGTCAGATAATGGCAGCGGCAAGCTTTCAGCAGTTTCCAAGTAACACATTTTTAGGGACAACAACATCCATTCGGGGAAATGAGGATGGACAGAGCGGACAGGAACGTTGTACTCCTATAACCCCCCACCTGTCCATGAAACCTCCATTCTGCTGGGGGGGAAAAGAAAAAAGAAGAGGCGATGGGCTTTGAGAGTGTGAGCTTTTTTCTGTAAAGTAGTTTATGCTTCAAGAGCTAATGTGCGTGTGGATTTAAGGAGGGCGCAGATAATGCGTTAGTAAATGTGTGTCAATGTGGTTTTGGCATATCTATGTGTGAGAGGCACCTCAACCGGAATTAGGATGAGGATTGTTAGATATCCACGTGAAAAACTTCCACGGCAGAACCGACAGTAAATCCACAAGAGGAACCCTCTCTTTTCTTCCCGGTGACCCCGACGGGTAATTAGACGGAGGTGAAAGGGGACCGGCGACGCCGGCTCCTGGAGCACTCCCCCCCCCGTACTTTCTTTGTCAAAAGCCTTTACAAAACCAGCCAAGGTCTGGCGCTCACCAACAACATGCCGTGTCACAAGTATTTCCCTAAGCGGTAACGGCCAAGCATCTTTTTTAGCTATCCAGCTGGGGCAAAAACAATGCTTTGCTTGGCAATACAGCTGCTTCTTTGTATCCAAAAAAGAACAGCTCCTTTAGCTCACGGCCTGGCAGCTTCTGTCGGGGTGAAGAGACGCACAACCGACGGCGGGATCCATTCAAAACCTGACACCATCACCGGAGCAACTTGTGTCTTCTGTGGCGTGATTAGCCGGGCGGCTGCGAAGCAGCTGGCTTCCTCTCGTTAAACCATATGTTCCCCGGGACCGCGGAGATGGTGTGTTTTTTTTCCTCCCCTACTCCTCTGTGTGCCTGCCACGCCTCCTCAGTTCAATAACCTTTCTCCCTGGCCACGCTCGCGGAGCGGGGGTTAAGCAAATGACCCCCCTCCGCCAAAGCAGGTCAGCAGAAGTGGACGCGACGGGGAAAAAGTTGGAGAGGAGAACGATCGCAATTCCCCGCGCTCGACCCGCCTGTGCGGAGCGGCGCTCTCCCCCGAGCGGCTAAAGATGAGCAGCGTTACACACAGACAGCCAGACTGAGCAACACAGGGTGAAAAAAAACCTGTGTGTGATCGGGAGTCATCCGAGAAGCCCGGGGCGGAGATGTGTCGGGCTCTCTTGCCTCATGTCAGCCCCCTGACAGAAAATCCCAGCCTAGTCAGAGGTTACGGTTCACATAGGGTGCTGATCATGCCAGCACTCGGTGGTTGATTTTGCTTCTTCTGTTTGGTCAGTTAAAAACAAATCAAAACAAAACTTGTCCCATCTTTGCTTTCTTGCCCTGTGTTGAGGTCCCTTCTTTTACACAGTCCGCTGATGCATCCCCTCCCCTTCCTCACTGCCTCTGTCTTGTCTTGGTCCAGAGGCGCTCCCTGTGTCCCGGCCACCGGGATTTATGCTCCAGCCTCTGCGCTGTGGGGATCCAACATTCACTGGCAGCCAAAACAACAAATTAGGCTCCGGGTATTCATAGCATGCTTAATCCCGAGGCAGCAGGTAGTGGTCCCAGTGTCAGCGCTGCCCAGTCAGCCAGCTGAAGCAGGGAGGAGTGATTCAATGAGAGAGCGAGAGAGAGAGAGAGAGAGAGAGAGAGAGAGAGAGAGGAGGAAGTAAACAGGGGAAGGAGGAGTATTGGCTGAAGGAGAAGCAGCTCATGACACTTGGGTCCACCTTTTTCAGGATTTTGTGGGTGGGGAGAGGGGGTTGGCACAAAAAGCAGCAGTGTGTCGCTGATTTCCCAAACACTGTTCTCTCCTCGCTCAGCTCTCAGCCAGCGGAACGGATGAACGCATAATGAGAGAGCGAGAGAGAGAGATAGTGCGAGCGAGAGAGAGGGGGGGAAGTGGATGAGGGGCTGCCTTTGACAAAGGAAGGGGGGGAGGAGGATGGTTGGGAGTGTTGGCGAAGGAACAGAAGATGAAGAAGAAGAAAAAAGGAGCAAGAATAAAAGCTTTGGGGAATAGTACTCGAGTCCTGTCAGAGGATGGGGGGGTGACTGGTGGGGGTGGGGAGAAGGGGCAACATTGCAGCAGCAAAACAAAAGAGGGCCACGGAAGGCTTGTAGGAGATGTCAACCAACTCCTCCATTTGTTTATGGCTTAATCAAAGGGTGAAAAAAGTCTCTTCAACTAGGGCTGGAGAATTTCCACAAAGATTTAATGAGGCAAACTGAGAGAAAAATAGGCAGGAGGAGGAGGGAAGGGAGCGAAAACTTTAGAAAAAACATTAAAGTCAATCATGTATTGAGCCTCTCCAAACAGCCTCACTCGCTTGTTTTGAACCGATATGTGCAACCAGTGCAGAAATAAGCCGGAGAAACTCCATATGCGTTCCAAACTAACAAGCCAATTTTCCATTAATTAACAATCCCATTTGGATGCTTTTTTTCTCACTTCCTTTCATGACAACTAGGAATTAGGCTTTATTTTTCCTCTGCCCTGTGCTAAATAATTTGGCAACCATGAATATTCAGCAGATCTGGCAAATGATCTAAAGCGAAAGCGTGTCCATCAACGATTTCACAGCACACATTTTCTTTTTTAAACAATGCGTTATCGCTCCTCTAATGAGATAATGAGGTCAGAATCGTGGGGTGGTTACGCTGTTTTAGCAAGACCCTGCATCAAAATCTACTTTGAACAAAACTCTACAGCAGCAGGCGGCAGATGCAAGGCAGTATCTTTCATCAATTATTTATGTTTTTTTTTCCCACTTCTCTTTATTTGTGCCTCCATCTCTATCTCTGCTGTTCACTCCCCCCACTCTTCGCTTTACACTGGGGTGCACACAAACACGCGCAGTGACGGCGAGGCACACAGTGGCTGCATACACAGAAGAGTTGCATGAATGCACACATAATTGCCTTTTCTCTCAGACAGGAACTAGCACATGCAGGGTATACACACTAAAATGTGTACATCTGTTTTCCACCAACAAGCTCACACAACTTAGACACGCTACTGAATACAATCTCACTCTCTCTCTGAGGCACGCACGCACACACACACACAGTCATTTATCTCATTAGGCAGATTGTTCATTCCCGGATCTAAAGTGAGATTTATGGTGGGCATTCTTACATGAGGGGGTTTGTGGGTTGTCAGACTGCCAGCTGAGGGTCAGGAGTTCACCCCCCTCATCGTCAGCAACTCACACACCCAGAGGTGCCACCCACTCTGTACTCCTTCCACACGGAACCCCACAGTCAACGTTCCCATTGCATAACACCAACCCGATTGATAAACTGACTGAAGAAGAAAAAGGATACAGCTGCTGTCTTATTTGCTGCCACTCGTTTGTCCCCCCTTGTCATTTTTGCCAGAGCTGTGTCTTTATCATCATGCTGGTTGTCCCGCCCAAGAGGGAATTTATGGCTCGACAAGGGGTTCAATCAATTGCAATACAGGGAAGTGCACTACACCATGACATCACAGGATGTTACCGCAAATTAAATGTCAGATTCTCCCGGCAGAGGGCGAGAGGGAGTCAGCCTGACATTCTGCTCTGTTGCCGCGACCCAAATAACATCTTCCGATAACATCAAAGAAGAGCTGCTTTGATTCATTTTTAATGCCACAAGTATCACACAAGGTTAACATCTCACTTGGAAGGCTTTGAAATGGTAGTCAAAGTGCCAAAAGAAGCTGAACTATTGTTTAACGGTGCGACAGGGGTAAGAGCTGATGTGTGTGTGCATAGGCGTGTGTGTGTGATGTTCTTTAGGCAGAGGGTGAGAGCCCAACGCCCAATAACTGATTGACAGTTATGCCTCAATCCAAGTGTGTGTGCGTGGGTGTCTGTGTTCCCTCTGGACATCCTGGGCTTCCGGCTGGCCAGCATTGATCTTATTGATGTTCCACATTGAAAAAAAAGAATGTTTAATTAAGTGAAAATACTTAATTAAAAGGATCAAAGAAAGGAGAGAGAAATATGTTAACATTTTGCATAATTTTTATACTTTTGGTACAAAACTCAGACTTCACCCCCACATGGTCAGGTCACACATTTCATTTTATTGCACCTACGCTATGATAAATATGGTTTTAGTCAGAACTGTACTGTGTTTAAAAACACTCCAGTAGTAATGGATCAGTGCTCTGACACAAGGAGGATGTGAAGGTATTTTCCAATTTGACAAATTACATGCAACAATGCTGTAAAAGTTTCAATTGGAATTTGAACCAGACTGAAACTAATCATCAGAGATTTCCAAGGCGACAAAGCACCCGTGGGATAATTTCTCAGAAATCTGCACTTTCAGGTTGAAAGCTAATGAAGTTAATATAAACAGTTTAACCTGTTTGATGACATTGCAGGCTCGCTTTTTTGGCTTTGTTTTGGCTTTTTATTTAAGCTCACAAACACAGATTTATTTATTTAAGTATGAATTTTGTAAGCGGAATCTTTCCGTAGTAAGTAATCTGTCAGGGAAACATATGTGTCTAAGGACCACCACTAAATGCAGTTTTACATGGTTTTGTTCCATTTGCTTTGTATAAAAAAAAAATCAAAGCTGATGAATACATCACCACCCCATTAGGGAAGGATTCTGTCCATTGTTCAAAGCCGGAGCTATCAAAGGCAAAGCTGTTGCCTTCACTATTGGCATTAGAGATCATCCTTCCATGTTGTCCATTGTAAATGAGGATTTTACTGTTGCTGTATAAAAGAAAATGTTAAAATATTCGAAATTAGTTTAATTTGCAGTTATTTCGGCCCAGTGGAATGACAAAGCTCAATCAGGAGCTACTCACTGTCATTTTAGTATCGTTTACATGGTACTGGAACCAGCGCACTGTGAGCTACCTTGTGTTCTAGCCACAAATACAGCAGTCTGAGACTTCAGGTCACCATTTTGAAGGGCCCTGTTGAATTCCTCATGTGTAGCAAGCCGTGTAGAGATAGCACCAGGTGGGTCAATTGTACTGCTAAAATATTAACTCTAATCATGATAAGTCAGACTTCCTTGAACCATCTGAAAGATTCCCAGACTTTGCAGTCATCAGGCCTGCAAACTGTCATCCAGCAACGATGAGGCCAGGGCCTCTCACAGCATTGACCTCTGCCTAATTAGGATTTAAGAAAAAAGAATGGATGCAACAAGGACAAAGGAGGAAGGCGAGGGAAACAAACAAGATGTCTCTCTGAACAGTGTTATGATGACAACAAAACATCAACAGTGCAGTATTATGTTCCAACTTATTATACGATGAATAAATATTTCCGTTTTGAGATCTCTAATAGTTTTTTTTCCACAATCTGCAGGCTCAGATTACTGTGCAGCACCAAATGGAGGCTACAGATGGGAGACAAGTAAAGACATAAATAAGCAATAAATGTCTTCGGTTGTTAGGCCACCCAATCTGCCTCAGAAACAGCTGCAACGCTCTGATACTCAGGGACTCTGGGAAAGTTTTTAAAACTATAAGGAAGGATTGTCAAACTCTGGAAAAGTACCAGGAATGTGCGCGTATTTGTTTGACCCTTTAAGCACGTTAAAGGATCACATTGTGTGACACTGCATTGTGTTATGTTACACTTTGAGCCAGGATGAACTGTGCATGCATGCTCACACATAAGCCCAGTGGCCTATCTGCATCTGAACTGTTCAGTGGTGGTCAGTTGGGTTGCAATATGTGAACCTTTACAAGTCCTGTTAAAATGCCTACCCCGTGATTTCCCCACATGACGTGGGGTGAATATTTGGATAATAAATTTGGTTTCGTGACACCACCGTTGCTGACTCAGTGAACGACAGACGTTGAGGCTCCACACAGTGTGACTCACAATGTGACGCAGTGTCCATTGCGCGGTGTCAACTGAGCTAGGAGCTATTTACGAATCGGTGGGTCACAGCACTGTCATCATCAATCAGTCTGGTGGTTTGGTAAAGACCATTAGTTTTGTTTCGTTTTTTTTTTGCATTTTGCCATTGTGAAGTCTGGTAACCTGCCCCTCCGGCTGACGCTGTTTAACCATCCGCAGAAGAGTCAGCGGTTAATACAATCCACCTGGCCACATTTGTCTTTTTCTACCACTCCATCCCACGCTGCCATGACGTGCTTTTTCAGCCTAACCTGTGCCAGCTCTTAGCCCGGGGCCTCATCCAGGACCTGTCTACAGCTAAGCACGTCCTTCCATCTGCATTGTGTTCCTCCTTGCCTCGGGACTCATCTGGAGCCACAGCCCGAGGGGCTGATGTTTTTTTTTGTTTAGGCCTACTGCCCACCGACCCTCCTCCTTCCTTTTCCACTGCTATAGACGAGGAACTCATTTACAACGGGGCGACTTGTTATTAGTGAGCTTGGATATTCTGGCCAGGCCTTTTGCACATCAACAGGTAGGAAAGTAATCCAATGGACTGGCACAAGCAGGGAAGTTATGCCAAACAAATTGTAAAAAAAAAAAAAAAAACAAAGGCAGAAGGACCGATAAGTAAAAGGTGGCAACAGGAACAACCTGGCAGCTTGCCTGTGGTAAACAGAGATAGCGGAGAGTGACACATATCCATGCCGCTGGCATATGTAGACAATCGTGGCTGTAGGAGCGGGGAATGGGAGGGAGGAGCGGCTGGCTCTGACAGGAAAGGCATGGCCGGATGAAGCCGAAAGATGATGCTGTTGTCAGTCCCTGGCCAAGTTGGCCATCTGTCACCCGGTCCTGGCCAAGTCACGCCGGCCCCAACATGCCGAGAGGAGCGTCGGGAGACTTGCGATGACCGGTCATTATGAGCCGGGAGCTGTCCTTTCGGTGTGGCCCAACAGAAGTTTTTACGTCGCACTGGTATGGACAGGGCAAGGATCAGACACGGAGCGTCGGCAGAGGATTCGTTTTAGAGTCTATGGATTTCTTTACTTTGATTTGTAGATATTTTTATGATCTGAACTTCAGACTCCACAAATCAGACTGATGTGACCGTCAGAGTGTTGTTGGGCGACAAATACAACGGCCATGTGAAGAGCATTTGTCTGACTCAATAACAGTGCAGTAACAAAATACTTTTCTGGTTAAGATGTACATCCCTGCAGCCGCACACACTGTGAACTATCTGTCAGGAAGTGGGTAAAAAAAGCTTCTCTCTCAGCACAATAGGCCGGATTGTGTAAAAGGCACAGAACATGGCTCTCACACTGGTTCAGGTAAAATGGAGAGATTCTTAACAAAATATAAAAAATGAATTTCAAATCCATAGACAATTTCAGGCATTGTATTGGTTAATGGAATATTGACAAGATGGATATTCTATGGTGCTTTTCTAGTCCGTCAACCACAAGTACACCACTACAGGTGCTTTACAATATAGGATCAATTCACCGATTTGCACATTCTTTCATCGCACTCACACAGTGATGGTCCAACCATTTTTTGGTACCAATCAAAAATGTTCAAATGATGCACACTACACATGTGTATGAAGGCACATACAAAAGAGGCCATGGGACTGGCTGCAGCCCACATTTAAGGAACAATGCCTGGATGGAATGCAACACATTCTTGATTTTTTTTTTTTGCAAATTAAAGATTTCAATTTCTTCATGAGCGCCCTATTTGAGGCACAACATTGTCATTGAGCATACCAACTTGAAGTATAAATAGCCTATTTTAAAATTCCAGCTCCATCAAAGGGTTTCCGTACCGGGCAATAAATCCCGCGCGTTCAACATCAATAATCCTGCTTTTTCTGAAAATATCGCCACTGCTGCCTTACCTACTTTTGATTTTCACCATACATTGCTGTTACATATACATAATGTACACAGGCCAATTAAACAGTGACAGTGACAGACATACACTGGGAGCCGTATTTTAATTGTTTTGCTTTAACAGTAATGAACACACTCTCTCCCTTCCCACTTCTTTTTCTCTCAGCCCATCACCGGGCTGCTGGCTGCACAGTGAGCTGGGTCTTATCAGATAGAAGGGCAGAGTGGGACTATTAATTGGCGAGCAATACATCCTTGCTGAGACACAGCCCATAACTGAAAAAAGCTATAAATTATTTATACGCCCTAATCAGACGGCATGTGCTCAAGTTATTCTCTCAAACAAGACAGCTTCTGTGCGTTTCCAATCCCATTTGATAGGCGCCTAGTCAGACAAGGCTGGGTGCTGGGTAATGAAAATATGGTGCCGCAATGATGAAATAGACATTTTCTGGCTGCAACGACGGCCAAGAAAATGAATGACCCGCTTAGCGCCAGGTATAAAGATGCCTCTGAGTTTAGAGTCTGTATTTTAATGGTCCAGAAGCAGGTGAAATGCAGGTGTACACTGGCTATTAGCACGCAGGTGTGCATGAAATGAAACGGAAACATGAGAAATGGATTTGGGTGAGCATGTAATGGGAAATATAAACCATTTCCAAATGGATTCCAAAAAAAAAAAAAACAGAACTGCATAAAGAAATGTTTTCAAATCTGACTCTCTTTCAGCAGGACAACATGTTTTTCCATTTTTTAATGGTTTAGGTTTGTTCAGCTTTCAACAGAGAAATGGGAATTAGTATTTTCCCTCGATACCTTTTTGCTGCATATATGCCAGTTTTGGACATAGTTGTATTATGGAAAGGTTTAGTGCATTGCTCACCACAGATAAACTGAACACGAGTCAAAAGTTTTTAGCATTCTGCAAGTGAAGAGAAAGTCCACTGGATTATTCTGCTATTGGTTGGTCTACGGTGTGCTGTAGCTCAGCGGTTAACAAGGTCAGTGCTATCGTAGGTGGTTTGAAGGAAACTAAAGCCAGGAAAGAACTGCTGTCAGACACCTCAGGCAGCTGATGGACAGCCATATACGCTCCAGTAACCCAAAAGACCGACTGTCTGTCGAGAAACAGAAAAAGTCTTTGGTCTTCTTTTCAGCCACCCGATTCTCGGAGAAACATATTTCACTATTTCACTTCAATTGCCCCAAGGTGCTACAGGGTTAAAATAAATGGACTGCAGAAGGTTCGCTAGAAAAAAAAGATCAAGAGAGTGTAAATCAGGTTGTTAATGTTTAGTTCTTAACAAAAAAAAAGGTTTAAGATGAGGGAAAAAAAAGCCCTGGCAAGTAGCTGCACAAAGATGTGTGCATTTTCTAGGGCTATTCTTTCATGACCTCCCTCTCAATGCTCCGAAGCTAAGCAGCTCACCCCAGCTTTACACTCATTTTTTGACAAACTTCCCGTCCGCCTAAGCGTCCTTGAGCGAGACTCAGTCCAGCATCTGAGGGCTGTCCTGTGGCTGAGCCTGACCTCTGACCTCCATCTTTAAGGAGACAAGAGCATTTCTCGACAGGGATCAATAAAGGATTATTCTCTCTGATGCTTGGTCACCGCAGAAAAACCTCAATCTTCCCCGAGATTGGCTTCGGGATACAGAGCATCCTCAAAGAGTAGTAAAATAGATTTTAAAAAACATGACACAAATTTAAGTGGTTTTAAAGCATTTTTCTTGTGTTTTTGATTGATAAAAAACTGTTCTGATTGATACGTATTTGAGGTTTGGTCGACATAGCATTTACTCACTAAGAGGTTCTTGAGTTCATACAGAGTCCTTGTTGATAATGATTTTTTTTCTGGATGCTCTAGTATACTGCGACAGGCTAACGTTCTGATTTGCTGGAGAGTCATTAGTGCCCACTGGAATTTTTTTTATTGTGAAAGCTTCATGTGTGCCCCTTGCCTCTCTTCCGTGATGCCCTTGAGTAAGAATAAACAGGTAGAAAGGATGGATGGATGGATGGATGGATAGATGGATCTTGCTGTAAAAAGCCATTCCATGTAATCCCATGAAGTAACAGAGGGTAAATAACCAAAACTAAATGTAGTGTTATTAATAAATAAAGACAGGGGAGGGGGGGGGGCACTTTCCTGGACCCCTTTGTGAGTCTGCCCTGTCAGTGTGCGTGTGTACAAGTCCTTCTATCATTTTCATCAGCTTATGCAGAGCAGCCAAGACTCAACATGAGTGCTATGTTCCGATGTGTCAACTCATCTGTCATTTACAAGTGGTGGGGGTGGATTCAGGGAGAAGGCAGAAGAGGAGGGAGGTCAATGGACATGTTTTGTTTTTTTTGCCAGCGAATGCATGACAATGATGAGCCTGCCGTGTCACCGAGGCAACAAGCGGCCTCATCCATTATTCATCTGGGTAACAGAGTGATAAACGAGGTAAATGAAGAGGAACAACGGTAGCGAAAATCACGCCGACCGACCGAAAGAGACATTTAGAAGCCGGCAGCACCGGCGGCATCCTGAGGCGCATATTAATCTGCGGGGTAAACAACAAAGTCTGGACACAGGGTCAAAGCACAGCAGCTCTCATCCTTGAGAAAAAGTAACTCCACACTTTTGGAAAAAAAACGTGATGTTTTTCCAAAAAAAGGAAATGTGATTGAGCAGACCGGCAAAGAAATACAGCTATTAGAGGGAGGTTTGGTATCACTGCAGAATCAACACTTGTATGGTGGCTCATTCTCACATTGCCAATAATCTACCCACCATTTGCACCCAGCATCCTTTACACTTCAATGCTTTCCAATATCACAAAACAGGCTACTTCTCCTTTTTCTCCGCACATGCTGAGGTCCCAAACAGCGGTCTACCAGCACAGGTAGAGACGGCAGAATTGATACGCGCAGGTCTCACATGTCATGCCAAATTCATGCAACACGATCCGTGCGAGACAGCAGGGGGAAGAATTATTGCCCTGTTGCTACGGTAACGCCTCGTACGCCGAAAAACACAACGCAGTGGTCTGAAACATGTTGATTTTTATTATTATTATTTTTTTTTTAAAGATTTCATTTTGAAAACCATTTCGCCGACGATATAACCAGGGAAAGAATGACAAAAGAGTGGAAGGCTTAGAAGGAAAGCGAGGAGAGACAGATCAGGGATTCAGATACAGTGAGGCGAAAAGTGAGAAGAAAGAAGGAGAAGGAAAAGAGAAAAAAGGAGTCACTGGCAGCAATTCAGGAGCGGTGCTTCAGACAATCTGGGTCACTTCTGACACTGTATTTCTATAAGGCGAGCGCTAAGACCTCATCTGCCATTCATTTCCATTCCAACACCTGCAAGCCATTTGCATTCTGCCGGTTTTACCTCTCCATTTCATTTCTCCACGTGCCACTACCTTTCCTGAATGATAACACACAATTTCCACACTGGTGTACAGCACGGGTGGTGGTTGTGTGACACACAACCACCTGCATCCGAAGCAGGGAAAAACCGGTGATCCTTTTCCCCAATCTCGTCTTTCTTTCTCTTTCTTCGACCATTCAGTACAAGTCCCAGTCCTCCTCTCAGGTTCCTCCCCCCCCCCACCCCCACCCCTCACACACACAAACCACACACAGCTCCTGATCTAATCCAGATTTTTGCCATTTGACCCTGATGAGCCCTTGCAGGGCCCAGTGAGTCTCTGGGGACCCAAGGCCAGATCGTATGTCTCGCCCTGCGACAGCAACAACTCAAGCAGGCGCTCAATAGCTCACCTGATTGGCCGTCAAAAGAGCGATGCCATCATTCCCAATAATGGAGAACCACAGAAACAACTCATAACAGTATCACCGGCACTCTGTACCAGAGTAAGCAAACAGCTGTGAGGATCCAGGCGAGTTTCATCAAACTCAATTTAACATTGTTTATCAACCTTTCTTTCGGTCTAATGAAAATCGGTGCTATTTTTCACCACATGGAACGAATGTGAAAATGAAAATGACTGCGGTCTAAAGGGAAGAGTAGGTCTGCTTGTCTGGGCTGATCCCTCATAAGAAATACGAGCAAGAATAACAGTCAGAAAACTTCAAAAAGAGAATTTCAGGCACACAGGCGGAAGAACTTTAAATGCTACGAATTGAGATATTCTCTGTGAATCCATATTCATGAGGTTTTAAGAGGCGCTGTGCAATTATTACATACTGGGAGCAAAAATGTCAGGGAGATGAAGCCTCGCTTTGAATTCTGAGGATTAAGAACCTGCATGCATTACTTTGTGTTTACCTGGCGAGCCAGTGTGTGAAGCCTTATACCAAATGATTATCTGCTTTCTTAAAATAAAGTACTGACCCACTCTTGTTAGCAAGACAATTCCAATCCAGTAATCCCGATAATATGTTGGAATTAAACATTTTGAAGATTGTAGTTCATTCTAGAGTGTGAACCATTCATTCCTCTGGTGACATTCTTTTTCTCTCTCTGAGTTAAGCCTTGTTGATTATTAGCCACAAATCACTGACAATGCCATCGCACAAACGTCATCGATCAATCACTTGCATCACAAAATTCCTCTGAATAAATGACAGACAACATTTATTTAAAAGAGAAATGAGAAAGCGATCAGTGTATTTTTGCATGTTAAAAGGCTGCAAATATTGATTATTTGAATTGATTCCTTTTACTTGTATTCATCAAGCCATCTTTTACCGAAGCCCAAGAAATATAGAAATAGACTTTATTGTCTTTGTATGTTACACACACAACGAAATTTGGGGAGCTACTCCGCATGGTGAAAATAGTGCAAGTTACAAAAAATAAAAAAATACACATATTTATATATAGATAAAAGATAAAAGATAAAAGATAAGAGGTGGGTAAAAAGTGAGGTAGAAATAATTTAGCAGCAATTATAAGGTGACATCTTCCAACTGCTTGTTTCGACTGACCAGCCGTTTCTCTTTCCCTTTGTCATACATTTATTTAGGCAAATGGTGCCTGTGGGGAGGCTACATTTTCAGATTTGGGCTGATTAAACTGTGTGCTGTTTTGTAAGAATTGCCCTTAACAGCTCTTACATGTTTTGAACACGTGCTCACACCCTGGGAATCTTCGCGTATGTGTGTGATCAGGGGTTTGTAGCCGTCCTGTGATTGAGAATGGCAAACCCCTTAAGAGGAGAGATGGGGAGAAGGAGAGATCATCAGAGCCATTACAGCGTGATAAATGATTTGCTATCTGGTGAGTTGCCCTGAGGGAGGTGGTGGCTCAGAGAGTGCGTGTGTGTGTGTGTATGTGTGCGTGCACGCGTGCCTGCGTGAGTTTGTGTGTGTGTGTGCGGGCGGATGGATCGTTGAGTGGTTGGGGGAGGTTTAAACCTGTGGGTTACTACACCAGGATCCCTTGGCACCCATGTTCTGCTAATGCATTGTGCTTCATTAGAACCACAGAGGGGGGGGGTTTGAAGATACAGCTACACATACACACATACATTGCACACAAACACGCGCACAAAAGTGAATTGCTGGAACTGCATGAATTCTCCTTTTTTTTTTCAAACACACATATGCACCAGTTGAACTCAACTATGCAGACTTTAAAGCAGAGACGGAGGCACACAATCACTCTACCCCACATACACACACTACTTCACACTTGCTCTCAAACACAGGCAATCACATCTCAGGGAAAAAAGGAGCTGGAGCCATGGCCAATCTCAGAAGAGGAGGAGGCAAATTAGTGCAGAGTTGAAAGAGCAGAGTGGAAGAGAGAGAGAGAGAGAGAGGGAGAGAGATGGGAAGAGAGCTGGATGAATATATGGGAGGGGGGTGAGAAGAGTTGGAGATAGTAACAAAAATGGTGGTGCAGTAAGTAACAAAGTACAGTCTGGATGTCAGGCGCTCGGAAGGAGAGAATGAACAGGGAGAGAGAAAACAACTGAAAGAAGTAGAAAGGGGTAGAGTGCTGACGGTGAGGCAGCGAGACCTTAATGGCTGGTGTGATAGGTGTGAGTAACCCCTGCCAAGATGAAGTAAAAAAAACAGAGGGGAAAAAGAGGGAGGGAAATTGAGCAGCGTAACCTTGCAGGACCCGGCTGTCAGCCGAGGAGATGTGTGTATAGCATGTGTGTGTCGACATTGTTGTACGTTGCAAGCTGCACTGGCAGGTCGGAGAGCGTGCGTCAGGCTCTTTGGCTTCTCCGCATTTAGCATTTGGAGGCGTTTCTGGTGGGATAGCCCCCAGGGGAGCGCCTCACGCTGGGGTGAGACAGCGCCCCTGCTCCAACCTCTGGATGAGGCCCAGGAAATCTCTGGCTCAGAGTCCGAGTATACCGAAATCACCAGCCAATACACATCCCGAGGGCATATGCAAAGCTACAGGTGGAACTACAGGTGAAAAAATGTGAAGAAACTCATTCTCTGCGACATTATGTTGAGGTTTGAGGAAAGTCCACTGTACAGCACTATAGCCTCTTGATAATTCCCATTTCACATTTTAAGGATGTTCTATGATAACAATAACAAATGATAAGAATGTAAGCAGAACTTAAACTAAATGCAGATTAACTGCTGCATTGAATTGGAAAACATCCAATTACTGTAATGCCTCTTGTTTGTTAAAGCTAACACAGTAATGAATGCTGATATATTCAAATAATGAAAACATAATTTGTGTTTCTTTTAAAAAAGCAAAAATTCATGAAAAATCTGAAAGACTTCAGTAGCTTCATAGACCAAAGTCAATATGGACCCCATTCATAACAGTAAAAAGCATCAACTTATCACTCATCAGAGGAAGATGGGAAAAAGTGAATAAGCCTCATCATAAACCAGCTGAGAAATCAGAGCAAAGACAACTTGATTAATATGATGTAACACTGACTATTATTAGTGCTTAATTATCCAACACTGAAAATGACAGGGAAAAATTGAGGGGAGTGAACCTCCTTACCGACATTCTTCTCTGGAAGAATCAAAATGAAAAAAATATATATTTATTTGTTTTTAAAATCAAAATATCTCCTTTAATATTTGAGACCAGCATTTTTCTTTGAACTCCTATATTTGGAATACCAAACGACAGACAATTAGGTTTTCTCTACACTGTTCAATCTACAACTCCACTGCGGCTGACCTCAACTTAAAATGGTGGCTTATCAATAGCCAGGAGTCTTCATGAATTGGTCTTAAATACAGTATTTGGTATATTATCCTAGAATGCCTACCATACCACTGATTTTGAGGGATGTGATTTGTTTTTTATATTCTGCTACTTTTGTTAACTTGCCTGCTGAATCTTGACCTTTCAGTACAGATTAGGGATAATTTTGAGGTGAGAGAGGATCACAGGGGACAATACCGAGGGTCTCGGAATTCTCTCAAAGGATATTTGAGAGATTTATTCTCTACTGCTATGCTTCCGTTCACGAGGTCATGATTCCCTGAACCCATTTCGTTCTTGAGACTGGACAAAGATTTGCAACAGGATCTTTCTGAAAAGTACTTCAGTTTTAAACTATGCAGAGACAAAAACAACACAATAATACAACAGCGATAACTTCAGTTTCAGTGCAGTTTACATAATATTTATTTTTCTTCTAAACCACACTCCAAATCGTCTTTTTGACACTGGCACCACATCTCTGTGATTAATGTTTTTTTTTTTAATGAGAAGAGTACTTTACTGAAGTGGTCTATGCCACAGTTAACCCACAATATAGTCTTACAGGAAGAAAGTCATTTGTTACCAAAAGGCAGACCACTTTGACAGTTTCATATCTTACATAGTATTTATGTATTGTATACCTGTACTGTTATGATTTTATATATGCATATAGATATATATATATATTTTTTCTTCTATGTTTTACTTTTTCTCTCCCGGTAACCTTTTTCATTCTTTTATTTAAGGTGGAATTTCTCTGTTCAGCTACAGCTAGTAGCCGGGTTTTGTGCTGACCCTTTCACAATTTCATCCCTTTGTTTTCTCCAACATGTGTTGTCAAAGCCGAAGCATTAACAATGATCCAAGCATTAACCAGAAAAGGGCCCAGAAATGACTTCTGCTGGGGGTTGCCTTCCGATTGTTCAGGGAGTAAAAGCAGTTTGGACAACAATTGAATAACTATCGTATATTTTAATGTATGCCTTCATATTTATTAGTGGTTCAAATAAGTAAGTGTATATAAATATGTTCTGTCCAACTATTTAACTCAAATGTCACACATACTGGAAAGCTCAGATGTTCAACTGGCTCAAATCAGGATTTGGCTTCAAAGCCCAAATAGCTGAGGATTGAAGACATAACTTAGATAAAGCTTGATCATCCCTTCAGCAGAGTTTATTTTGCTGCTCAATCCCATATCCCCTGGTCAATACTCGTGACTCATCGACCAGCCCTTCCTGTGTGGTTGATAAAGCACTGCATTGGCTCCATAAGGAAAAACAAAACATAGAAAATGAACCCTAAGGAGAGATGAAGACCTAAAAAAACAGAGGCACGTACTTCAGAAACAGCCCTATTCAACAGGGATGATCACTCGATATTTTCTTTTGTTGGTCTTCTTTATAAAACTCACAAAAATCCTGTTGGCATTTAGCCACAAAGATAGGACTCAGAGAGGGAATT
Organism: Colistium nudipinnis; assembly: GCA_016785305.1. Taxonomy (NCBI): domain Eukaryota; kingdom Metazoa; phylum Chordata; class Actinopteri; order Pleuronectiformes; family Rhombosoleidae; genus Colistium; species Colistium nudipinnis. The sequence goes on from JAFBJU010000650.1 coordinate 3,987,962, forward strand.
AACAAGTTGAGGATTTGTAGGTGGAAGGACTGAGACTGCTGCCGGTGCAAAGAAAGAGAAATGATTTGGGCGCTCTCGCCCTTCAAAATCTGCCTTTTTCTCCAGTGACTCAGGCTTTGCTCTTTCCACACATCACTCTCCATCCTATCGATCAGGAAATCAGTTGCTTAATAGACAGGCAGTGCTCAGCACTGCAGCAGCGAAAGGCTTGAGGCGACTCGTGGAAACCGTCCAGAATATGGAAATGGACATTAAAGCGGCCCCTCTTGGAAGGCAGGCAGCAAAAGACAGCCCTCGAACCACACTGGCCTATCCAGGAGGGTAGAAGGCGATAGACTATTGTCTCCCGAGACTGAGGGGCACACAAAATAATTCACCTGGAAATCAATTTCCATCACATCTACTACAGACCACCAATGGACCGAGGAAGAAAGAAAACAAGAGAGACAGACCCAGAAAGACTCTAATTTCCCCCTTTTTATCCTTGTTGTATTTTTCTTCTCTCTTTCACTGCCCAAACCATTTCCACAGCAGACTGCACTGGCCACAAAAAGACATCTGCAGTCGATCATGATAAACAGTCTGCATCTCTCCCATTTGTTTCTCTAAAAACCCACCGAGCCCCATGAGTAAATACTGCAGCTGCTGCATCTCCAATGGAGTCTTTCGGCATTAAATCATGACGACAGGAGTAAAAATGTGTTAATGTATACAATGGTATATATATATATATATATATATATATATATCTTTTCTATAATGTCACATAAAATGTAGATCTGAAAAAAAATAATCTCCATTTTTATTTGACAGATTGAGAAAGAAGGCCGTGATGGAGAGGATTTTTTTCGTAAGGAATTTAGAAAAGCATTGAGTACAGATATAATCCCCCTCTGAAACCTCAACTAATAAAATTCCAAGTTTTCTGGTGGATGTTAAAGAGGAGACAGAACGTCACCGTAAGTGGACAAGGTTGTTTATTTTCACACCCCCCCCAAAATAAAAGAGACGCAGGACATAAAATCTATCCTCATTGTTCAATCAAAGTGGAGTGTTCAACCGAAGGGAGAGAGAACCAAGAGCATCAGGTCTGCCACTTGTCTAAAGGCCTAAAGAGCTCCTCTTTAGATAACAAGAGCACAGCCCAGTGTCTATCATCCTCCGTCCAAACCTCCAGTTTCTCCGGTGGTCCCTGCTGAGTCTTCATTACCAACAAGAGAAATCAGGGCTGATGTGCTAGAGTGTGTATGGGGGGGGAGTCAAGTGGAAGGAGAGGAAGAGAGGAGAGTGACTGAAGGGAGAGGCTGTCAGCATTTGTAGGTCAGCGTAAATGTTTAATGCTTTATGCTGATGAACTGACACTCTTTCTCTTGTTTCTCCAAAGGATGCTCTCAGAGCATCAATCCCCCCCCCCCCCCCACTCCCCCACCCTCCCTCTGTCTCGCACAGAAACCGTTCCGACACGTTTTTTCTCTTGTTTCTCCAAAGGATGCTCTCAGAGCATCAATCCCCCCCCCCCCCCCACTCCCCCACCCTCCCTCTGTCTCGCACAGAAACCGTTCCGACACGTTTGCAGGCATGAGCCACGCTCTTCTTAACCCTTCCTAGCCTCTCGGCACGCCAATTACGCAGGCATGTGACAAGATGGTCAAAAGTGCCAATTAGGGCGAGCAACCTCTGATCCAGGTCCACTTATAACCGACCTCACCTCACCGTTTCCGCAGCACCAGCTCCCCCTTTCCTCCATCCGCCGGTCTTTACCCAGCGCTCCCCTTTTTCCCCAGTAACGTCACAACAGTGAGCCCAAATAACGTCACTTTAATAAGCCCACTTTAACATTCTGCCCAAAAGCGAGGATAGATGCTTCTGCTTTGCGCACATATCATTATTTACCCTGGAGTACAGATCATAATTGAAAGGGTCTGATAACAATTTTGCCTCGTTACATGCACTACAAAAAAAATCAAAAAAACGGGGGGAATGGATTAGTGTTATGCAACAGGAAGGAAAACATTTAATTCAGTTTGCAAGGTTTTACAAAGAGAACCCATAATGGTCTGTTTATCTTATCAATTAGGGAACCATAATCTTTTTTGAAATGAGAAATTGGGCTTGCCACAGGGCACAGTCACCTCATAAATAAGGTACATTGCCGCATAAATTCCCAAACCAGTTAATTCAATTTGCCATTAGATGGATTATAACGTTGTTTCAGGGATAATGGAAGGAGAAAATTTGAGGAAATGAAAAGGGGGAACCTGAAATTCCATGAGTCGTTTCCTAATGACCCCCACACAGTTTTCTCTCAGGAAAACTGTGTTTCGGTATGGAAGCCAAAGCGCGCTGTTTTTGCCATATTTTCTGTTTGATTAAGAGTCATCTCAACCTTCGAGACATCATTTTCAACATGTTTTCATTAAGGATTTGGTGGATGTCTGACTGTTAATGGCTTATTGAGGCTCGCTCCCAGGCCCTACTTGACGGGGTAGGCTTTCCATTAAAGTGAACGTAATTTGGACACTTACAGTTCCATCATAAAGTCCCATATGTCGCGTAGAGATTTCCTTTGACTCCGCGGCATTCGAGCCTCCTCACTGTTACAGCATGCTGTGACAACGCCACGTGAAAGCCAAGAAAGCCAACAAAATCTAAATTCATCAATGTCACCGATGATAATTGGTACTGGAACGGGGGGGGGGGGGGCTGAAAGGGGGGGGGGGGGGGGGGGGGGGGATGAAAAGCACGCTCTGTGATGCTGAGGTGATTAGAGGCATCACACAGGCATGCACAGTCTGTTACTTGGGGCAGCTTCTTTTCTTGCCTATCCTGTAAATGTAGCCATATCTTATTGTTTCGCATGTCAAAGAAGATCCATTACATCCGATTAACTCGGGGCACAGTGTGCACAGAGCAGTGGACCATGTTTTTTGGGGCTGAATAGTGTTTGTGTGGAAGGTTAGGGATACCACGAAGCCTCCAGCCATGCTTGGTGTGACGAATAAGACTAAACTGGGTGTGGCCTGGATCCACATAAAGACCCCAGTGGGTCATTGCCTAAGGAGAAGATCTGTGCACGGATGGATGGATGGCTGGATGGATGTATTGGGGACAGCCGAGTGGACCCGGGGATAGTCGGGGCTAGCAGTGGGGGTCTGGAGGAGTGATAGAGGCACAGCAGATGGATATATGGGGGGAAGGGGGAACAGGTCACTCAGATATGGAGGATCTGGGTTATTACTTGAGCAACATTTCCTGTGACATTTAAAGCCAAAATGACATATTCACATATACTATACATCATGACCAGATGTATAAAATGTGATTGGCATAGACCTGAAAATTCTGGTAATGGTCAGCATCTAATTCCCATTTTTCCCCACTCCACCGGTATATACCGGCCACATACACATAGACATATAATCAAACATTCAGTGTGAATGCCATTTCGATGTCAAAACACATTTTTTTACCAAATGTGCCCTTAATCCTATTCCCCACATAACACTTTAAGCCCCCCTCATGCAAATCCACCATTGCTTTTAACCCCCATTTTTCTTTAGCACAGGTCTACGGATATGAAACTACATCCACACACCAGGACCAAATCTGCTAATGGAGACCTCACCCCATTTCTGTCCCATGAGAACGTCTGCCCTGACAAGGAAATGGAGGTGATGGGGGGGCTGGGCAACTGGCAAAGTAAGAGGTCGTGGGTGTGTGTTCAGATGGGACAGAGCAGGGTAAGAATTCTGGGTCAGAGACTTAGCGATGGCCTCTTAATCTGGAGATGGACAGCGAGGGGTGTGAGGAGGCCACACGCACATGCAGACTAACGAACACACAAACCCACACACACACACAGCAGATGGGGACCCATCCCCACCCCACCATACGCATTTACCTACTTAGTATGCCCATGGGCACATACATGTACACACCCACACACACCATTTGCTGCAACCCTCTTCGTATACAGTAGGAGCGATCATGGGTGAAAGAGATTATATTTCCATAACCTAGATATTCTAACCCCCCATGACCTACTGGGTTACGTTTGAGGCACTGCCCTTAGCAACACAATACTTAAAGTAGCACACCAAAATGGTGTAGCAGACTTTGCAGTGGCTACTCAGCCGCAACAACGATCAAATCTGATGCAACAACACATCACATTATAAATGAAATATGAATATGAATATATGCATGAACCACCTTGCTTTCTAAGTTCCAACCTCCCCATTTTACAGGCAATTATCGGGGATGTATATGATAAAATATTTCTAGTCCAAATCCAACTCGCAGCCTTCGCCTCTCTTTCTCATTCCTGTCACTCTCAGCTTTGGTTTTCTTTATGGCAGATGCACCATTAAACGAACGTCATTAAATGAAAATACCAGCACTGTGACAGCACTGAGTCGTGGTTGTTTTTCAAGTGAAAAGCATTTATTTGAATGCTGTGTGTCTATTGTCTTAAGTCCTGACAAGCGTTACCCCAGACAGGAGTGTGTGTGTGTGTGGGGGGGGCTCTCAAGAGGCCATGGATTGAGGAGGAGCTGATCAGCTGGTGGAGCCACCTCCCTGCACTGAGTGGTGAAGCATTTGCGTCCCCTAGTGCACCTGCTTGTTCTTGCACCTAAAAAAAACTCTGGGAGATTTACCCCCAGAGCAGGAAATAGTGAACTTAATAAACACCATGTAAAATCAGTGTTTTATATGTTTATCTTAGAATACCTTGTAGCAAGAAATAGCTATTTCGCCTGGGTTTGATATAACATCTAACTGATCCTCTGTTGAGCCATGTGACTTAACATGAAAGTCAGTGTCGGCTACAGAATAAGCAAATTATATATATACACATGTTTGAATTATCAACGCAGAGCACCGCTCAGGAGATATGGATTGTTCTTGGTGTTGAAACTGAAGTTAACATTCAGAGCCATTGGAGGAGAAAATCCATACAACAGAGACGTGGTGAAAGCTCCAGACTATAGGACACAAACACAGTGTTACACCTTTTGTATGCCACAGTTATGACCAACTTTCAAAAAAATATTACAAACTGTATATGTGTTACTTGGTCCTAGTATAGAGCGAGAACTGGGAACGTACAGATCAAACGGTGTGCTTTTTATAGTGAATAATGAAAATGCGATCACAACAACCGTGCTAACCATGACTGATGATATAACTAAACAAACTGAAGCGAAATCCTATTTCAGGTTATCGTTTGCTTTGCATGGTGCAGCAATGCAGCCATGAGATGGCAGCACATGCTCAGTGTAGCCCTGTTCTGTTCAGGCTCACTACAGTCCTCCGTGACCGACGAAGTTATCGAATGAAACGAAAGGTGGGAAACCTGTGAAGTTCATTAGCTGAGTGCAACTGTCAGTACACTGTGCTTGAACTAGATCCACGAGATTTAAAGCAAATTCTCAATAATAAATCATATTTACCGTATATTTCAGTAGACCATATGTGTTGGGGTGATATGGTATGTAGATTTACACAATTCCTCAAGATATATTGAGTCAGGGTAAATTATTCATTCAATTAAATCAATGTAGTGCGGGTGTGTATGCACTTCTTCGCAGGTCATTAAAGGTGGCAGTTATATTTGGAGTATATCTAGCGTGAAGAAATTCATTCCCAAAAAGGAAAAGAAGATCAGAGCCCTGACTGAGTGATTAGCCGACTACACACAGTATACCAGTGAAGCTGCCAAAAAGAAAGTGCAGCTCAATAAACATGCCCCAGAGCAACGATGGTCTTTGCACACAACTCATAGCAAATACCAGCTGTTGATCAGGAGATGGACCTGAGAAACACTCTTTTCGATAAATCCAAATTATGTTATGTAAGGTGCCGATTGGCAGCCAGTGACTGTTTTTCGAGTAATTTTTGTAATGTAATATATTGTTATTATTATGTTGTATTGTGTAATAATACAAATGGCAACGCTTCTATTATACTTACTACAGCTAATAATCATAATATGGACCATATGATGGGTAATGCTTATGACATTATGGACCATATTAGTATTGTGATACATTATTCATTTACGTTAAAATAACTGGAGTAGATATTCCTTTTGTAGATATACATTTAAAAGAGCAAGTCCCTTGCAAAGAGCAATAAAGTGCTGGAAGAGTGGGAACTGTGGGCCATACCTCTTCCCTCTCACAAACTCTGCATTTGCTCTCTCAATTCATCTCACTTTTCTCGGAATCAACACACAGATGTAGCCAGAAACATCTTGTGCACACATATGCCTGGGCAAAGAAACAATCTTATACTCTTTTTGGAAATAAATGGCTGCATATACAAGCACGCGAGAACTGACGTGTAACAAGTACAAACACCTTGAAATGGATATGACATATGCAAGATATTAACTGACAAGCATTAATCCCAAAGACCTTGGATACACACTAAAGTAAGGACAGTCACAGACCTCAGATATCTGCCAGCATTATAGCCATGCATAAACTTTAAGCTTGCTCCTTTCAAAAATAACATTTCATTTGAGTCAGTCCTGATATTTGTAAATATTTCATCCACTCTGTCCTTATCACAACTGCCACATTGCACACATTCCTGTGGGTTTGATCGACTGAAATCAAGCAAGCAAGTGTCTGCAAATAATTTTGCGGAAAGCATTAGTTGCCAGAAAGGCGCAGGACATCTTTCCAACACTTCAAGACATAGTATAAAGGTCTGCGGGCCTGAGTGTGACTCATTCAAAGTCAACTGATCCTGTATAGAAAAATATGAAATCTGGTGAGAATATGTGGCACATAAGCCAAACAGCCCCTGTACTTAACTCTCAAAGGGGTGAGGAAAAACTGCCCAAAATCCCTTGGTGATGGGATCTCCCTCCCAGGATGGACAGACATGCAATAGATATAGATAGATACAGTGTGTACGGAGCAAAGCGACATAATAACAATATTTACAGCATATATGCGAGCGCGAGAGAGAAATGAAAGACTGCCTGTTGAATATTTAATGTTAAGTAAGAGGCCACACACCGCAAGTAAAGTGGCACTGTTTCCCTGTTAAAAAAAAACAAAACACTGTGAAAAATGAGTTACAGTAAATGTGAAATACTACCAGTGCGGTCCTTGATGCTGTGTGTCTGTTTTGTGTGCGTGTGTGCGTGTGTGTGTGTGTGTGTGTATGTGTGTATGTGTGTCAGCTTCAGTCTCATGAGCCTATTATGTGAGGAGGGGCTGATTGATACAGAAGGTCGGGATGACCCTGACTGCAGGGAGGTTTTCTGTTAGTCTGATAGACGAGGACATCTCCACTCCAAGGCTGGGCTCATGGAGGGAAGCCAGGGGCCGGGGGGTGGGGGGTCCCATTCTGACCCTAAAGGAAGCAGCAGAGAGGACGCTTAACAGGGGAAGGAGTGAAAGGGACATGACAGGGGGATGTCGGTGATAAATAGCCCGAGATAACATATCCGGCTGCTGCTCGTCTGGCCCAAAAATGGACAGTCTGTACTTTAAACGGACATCCAGTTGAAAAAAATATTGAAGAAAAGCAAAGAAAAACCTAATGAGGAATAGCCTGGCTGAACTGTACGTAACTTTATTTCATTTCAAAAAGCTTCTTATCAACTGTTACATTGCAATGTGAGAACACCCTCTTCCTCACTTTGTCTTGATCGCCACAGAGATTTATATCTGCTTGGACGGTCGTTAAAAGAGCAGCTTTAGGCCAAACACACATCAAACATCGTTTGTAAAACAAATCACTCCTGAAGTGAACCTGTCCCACTCTCTCTATCACGCAATCATTTACTTCCCACCCACAAGTGGATCTCAATGAATTAGCCTCAACAGCCTTAAAGGAGGAGAAGGGCCAACAATCTGTGATTCAAAGCTCCGCCTCCAACATTTTTCCTAGCCACACATTGCTAATGGTGCTTTGATTTTGAAAGGGGCCCAATTACTCGTTATAGGTCCTATAGCGCCGCTCGAGGAAATTGCCACAGGGCTGAGAATAGAATCCGTTGGTGACGGGTTCCGTGTGACAATGCAGATGTGGAGGGTCGAGCAAATGGTCAGATGCAAAAAAGGGCATTCAAAATTGAAGCATCTCGCCCCACTTACGCCTTCTTCGATCTGTCCCTCAAAGTCAAATTAAAATGGAGCTCAACGTCTGAATCAAAGGGTGAAGGAATGAGTCGGAGTCAACACAGAGAAAGATTCGAAATCACCAGTAGAACAAAGCTACACGCTTTAACTTATTGGAAAATCGGAATTCCATTTATCCAAAAATATTCCAGTGGAATCAGATATCTATTCCACTGGACAGGATGAATGTTTGATGAAACTTTAGGTGGCATTATTGAGTGGATGGGAGTTTACAATATACAGTATGTTCCATGCTTATTATATTCCAACAACTGGTTTAAATGTGACAGCCGTTTCAATCGCTGGTACATGTGTCGATTTGATTAGGGTATTGGTTACGTTTAAGGATTCTCTGATACCAAAAAAAAAAAAGGACACAATTCAAGTTGTCGCGTCCGGAGGTGTGTTGCATTCTCCTCTTGCAGGTGCTAGTTCACGGTGCCGTGCACAGGGAGGATGGTAAGCCTGTACAGCAGCTAATGAGTTCCCCAAGGAAACCAACACTGAGCGAGTCACAGATTGTTGAGGCATCGGAACGCCTATTAAACCCAACTAGCCTGACCCTGGACCTCACCCCTAACCTTAGCCTTGCCACATAATCCTGTGAAAAGTAGGAAGCCCCACTTGAGAGTTGATACCACACACAGTCATGCGTTTATTGGTTATATACAAATACCTATAGTCATACACAGCAACGGCTGTACGTGCAACACTGCAATCTGCAGTCATGTAGCTTGGTGCAATTTAACGAGCAATTGAACAAATTGAAATACTTTCAGTTAACAAATGAAGCTGTGAACTCAGAGGTGTCACTCGGGGTGACAAATCCGCGCAGATTCGTGCCTGATATTGGACAGTGACCTCTCTGCAGTGGTTTAATCTCGGATTGCTTTGATTTTTGTGGCATGTCAATTCTACTTTCACCATCCGTGTTTCAAGCATCCTTTCCTGATGCTTTCCTGATACCTACTTTGTTTTTGTTCATGGCTGTGTGCTAATAGAAATGTCCACTGAATGTCACTGAAGGGCGGTTTTACGAAAGCAAGTGCTTACCTGCAATGAAATATTTGTGAGCTTCCGTAAGCAAAAAGGAAGCAGAAAGGAAAAGTTAGTGTGCAAAAAAAAGTCACACTATAGCCATCAGCTTGTCTTCATGCAAAAGAGTAACTGGAGAAGAGAAAAGTGAATATGCCAGGGATAAATTAGTGACAAAAAGTAGATGGAAATGGATGACGATTATGTGTTTGTGTCTGCATGCGTGCCTGCGTGTGTGTCTATTTTTGGCATATCGCTGAGGTGAAGAAATGCAAAAACGTTGGTTATAAAGTGATGAAAGTTGCACAAAACCTTGGGCCTCTGAGCGACAAAAGGTCCGTGCCCAAAGGCCCAGCTGTGATGATATGGATACCGTACCTCCACGAACCCGCCCACCTCAGAAAACGATTAACCAACACACACACTCAAACAGGCTCACAGGGGCCTGTAAATGTGCCGTTTGCCCAGCTGATGCAGATTGAAGCTGAGGCTCATCATTAAAACATGGGCTGGGGCCAAAACTGGGAGCCATTTAGCAGGAGATAAAGCAGCTCAGCTCCATCGATTATTTTAACTTGGCACACATGGAGACAGCCCGTCTGTGGCCCTCTATATGGCCGCGAACCCAGATCTGTATACGTCTGTACAGCTAATCGAGTTATTTCATCCTACACGTAATGCTGCCCAATGGCTGATGCTGCGTTAGTTTGGGGATTTTATGGGTAGCCTAGCGCTATCAGATTTGAAAAATGGAAAATATCTGGTAAATCAGGTCCGGGGATTTTCCCAAGTTTAATGTCCACAAACAAAGAACGCAGCAGGATAACCTCTGGATCATTCAGACGAGGGGTGGCTTTTGGGTCACACATGCAGGAGTCAGGACATGACGTATAAGTCCCACTGTCCCTTGACTGTTTGCCATTTGTTCGTTCACCGGCGAGTGTCTTGCAGCACCCCCCATTTTCAAATCTTTCAACAAACCATCGATATCTATAGGCTGTGCTGTTAAGTTCGAAGGTAGGTTCATGTAAGCAAAATGTTCACACACCGAGGCTTCAGTGGATCACTTGGCCTTAACATTTCACTCCCAATATGTTTGCAATGCACAAATAAATATTGAAAAGAAGTGAACATAGGAGCGAGGCTGTCAACTCAAATCATTGCTGTTTTTAAGTTGCACGTACCCGGGCCTTGTGAGCTGCCACCCTATTTTAGCCCCACCACATTTTGTGTCGAGCACATTAATGAACAAAACAGCCGCCATCCCAGTGACCTGTCAGCCCCATACAGCACCAAAACAAATTTAAATAAAAACCCATTAGTAACTCCACACAGTAACCTTCCACCCTGACTAAATAGGTGTTCTGGTGGGTTTTGTCCCGAGGCGGGTATTAGCCGAGTGTCAGCTCTCCTCCTCTGTTCCACCCTCTTGCATTTCTCTCATTCCGCTTTCTCTGCTCTCGTCTTGATCCTCATTATTCCGTACTGGAGTCTTTGGGGGAGCAAATCTAGTCTATTATCCAAAGATGGAGCTTAAGACAACTTAAAGCTCAGGAGGAGTGGCTATTTATTTGGGCTGAAAGACAGAGCGAGAAGGAGGGAGTGTGTGTCTGGCCCGGCGTTCCCATATCACTTAGGTTAATGTGATTAGGGGTGAGAGAGAAGAAGGGGGGAGGGGTCCATTTAACTCAGAGCATGTTAGTTCTAAGTGATTCATGTCAGGCAGAGTCGGGGGGCAGTCACAGGACTTCCTTTAACACACACACACACATGCCGGTCGCATAAGAATGAGAGCCCCTTTTTTACCGCCTGGTACCAAAATTAAAGCACATGAACGCGCAAACACAAATGCATACTGGTGCCACCCCAGGTTAGAAATGAACAGAGTTTGCATGATTGCATTTCACATTTTTCCATGTAGCTGTTGTCAGATTGTCAAGCTTGAATGCAGCTCCATACCCCAAGTGAGCCACCTTGGGAAATTCAGAAGGGACCCTTTAACTTTTGTTGTCATATAGTTTTTTTTTGTCAGAGGAGAAACGAAAACTAAAAGTTGATGTATAGTGGACACCTCTGGAAAAAAAACTACTGTTTTGATATTTGTATGCATGCCTCGTCATTATGACAATGGTTTTTTTGCCTCTTTATCAACTATGTTATCCCAATTAGTCTTATTCTCTATATTTTTCTTTTTGTTTCCTTTAACTTCTTCATTAACAAGGAGTTGGACAAAGAAATCAATTATGATTGATGTCCCACAAGAGTGTGTGTGCGTGTGTATGTGCGTGTGATGGAAAACGGGACGTATGGGATTTTTAAGACAACATGTGTGCGTCCGGAATGCGGAGCCTTTAGGTCAGGCCAAGAAATGGGAGATTTCTAAAGCGCTCGGACCAGCCACTGCACTTTCTCACACCAACAACACTGTGGGTTGTAAAAAGTCCTATCAGTGTCCAGCTGTGAGATGTATACAGCCCTTTCACTGTGCCCTCCTTTTCTCCAACACTTGAATAAATAGTAGCAGAGACATGGGCCAGAGGGTGAGTGAAGAAAAAGGGAGGGAAGAATCCCTTTAGTACTCGTTTACCTCACGCAACAAATCCCTCACATCGCCCCAGTTTATGTGGCCTTGCTGGACTTCGCCAAACAAGTGCTCATTGGACAAAAAAAGCGAAGCTTGCATTGCTTATTGCTTCACTGTGGTAGGTTTGTCTCAGCTGACAGGAAATGAGGAGGCTGAGCAGCAGGATGTCAGCCAGCTCTGTCTAGCCTCATTCAGCCCCAACTTGGTGTCTTTCTTTGTTTATTTGTTACACATATTGCAGGGAGCAAGTTGGTGTCTTGCATGCGAAAATGTTTATTTGCAAGAAATACACATGAGTGTATGACGCACCCACGCACGCGCACACACACACACATGCGCACACACTCACCATTTGGCACCAGACACACTCACCAAAAGGCACAAAAAAGTGGATTCCCCCGACAGTTTTCTTGATAAATGAAAACATTCGATTTTTCCAAAGTTTCCTAGACTCTTCCCTTTTTACAGCTCATCGTGGAGATGGCATGAACACAGCTCCATATTAGGGAGAGGGTGTTGGGCATTTGTCTTTTAGTTATAACATCACAGACAACATTAAAACCTATTTCAGAAATCCTACTGCACATTGATGTTTTCATAGCATTTAAATCGTTTTCCACAACAAGCCTCCAACCTCAACTTTTTAACAAAATTCCAAGAAAAAACTATTGTTGCTCAGTACTTTTGACGTGGCTGTTGAGCAATAGGACATCTAAACTCCAACATCAACGATAATAGGTTTTTCTCATCTTTTAAAATAAAAGAGATTGGGATGGTTGAGAAACAATGCATTCTACTAAATTACCTCAAACATTTCATTTAGTGTAGACATGGCCTCAGACAGCTGAGCGGCTGATTAAAAGAAACAATCCATAAAATCTCCCTACAACGATAAAGAGATCAGAAGAAAAATTGAAAGCTGGCTTTTACGAGGACAATAATAATAACATAAAAAAAAGGTGCCATCTCTTAATAGGCTCATCAAATCACCCCAATGGCAGCTAATGAATCCTTTCCCCGAGATGCATTCGTCAAATGGATCAGGATGGCGAGTCCAATGCTAAATGCTGGCTTGGCATTGGCAAGACTTCCAACTGGCCTTTGCTGCGTAATTTAACTTGGCAATTAATGTCGGCCTGGTCAAAGTCAAAAAGTCACAGGGAAATGAAAAGTACTGGAGCCATCCATAAACGAAACAAATCCATCCAGACACTTTGCGGTGCCATCGATGACATCACTGAATCTTCTGACTATGTCACCTTAGTATTCAGTGTCCATCCTCCACCTTTTCCCTTTAGGCAATTTCCATTCCTATCAGAAACATTCACCCCTTACAGCGAAAGAGGGTGATGCCTTAATGGCTCCTAAAGCTCTCACTGTTAGAGGAAATGGCTTTTAATTTGGCCATTTCAGAAGCTAGCAAATTCATCAGCAGTGTGAGATTTCAGGATTAAGATGGTAAGTATGTAGGAAAAAATATGAATGGACGGGGACCATCAGCGACCGCACAATACATTTGGAATGCAGTACCGGGGTGTAATGATAAAGAACACAAATAAACAGGAGATAGACCATTTGGTGTAAATGACGGAAAAAATACAAAAAATACAATCTGCACTGATCCAACCACGACAGGAGAGGGATCTGAGCTGAGGATGAAAAGAGACTGAAGGGATTAATGGAGGACGTGTAAAGGACAGTAACTGAGAAGTGCAAAGTCCTTGGCTGCTGATGGTTACAGGCATTCTGCAGATGGGGGGATATTATAATTTGGCTCATGTCTCCACACTAGCACACAGGACTGCAAGATCAGTGCACTGGTTAATGAAAGAGCCGCCGGGTGCATTTAAAAGGCCAAAGGTCAAAATTATTACCACAGAAAATTGAGCGCGGAAAGTCAGTGACATCTAAAAAAAAAAAAAAAAAAACTCAAGACAAGCCATGGGCTTAGACTAGATATGAAAATGGTTGGTCATGAAGAGATAGGCATTCAGCTGACTGTACTAAACTCAAGTACTCACTAAAACCACATCTTCTGGGGGAGCAATTCACTGAAATAGACATTTAATCTACTTGCCAAGCTGCCCCACTTGGTAATCAGGCAGCTCATCCTGACCGAGGGGTAGCTAGCTAATCATGCATGACTGTCAGGCTTTGACTAGATATGAAAATGGTTGGTCATGAAGAGATAAGCATTCAGCTGACTGTACCAACTCACACTAAAACCACATCTTCTGGGGGAGCAATTCACTGAAATAGACATTTAATCTACTTGCCAAGCTGCCCCACTTGGTAATCAGGCAGCTCATCCTGACCGAGGGGTAGCTAGCTAATCATGCATGACTGTCACAAAGTAAAGCAACATTTTTTGTAGGCGCTATATCTTGTAAGTTATTAGTCATGCATAGAAAAAACTGCCTTACTAACTAAACTGATGTGATGTGCCGTCATGCACTGTTTAAAATCTTTGCATTTTGGACCGTCAGTGGGCCAAATCAAGCAGTGTGATTAATGGATTGCCATTGCCACTGTCTTTTCTTATGATTGTATAATTATACAAATTAGATATACGCTTACTTCCACAAACGAGTGGATAATGTTTCAACACAGATGCATGTATCTTAAACCAAAGCAGGAGAAACTGCAAATTTACAATCTAAACCCATTATTCTTGCAGATGAATGTACACAAGGCGTATCAAGATGGACATTTTCTGAATCCCAACGAAGGCAAATACCATGTATTGTTTCTACTTTCAATGAATGCAACGCAAATCCGTCTGAAGCCAAAACGACATGTCATTAATATCCATAAACGTCAGCCTCCGTGGTCATTAGACATTGTCTCTGTATTCTTCAATGGAAAAACAAAACAGGACGTGGACAAAGCCTCGGTTTTGGTTTTGTGTGGGCCAAGATAAAGCACAGAGTGAAAAGGTTACCATCCATCTTCATCCGCCTGGCATGTGCTTTAGTTACTCCTGCCCTCAATGTAGCCTGTGTCTTTTTTTCTGTTCTCCTGTGTTTGTGTGTGTGTGTGTGTCTGTCTGTCTGTCTGTGTGTGGGTGTGTGAGTGTGTGTGTGTGTGTGTGTGTGTGTGTGTGTGCGTGTGCGTGTGTAAATGGCAGGGAGGTTAATGAAGTGCATCCACCTTGCTTCCTCTCCAAAATGAGGGACTTCATTAGGCAGTCGACTGACTCGCAGCAAATTTGTTCTGGTAATACATGCATGCATAGTGACACCTGAGGAGGGCGTTCGCAAAGATACACTGTGGACAGTGACAAAGACTCATGCACATGTCCACTGACACACGACACACTCATTTAGAGCCGCTAAACCAATCTCCCTGTCCTTGCCTTGTATGGAATGCTTCCCCCTGAATGCCAGGGTATTCCTGGATTTCCATAACGGATATGGAATGTAAGTACTGATCAGATAAAGGCTTTATGTTCTTTCCTCTCCATCATCACCTTCTCTTCCCGTCTCTCTATCTCTCTCTTTCTCTCTCTCTCATCCACACTTTGCTCTCTGTCGCTACATCCTTTCATCTCAACCTGCCACCCATATCAGGACGCAATCGTCTTAAGTGTTCTCGCTGACAATAAAACCTTCATGTGAGTGCTGGCGGGCCAAGGCAAGCTCCCGACCAACGTGTGCACAATGCGTACAAATGCAGGGAGCTCATCTCTGCCTTGGAAGTTTCTACCCAATTATAAATCCATGCTCAATTCAAACAAGACTCTGTGTTCAATTTTAATTTTTAATTTTCCCACATTAGAAGTTGAGGAACGTTCTCGAGGAAATGTATGCCAATGTGTATTGGTATGAAACCAACCCGGAAGTTGCATTATCTCAATGTAATAAAATATCAATCAAAATAGAACAGAAACAAGTCACATGCTTGTGATCAGTGTCAATGTCAGCGTATACATAGACTGCATCCCTGGCTCTAATCTTCAAATGCCCTTTGCAGAGCAGCTCATTTCATATACAATGTATCAAGCACAAAGTCAAGAGGTTGCTGACTCAGCGCATCGTTCTCGTAATCCTCTCAGCTCAGGACTTTGGTTCAGCTATTTCATCTAAAATAAAGTTCAGCAGGGGTGGATGCAATCAGGAGATTAAAAAAAAAGAAAAAAACACTCTGAGAAGGTAAAAAGGAATCATCCTCAGGCAGACGATGAACCGTGTCACTCGCCGATGATTGATAGGTTCGATTTAACATTAACAGTCTTCAGTCATCCCCTCAAACCAGCTGTCAGAATTCCAAACCAACGCTGGCAGCAGTCTGCTCCGAGCGTGCGGGCACCCGGAGACAGGTCCACGCACAGCCCCTCAACGCTGACTCAACCTGCAAGCACTACACATAAATAATAGCTCACACTGACAACTGTGGTTGTCGGAGGATGTGACACCAGCTAAACTAATGACACGGCTGACAGATGGACGACTTCTAATGACTGTACCTTGATAAACATATAGGTACTTGAAGCAGGCCTTTGTGAGTCAATCTTGCCGATGCCTCCTCCCATCCTCAACGTGTGCCATTAGACAAATGTTAAGTGCCAGGAAGTGAAGACATCAGTAAGGAATCCGTCTCAGTACTGCGTCACGTAATCAGTTTTGGTTTGTATTCTGGAATGCAACATAAATAAGTAATATATGTTAATAAGTGTGGTTGTGTATTGATAAATCACGATTGCCCCTCTGATGAATGAAGGTAGCCAATGTGACTGTGAACTAAAATTAATGGAGTTACATAGATTGCTAAATAGATTTAAACCAACGTTGCATTAACTAGATCCACAAGAGAAGATCTGTCCGAGCTGTGTGTCCCGCAGACCTCATGTCAGGTATTTCAACCATAACTCCATTGAAATCCTAAATCATTGCTTTCTAGCTTAGCTAAAAATAAAATTAAAAAAGGACTCCAATGCAGACCAGTCTATTAGCACGCAAGGCCAACCTCTTGGGTAATGACGCAGTAAATTAATGTATAATAAATAGTCATGTCATGAAACCCTAATTAAATGCTCTGATCAACTTGCTGCCACACACACTAATTCTCTGATGTGGTGTGGGTGTGGTTGTGTGCATGCGCATGTGTGTAGGTGCATCCCTTAGACCTTCATCCAACAGGTGTGCGGGCGAGCACCGGTGTGATCTAGCTGTACACCTCCAGTGAGGCTGAAAGCTTTGAGATGTTTCCCGAGTGAGACGACATTCTCTGTGCTGTGGCAACGGCTCCGAGAGTAATGAGCTTCTGAACGGCTCGGAGCCTGGCATCGTTTTTTTCGATTTACAAAGGGCATTGTCCACAGTTGCAGACCAAAATGCCTCTGAACATCAACCTTAAGAGCAATAAAAAAAAATGTATCGCAGCAGACAGTGACAGAAAATGTCCTCCTAACTCCTAAAGGAGATTGTGTTTGAACAACACATAACTTTGGCTTATGTCATTGCATTGTTGGGACCAAGAGTGGCAGAAAAATGAAATACACTCACTTGCATTTAAAGTGTGTCAGCATACACTAGACTAGATAGGGACACACCCAGAATTTGGGTTTACCTTCCCACTGTAAACTAGGTCCATGAAAATAATAATCCCTCATGGGAAAGCGCATGAAATAAAAAATATTTTGCTATTGAGATGACATAAAATAAACATAGGCCGAGTCACAGTCATAGTTGTCAGAAAAGTCATAGTCATAAAAGAATTGATCCTGTGGATCAGTCTTGACACAGTCTCTACCTTCTAGAGCAGCATTCCCCAACCACCGGTCCACGGACCAGTACCGGAGAAAAGAAAATCTGAAAAAGAGGGGTTGCCTTATATTCGAGGCCTAAACTTTCTAGTAATGACACCGGAGCATCGTATCGTTCTCTGCGGATACACAGCCGCGTAGAGCGGCCAGGGCGCGACCGCCGCCTCCACGCTGGGTTGTGTGTTCAGAGACTGTGTCGAGGCCTCGAGGAGGTAGCCGGACGACTAAACGGATGACCACCGCAGGTGCGTCCCAGCCGACGACTCCCTCGGGAGAAACTGGCGAGACGCGCGGTTTGGCAGGGGGGGAGGCAGAGGACCGCAACGACGTAGCGCACATTATTTCCATTTGATTGATGATCAGAGATACCTCCTAGGGGTTAAATAAGCGCAGTGCTGGAGTACCGAATTAATCTGTAAAACCCAGTGCTGGAGGAGCTGCAGTAAAAATCCAGAGCTTCAGCCTCAGGCCGCAGTGACAGACCACAGCCGTATTTAACATCCATTAGTTTCCCAACACTGACGCTCTAGCAGCAGCAGCAGCAGCCCAAGAATAGCAGCAAGTCACTTGTCTCGATCGGCTACACTCCCAGCTGTTTGAGAAGGATGAGACAGGGAGGCTGGAGGAGGGCTGTGTCCCTGGGAGAATATTTGTATTGCCAGCTAACATCTGGGCTCATTTCCTCTTAGTCCTCCAACCCTCCAAGTGTGATATGCTGTAAGCTCCGATGCAATAGTCCTGACTGACGTGACTCACTTTGAGGTGACACCCGAGGCCTCTAAAACTAAAAACACAGCTGTAGCCTGTCCTTAACAGGACATGTTACGCAAGCGACTACGTTTCCCATAAGCCTGAACGAAAATTAAAGAAGGGCCCCAACTCAGCTTCGAGCGACATGCGGATAATTCAATTAAGGACTACAGGAGGCAGAGAAGGGACGGGGAGGATAGTTAATTTGTCTGTGTGCACATGTTCCCCTGGGGAACTCCTTACAAGCACACACACACACAAAACGCAGGCAGGCACACAGTGTCGCCCCTCTATTTTTGGGCTCCCCTCCAGTTTTGTGTTAGCAGCCGGCTGCCACCGTCCCAGAGCTCTGAACAAACAACAATGGCCACCTATGCTCCCACAGGGAGAGCGAGGGATACCGACCCTGCTCTCCGCACACGCACGACACCACACAACAGGCCGACGTGACGATGTCCACACATAGAGTTGTGCGTCTGCTTGATTCTGCCTTGCGGTTAACTCTCTGGGTATGGCACAGCTTTGCAGTCAATGAAAAAAAGTGAAAGGGGAAAATTGGTGAAGAATGGCTCCAGCCACACAAACACCACCCCCCTGCACACACCAAGTCTTTCACGAGGTGAGATCTTTTTTATGGACCAACCACAGTAAAGAACAAGTACGGCGAGTTTAACGACTGCTGGTGTTTTTGTGGAGTTGTAGTCATGCTGAGGTTATGGGCAGACAAAAAGCAAAGTGGAAGGGGAGCCGTCAGACTCTGAAAAACAGGAGAAGAGGTGTTCAGGGCAGGGCGCCTCTGCTGTAGCCATATGGTGGAGCGATTTTGTGAGTTGTGGAGTTACGTTGCAAAGAAAGTGTCCACCGGGGAGACAATGGAGGAATTCAAATTCAGCTTTCTACTGTAACAGAAAGAAATGGGCCGCAGAGAAGAGCGGGAAACGTGTAGGAGGACACTCTAAAAACACTGTGACAAACAATATAGAATTATTACGTGGCGCTTGGGACGTTTTTTTCTCAAAGTGCTCCAGGGAGCTTAGTGGTCATGGGTCGTCACAGATCATTTTTGGGGGGCAGGGGTTCCTCAAGGACACTTGATGACAGAGGAAGAAGATTTAAACCATGGACATCTGCCAAAAAAGTTGTATCTCTTCCCAAGATGCCCCACCTCGACGCCACATAGTTAAGCACAACCAACGACTATCGGCAACCACATATTGACTATGTGCTGAGAGTAATGACAGGCACTGAAAAACAAGTTGTATTACAGCCTACGGGACATTTATAGCATGTCATTATTTGAGCAGTCATCAATATAGTGACAGAGCCTTTGACAGAGAAGCTTTCAAACCACCACCTGCTGGATATAAGGAGGTGATGCCAAATACTGGTCATAATCCTCCCATCAGGCCGCAGGTTTACATCCATCAGGAACAGAACCACCAGATAAAAGTACAGCACCTTTTTTTTATATAAATCATTTCACTTGGAAATCAAGACAATTTAGCCGACAGAAATTAAATGTGCAATAAAAGTTTAAAATGTTCCAATCAGCCAAGAAGGAGAGAATCATTTTACCAGATAAATATTAATGTCAACTGGCACTTCCTCTGAAAGGATTTATGGTCTTAAAACTAAGACCAAAGATTGCATCATCTCCCCTTTCATAACTGTGTTTATGTATTTGATTCTTATAAAATAGAAACATGTTGCGACAGTTAACATGCATGCATCATGCAATGTCAAAGGTGCTCTCCACACAGCTGCTGCAGTGAACCTTTCATTTACTGTCAAGCACCCATTCCAAATGGAAAACAAATGTACACTAGCCGAAACCAAACACAACTCCCTGAGGAACTGCTGCTAAGTCAACGTCTCTACTGGAGCATGGTTTCATCTCATTTGCATTGTAATTTTGCATTCACCTGTTTAAAAGTTTCAGGGTGCAATGTTTACCTTGGTTTCAGATTACTCGTATGGCCAGGAGATTGATAATGTCAGATAAGAGAAGAAAAGCTGCATATTTGCAACAAAAAAAAAAAAAGCGAACTAGTGTGAGGAGGAACAGTTTATATACTAAAGAAAAATGATGTGCAATTTGAGTTTTCAAACACAGAGTGATGTTGGAGAACTTGAATCTGCTTTTTCCTGCTGTGCAGAGACCGTTACGTAACGCTACCATTCACTGGGACATAACGAGGTATGCAACCAGTCCAGATGGGGACCCTCGCATTGTTTCTGGCTGATGACATACCCCACAGTGGTGGAGGGGAGGAGAGACCCCTTGATTGATGAAGACAAACGCTGCCATCATGAGTGGGAGGCAGCAGCAGCAGCAGCAGGAGCTGTCAGTAAAGCTCCCTTAGTTCATTAGGTAACCATGTCACTTCATCCACACACAGACACAAGACAGCTGATGGAAACAACCACCAAATCACTTTTTAACGTAACTGACATTCAGCAACACTGCATTGGAAACTCAACATCACACATGAAGTCTCTGTCGTCCAACCACGTCCCTGTCACCTTTCCGGGTGAACAGGAGAAAAGAGAGGACATCGGTGGAGTGACTGAGAGACTGAAATCCACATCCGTGTCCAAGTGATTCGCTGTGAAGCTATGCCCATTAGGCAAATGATTATTATTGGCTGCTCATTACAAGACTATTACGCTGTCATTAAAAGGACATTATGAGCCCGTTTTGTGTCAAGTGCAGTTATTAGACACACGCAAAAGACATCAGCTCCACACCACAGGAAAAACAATACTTCCCACAAGAACCGCTTCATCCAAACTTCTATCACAACGAAAACAGCGGGGGAGAGAGACTGGGGGGGGGGGGGGGGGGTGGGGGATTTGGGGAGGGGGGGGGGGGGGGGGGGGGGGGGGGTGAGGAATGTAGGTACAGGTTGACACAGGATCAGCTTCAGACACGTATAAACCTGTCTCTTTTCTATAACCCTTTGCCGCTCAGAGCTGCACCATTCCTACATGACATCTCCACTCTTTGCTTAGGTGTGCCTTTCATTCTCTATTCTCCCCCTACTCCCCCCCCCCCACACACACACACACATGCACGCAGTGCTTTGAAGTGTGTGTAGTGCACCTTTTTCTCATGTAGCTGTGAACCGAGGAAGAGGCTCTGGGAAAATGCCAGAGAAGTCCCATGTCGGAAGTCACCCACGCGGGGAGTGTGTGAGTGTGTGTGCGTGTGAGTGTGTATGCGTCTCAGGAGGGCCCGTCATTATGGGTGAACGGGCAGGATGGGACTAAAGCTGTCACGTGAAGGGGCTCAAGTTGCACACACGATCTCACACAGTGCCGCACACATACGATATAGTTGGTGGGTGTCCCAGTGCCTGTCTCTGTGTGGGCTCCCCATACTGCACTGGTACAGAGGCATGCAGCATTTAACACACATGCATGCACACAAACACATGGGCAGTCATGTCACCAGTATGATTGCATGATGGGATTCACATGCGAACGCACATTTTTCGAGAGCTCTTTGCTTGTGAATTCAAAGACACTTGCCAACCGTTCTCTCAAAGTGACAATTTTGTAATGACTTCATGTCTGCCAGAATGTTGGGAAGCAAAAGGAAGGGGATATGATGGGCTATAATTTTGCAAGCCATACTAAGTGTAGTCATTCTGTTTGGGCGGATCATATACTTCCTAAACTGCTTTTAGCATTCCACAGAAGAGAGAGAGAGACATAGTGGTAAACCAAAACATGGAAAGGAGTTTACGAGTAGGATGAGAGAACAAATATTGGATCTAAAGAGAAAAAGGGCAACAATACAACATTTCAAACTGGAAGCAGACTTGTTGTAGTTTTAGAAATAAATCTACATATGATAACGGCAGGAATCCATTTTCCAAATGGACAAGCTTGCGGAAACGCTTGCAAAAAGACGTGTTCACTAAAAACATGGATGAACCCAAGGGGTCAGGAGGCCCCTTTTCTTCCTCTATAAAATATATCAAAGAAAGAGACGCATCGTGCAGCAGAATGAGTCACATACTGTAACTACCGGGGAGATATAAAAACCAGGAGGAGCAAATCAAACACACAGAGATGCAAAGCATTCATCTGGATTTTAAATTACCACGGAGATTCAAAACAGGCACAAGGAGATGCAAATCCATCAGCAGCAGACTAGAATACTGTACAGGAATGTTTGTAGTATGGAGTATTTGTAGTTGGAGTATTGTTTTTTGAGGCTTATAATATTTAACAAATATGAATGTTTGTCTCTTGATGGCATAGAGAATATTGCAACGAGAGGTTTTTTGCAAATATAAAATGTCTCATTTGAAATAAACCATGAGAATAATAATATATAAGGAATAAACAATTTATTTGGAAGTGAAATATATTTATTGGTGAGGGCTGGTTAGGTTTACGTACAACAAAAACAACATCATAAGGATGCAAGTCAGTGAAAGGATTGGACAAGTAGCTAAACCAACCAAAACCAAGCTAGAGAGGGCAAACCGTAGATTCTGCACCAGAAGCAGAGCTCTGTGGCTGGGACGAGAATAGCTGGAATTCCTCCCTCAGATGGTACGTCCTTAATCTCATTATCTGAAGGATATGAAATCTGCATTCCTGCCTCCTAACACACACAAACACCCTCACACACTCACACACATCAAATTACTCAATGTGCCCTTTTCTTGCCAGAGGGGCCCCGCTGTGTGCGACATGGTGAGCAAGAACCTCCACCTTCAAGGTTGTGCGACGGCTGTTCACTGCCCACCATACCAAGAACACAGCGATTCACACAGCACAACTGTAGGAAGAATAAAAAGCCTGCACTTATTGCTGTGTTTAAACCCGCGCCGATGGTTGGAGAGTCCAGTTTAAGAGCTTCCTCCTCCTCCTCCAAAAATGTGGCATGGAGGAAAAGATGCACTGAGTGACAGGAGGACCTCCCACTTTAACAGGCGTCGTGATGAAGCGTGACCACTCCTGACAGGTGTTTTGTCTCACTCAGAGCGGTGTGATGTGGCCATTGTAGGGGGCACTCCTGCTGAAAGGCCCGACGAAATCCCACACCAAACAGAATGAAGAGTTTGGCATGCCACGGCAAACAGGGCCGCTCCTGCGTTTACAAACCGGAGCTTACATAAAACTCGACATCAATCTCTAAGCCAGGGTGACAATGAGGGAGGTACAGACGGATGGAGCCGCTACACATCAAAGGCCGGATACACCGGCAACGCAACAATTTTTGTTAGTCTTAAGGGTTTCAGGTGTGGTTATTCTTAAAAAGCCGGTGAAATCCACAAGGCCTGTCTGGAATTTAATCAGCAAAAAAATCTTTTCTGAGCCTCCAAGAGTTGGCATTAAAATGCTATTAAGATGCACAAAGCCTCCACTGTCTCTCCGTAAGTCTACAGTGCACTATGAGGTACTTAAATGCTCATGCAAAATAGCACCAGCGCCGTCCTTTCAATTTAACCCAGCCCACAATCTTTAAAGCCATGTGTGCACTGTAAAGGTTGGGCTTCCGTTCACGTCAAGTCACTTTTTGGCTGTCAATGGGCTGGGATGCAATGGTGCAATATTTCCTGATGTGGTTTCCGGTTGCATTTTCGCACTTTGTGGTGTACATAAATGCATTTCGCAGCAGCTTCACATGCATCCCTGCACATGAGTCAGTTCTCCAAAGCCTAAAGGGGGCTTTGGCTGGGACTGCTTTAACAGGAAGGGAAGGGCCCTGAGTGGGGAACACATGAAAGGACAACTCCGTCATCTGTGAGTTTTAATGACAGACTGTGCAGCCTTGTTTTGGCTGAAGAGCTCTTTTAGTATGCATCACAAAAGACGTCCCTCTACAACCTCTCCCTGGCCTTGGCACCGAATCCCCCTGACAAACTGCTGCTGCTCTTCCTCGTGTCATCATCACTGGGGGCCGAGGTTCTATCAAAGTGCATAGGTAACTGCCTCAGCACTCTGCTTTTGATGGAACTTCCGGTCTGTTGAAAGTCAGTGTACTTCATGTAAAATCGAGTTTAAAAACAAAGGGGGAGACAGTCTGGCTGATGGGCCTGCTGTAATGGGGCAGTCGGGTTTTACTCACCATAACCTCCCCTACTGAAACTGTACAGAGCTTTTCGCTCTGCTTTCAATGCCCTCACCTGTACACATAAGCAACTAAGAGTCCCACAGATTACTCCCACTATGTAGCTGAACACCGCTGTAAAACATGTTGAGCACACATGAAAGAGTCAGGAAGCACGGAAGAGTAGTGGCGGTTTTGGCACATTCTTTTGAAAAGCAAAAAGCCAGTCGGATCACGGGCTTTCAGGGTTGAAAGACAATCAAACAAATGCCCAGTTTTACATCTGAAATACCACAAATCAACTTATTTTCCATGTAGAACCATGTGAAATTGATGGGGCTGATGACTACGTGGGAAAAGGAGGTGAACTAAGCAGGACATTTAAATACCTTGTTTGTAGGTATGGGCAGGAACTATTTGTACTGGTTCTTACCAAGGTATGAAATAGCCATAAAAGAAAGGAGTACCAAATGTACATGTTTGATACAGCATAAAGTCGGAAACGGTGACAGCATGAAATCCGGCAGATCAGGTGGTCTTAGAGGTACGATGGGGGGTTAGTGTTGCGCAGATGTGGTTTGGTAAAGAGACCATGGGCATTATGTGAGATAGATAAAAGTGAAGGGAGTGGTCTTACCTGGTGGGGCGTCGGCAGGACAAAGGAGGAGGCAGCACATGAAAGAGAAAGAAAACATGAGACACTGGTTGCCAAGCTTTAAGCTATATATCAGCACATTCGGAGAACATACAATCCCTGCATTGATAACGTGAAGTCTAGACATGTACATATTAGTTTCATGAGGGTTTGAAAGAAAAAAAAAAAAAAAAAGACACAAAGAAAACTTTGTCTGGCAGGGAATGCGCTTCCATCTTACTATCACTGTGAAGGTCTTTGACTCTAGACACAATATGGCATCAATCATCTTCATACATCAAGGTAAAGATCCATACTTGCATTGAGATGGGTAATGCAAGCATCCATCTTCAGGATCACAACATAATTATACCAAGGCATTCGAGTGACTTGGACATTGTAACAAAATAAGAATTGAGTGTCTTCCACTCCGGCGCAATTTTTAGCTTGGATGTTTAGCTTCTTTTTAAACCCCCCCCCCCCCCCTTAAGGCTTTTAGGTTATTAACGGTAATCTCCTATC
Organism: Colistium nudipinnis; assembly: GCA_016785305.1. Lineage (NCBI taxonomy): Eukaryota > Metazoa > Chordata > Actinopteri > Pleuronectiformes > Rhombosoleidae > Colistium > Colistium nudipinnis. The sequence continues at coordinate 4,013,462 of JAFBJU010000650.1, forward strand.
AGGACATAGATAAAATCACAAAGAGACATGATTGAAAGCTCTGGAAAAATGTTAACATGGTTTCAATGTTTTGATACACATCATTTAATTGAAGCTTCCTTTCCCGTGCTTTCATACTTGTATCGTCAAAATTGTCAGTGTTATATAATTACATTTCTAATTATTATGATCGACTTACTTTGAGAGAATTCCTGTTTATTTGGATTAATCTGTAAAGAAGAGTTAAATCTATAGCAAAAGCTCAACAGGTAAAAAGTGCTCACGGTTAAGTTGTTAAGTTTGTGTTGTGTTTGTCCCAGTTTAAAGAATATTTATCTCGACGTATATCCGCCAGGACAAGTAAATGGTTAAAAACAGCATAGAGACAATCCATCTCTAGACGCTTGGACTCTTTTGCAGCAATACTTCACCTCTTCAGCTGTGAAGACAAGCGCTGATATATTTACAGCCTAAGGATCAGCTCCCCAACAGGGCCCACCTGGTATTTCACAGCAGCCAAAGTGGTCACCTTCCCATGTCATGCCATATTTTAAATAGGCGTCCAACTCAGGCCGAGGGAAATTTGCTGACCCTGAATTTGAATGAGCGCTGAAAATCATAAGCAGGTGGAAAAGAATGCTGCTCTGAATGTGGCGCCAACTTTGGAGGAACCGTCGATCCAAATCCACTTATCACCTCTTATCACCTCGCCTTATTTGGTGATACAGCATGTGGTGTATGTAGTCTTTTGAGCTTAACCCGGGACATTGGGGTAATGATACTTGATTTATCCGTGCTGACTAATGGTGAGTGTAAACTTAAACTTTAAAGTTACACATTTGTGTAGAGAGGCGCTAATCCCTCATCCAGATTGTAATTTCGGTGAGAACCGCTCGCTGGGCATAACAAGGATGATCTTAACAACTCTCTCTCTCTCTCTTAAGAAAACACTCACAAGACAATGCTTGAAGGAAGGGATGGAAATACGATTGTAAAAGAAGCTCTTATCACTCAACTTGGTGCCTTGATGAAGAGATACCCAGCAGTGGGAAAAGAGCACTAGACAAAACAAGTCCGCAATCCTTTCTGTGTCTCCATGCCCATCTGCATCCATCTAGTCTAGGTGACGAGGGCCACGAGTGAGCCCCTTCTCATACACTAGAGAGGAAGTGGCAGAGTAGGCTGTGAGGCCACTGGGACAAGTCTAAGTTATTCTAGCACAGCACTGGCGGAAGAAGAAAGAAACGGGGGCCATAATCCTACTATTAGGCTAAGTCAATTCTCTTCTGACCCTCTTCCCTTCTCGCAGTTTTCATAGTTAAAACCACGAGTAACCAGCATCAAAGAAGGAATTAGGAGTCAAAATCCAGGCAGAGAAATGGAGCATAAATTCATAAAATACAAACAGAATGTAAATGTAGTTCTTTTTCATTTAAATGAATTTGACACCTACACCAAACTTACCGTACAATATTATTTTTAAGCTGGAAAAAGGCTACTGACAAACAAACAGTCTCTTTGGCTACACAACCTAACTTTTTTCTGATAAAAATAAAAACGTCAGAGACACAGCAATGTTTATCTGAAATAGCGATTGGCTAGTATGGGTCACTATCACACTCACATGGAAAGGTTGCTTCAAGTGAAACAGATAACAGTATCTCTCAGGATGCAATGTTCCCCTAACCCCGCCCCCACCTGTGCGGCAGTCGGGATGCGGTTTGACTCACGGGCTGAAATGATATGGCGTCACCATTTTCACAGCATACCCATATATCAGAAAAGAAAATAATGGCCAGTACAGCCCAAAGGAAATTTCCAAGATTGGCCCTTTAACTTCGATGGCACCGAGGGTAATCAAGTTCCCAAGCAATCTTCATTACACAGAGAGCACTCAGCCTTATTGAGATTCAGGGAGAGGGAGCTTGGTAGCGTACAAAAAGGATTTATTGATTGCGCTTAATGCAATAAGCATGCAGGGATCCAACGCAACAATTTCATTAGATTTTTCTTTACAGCCACAGGCTCTGGGTGCTTGGCTGGGAATGGAGATCAGGGAGGCTGGCAACTTTCGCAGGAAAAATCTCTGAGTAAGGATGATGCGAGAGGCTGACGTGCAGCATGCGTTGCCTTAATTAACCTTCACCTTTTTGGTCTCGACGGGACACAGAGTCTCTTCATGACTCGGATCTTTTACGCTAAAACATCAACTTTGGAGCCGGAAACGATTTACTTTGGCTTTTCTTTAATGGAATAGCTCACCTGACATTAGGCGAGAAGTGGTGTACCTCGTGGACAGGTTGCCAGTTTATCGCAGGGCTCAATAAAATCCTTAAATTAGAATTGAGGTTATTTTCAGTATTCAATCTGAAATCAGATTGAAGGTGGACATACATAACTTTTAATTCGCCATCCACTGTAAACAGACGTATCAGTTCATCCTGGATGACAAGGTCAACAAGATGTCAGCCTGACAGCTTAAAGTGATTGTTTTAAAGTACTCTTTCAGCTGAAGAAATAAAAAATTGATCTCCATTCACGGCCCAGTTAAATGGCCTTCTTTTGCACAATTAAATCATCTTGCTCCTCGTTCAAAGCCAGCTGGCCCTCTGTGCCCTCTGTAAACGCAGATCCAGGGAGATAAATAAACTGTAGCAGAGCGGGTGAGGAGGAGCGGGCCCAGATCTTTGGTCGTGCTGACAGGCAGCCATGTGTTCCAGCTGTTTGCTTCTCCTCCCCCAACGGGAACCACCAGACAGATGACCCCCGCTGACACTTCTGACAACTCTTCCTCCAAACCTTCCAATTCCCTCCACCACCCCCAATCAACCCAACCTGCTGGCCCCCTCGCTGACCCTTTACTTATTGGACTGGGGCAATAAATACTGTGTGCAGCGTCCCAGAGGCTTGTTGACTTCAATTCACCCCCTGACACCTGTGCAAAGAGTTGAGCAGGAGCGTGATGCTGCTGTTGAAACAGTGGGGCCACGAGCAAATGACGGAAACTATATCAACAGACAGATAATGTACAGTAAATCACCCTGTGTCTGTTTTTTTCCAAAAGGATTGCCTTCTTGTTTGTGATGTCATGCTTCGGGGTCAATAACTTTCAAGATGAGAAAAAATAATGAGCATTACCAAAAAGCCTGGGGCAAAGAGGGAATGCATTCTTATGGTGGCATTATTCAAGGGGGATTATGTGCCCCCTCATTTCTGCCATGATTCAGCTTAATTCACGGCAGCTCATTCCTCTGACAAGGCACTGGACACAGTGAGGAAGTGAAATCCGACTAGTCCCGGGTCTACCTTCGCAACTCAAAAGATGAATGGACCTGCAGTTTTCATCGAGCCCATAGTCCTTTATTTCAGACGTTACTTAAATCTCACGGTGCTTAGTGCAAAGGAAGGTCAAATATTCATTCTAGCCCCCTTCTCAGGGTCATCCTTCATTTACACCTGTGAGGCTTTGCTGTTCTCATATTCATCAACCTTGATTGAACTGCCAGAGGCACATTGACCTGTGCTTGGCCCTCCAAGGACTTACGTGAAAAGAATGGACGGATGCTGGGTTGGTTTTACTGAGATGGATGGATTCATACTGAGCACACATAGAGTGGGTGTGTTATTTATTTTTTGTCTGAGTTATTGCAGTTACTGTTTACTTTGAGTTTTGAGCGGAGGTAAGAATGAATACAATCAGCTCTGGATCTCAATCCCAGTAGGTCAGGATTCTCGCATAGCAGGTGTTGATCCTTTTGATGTTTTCGGGGTCAGTGCTCTGATACGTCACAAATCACAGTCCTGTTAGGGCTGCGGAGGGAAAGCAGCGCAACCATTATGATCAAAAACGACAAAATCTTTCAGAGGCACTGGAGTAAAACTTATCACCACAAGTGATCCAGTTATTAAAGACATGGAAAAGGTAACTTAAAAACTGCGTTTACAGTGTTTGATGTTAACAGAATAAAAAAAAGTAATACCAGTTTGTGGTTTCTGTTCCAAGAGATTGTTCCTGATTGAGCTGATAACTGGATTATGAAGGTGGTAAGCTCCAAATATGGGGATTGGGAGGGCTTAGTTAAAAGTTTGCCTGCAGACTGTGAGATGCTTTGCTTTGAGGAACTGAACGCCAAACTGAAGCTAGATCTCACAACAGAGGGATTAAAAGTAATGTCAGACTGATGCCTGTTGAATATAAATACAGACAGATGCCAAGAGACATGAGGAAAATAAGGATACCCGGCCATTCCTCTCCTTAAACAGTGCATGCCATTCAATCCCAAACAATAAACTGAAGCGCGGCTTAGCCTACATTGCAGACAGGACAAGCGCACGGTTACAGTGTGACTGGAACAATGTAATTCAGCTCATTTGGCCAAAGTAAATTGAGAGAGCATAGCTGCACAATCTAATCCAAATTGGCTATTTATATATTGGAGCTCAATTTCCTTGATATGTGTATTAGTGGAGACTGTGGTGTTGGACACAAATTACTTGGCAAAAAACACAGTGCGTGCTTTCGGCCAAAATGATCGTATTGATGGACGATGAGTTCTCGTTTCATTAAGCTTTTTGGCTGGAAAGTTAATTTCAATTGAATTAAATACTTGCAATGAATTCAGGAGCAGCAGCTTCAAGTCTGTTGAAATGTCGTACAGTAAATCACGTGTCTGTAGGTCTAACTCCCACTGCTGATACAATCCACTGAGTTGAGGGAAATATCTCTCCTCAACTTCCTAAAGCTACTTGAAAATACATTTGGACGTTTTACTGCATTATGCAGACATGCGCTGACGCAGAGCTGCTTCTCCTCTCCCTTGTCAATGCTCAATGATGGTATAAAACAAATGGGAGAGGAAAATCCTGCAATATTTAGAGGCCTTTTGTGTGCAGCATTTGTTCATTTATTTTAAATGTATTTGTCTGTGGGTGTGCGTGCCAAGTGATCCATAAAATAGATCATGAAGAAAGAGTCGACAAAAAAAGCCATTGAGCTTTTTCAAAACCTGTATTCTTCAAGCGCCAGCAAGTTTACCGTGTTAATTCTGAGAGTGGGAAAATGTCAAGATCTCCCAGGGAACAGTAAAGCCAAATTCACCTTATCACTTCCCTCTCATTTCACTGGTGAATAGTGACAGCTATGATTCACCGTGGTAGCCGCTTAAAGTTGAATAAATATGGCAGGGCTTCACTGAAAGATCAAATATGAAAAATGTGCAGGGAAAAGGTTAAACATGGAAAACCTCTCAACGTTGGTCTATTCAGACATGTATTCATGGAATGTTCATTTATATGCACACTACTGTCTCCACTTGAAGGAATCTTTAAAGAAAGGAAATCAAGCTTGAAAAACTGTATTTCCAATCAGGCCTTATGTTTTGTTATGCCCCCCTATAGTTTCCTGTATTTTCATAAACTGTTGGATCACAGAACAAACGAATATGAAAAAACATAAAATCTCTGAATATCTGTGACAATTCAATATGTTTAAATGAATGAATGAATTGAAAATATCAACTCAAACTATTGGGAATGTTTTTTTTTTTTCTTTCTTTTTGTTTTAGTGCATGATTCTGTAGCCGTTATTAGCCGTTAGTGTGTGTTTGCATGTACGAGTCTGTCTGACTTCTGGTTCCCACAGATTGGCAGCCCCAGAGACTGACTGACCTGGTGCCCCGAGCCTCTCCACCCTCCCCACCACTTCAAGGCTATCACCTTTGACCTCTGGCACTGAAAACTTGCATGGCTCTGTGATCTTGAGTCTCTTACTCTTCCCCTGCCTTCCTGTCTTCTACATTTACTTTCTCTGTTTGTGTGTGCGCACACATGCGTTTGTGGGTGAGCGGTCAAACTTTCCCAAATGCTCTGTTAGATAGGAGTCTGATTGCCCTGGAAAGATTTGAATCTAGCTGCTGGTAATGGCGTTCTTGAGAACAAACAAACCCTGGTAAAAAATCTACACCGACACCAATTGCTAATTCCTGTTTTGTCTACTTTGTTACATTAATATGGCCGCCACAGTGACGTGTGTACTATGATGGTGAAACAAAAGACACAAAATGACAAACCAAAACTGGGATGGTGGACAGGGGTACCTCATCCTTCACGGATTCAAACAAAATGCAAAAACACACAACACTATGCATTATTTGGAAATAATCCCAGTGTGTCTCAACAGGGCAGCGACTCATTGAGATAAGGACGTTCATCAAACAAAAAGCTTTCCCGGTCAGAGGTGTGATTGAAATAGGGGTCAGACTGAGTGGGTTTTACGTGGCATTAGCTGGATATTGTGCACCATACCATTTCCCTCTCTGACTGAGGAAAACATCTTTCCCTTCACAGAAACTCAGACTTCTTCTTTGCCACTGTGATTCAGCAATGCTTTTGTTTCTGTGCCTGAATCATTTCTGCACATCCTTATTATACAAACACTAGATAGTATTTTTACACAAACACGTCAGTCAACCTTCAGTCACTATTTTTGTGGATTTTATGGTGATTTAACCATTTGCCACAGAAGAGTTACACCTCTGTTATACTCATGCGAGACCAGGTTTGTCACGAAAAAGAGGCCCACATTAATATCTGCGGCGAGAATTTCAAACTGTGACAAACTGTTTACACAGAAACAACAAAAGACCATACTGAGAGAACTAGAGGGAACTTGCAGTGGCAGCATAGGCCTCACTGTCAACCTGCCGAAATATCTTCCTTATGTATCAGCCTGATTCCATGTGTCCTGTACGTGTTAAGTGTTGGTAGTGTGCATATTTGCCCGAGTGTGTGTGCGTGCGTGCGTGGCACTTCCAGTAAGCATTCCTGAATTAGTTCCCGGTAACATGCCTGGAATCATTCCGGGAGCCAAAAAAAAAAAACACAATGAACACATGCCCTTTGCTTTGCGAAATTTCGAAGTACGATCCTTTTTGTGCTAATGGTGGCAAATGAATTTGCATGGCAGCAAACGACATTGACCTTCGCTTATAGTGATGAATCACGGGAAAGCTGAGAGGTCTTATTGAATGTGTCGAGAAAAAAGCCTGCCCGCAGGGCTCTCAGCGGGGAGAGGAGCGAAGGAGGGAGGAATGGAATGAGAAAGGATCCCATTGTTGCAAAGGAACTCGGAGTGCAGAGGCACCCCGCAACAGGTATTCTGCTGAATAAAGCTAGCATTGTACAGAGGAAGAACGCATACCGGCACACAAAAACATGACAAGAAGGGGGAGAAAAAGCCACGAGAGTCTTCAGACACCTGCTCGAGTCCTGACCTTGGTACAGTCCTCAAAATGACTGACACCATGGCTATGGTATATTTGTAGAGATATATTTAGTAATTTCTTTTTCATACACCGTATAAAAGAAAATTCCACCTTTTTAATGCCTTTAAGGAGACACTGTCTGTAAATGTGCCCTGTTGCCCCAAAATGTGCAATTGAATACAACATCTAAATCTTTTTTTTCCTGAGCTTGTCTATAGGAGCTGTATGTGAGAACACAGCAGAGAACCTTAAGAGAGGCAGTAGTTGGCGTTTGCAAATCACAGCAATCCAAAACAGTCTTCCTGACTTATGTACACGTATGTCCTGCCATGACATCACCCTCATCACAATGGAGTTTTTTTTTCTCTTGTTGTGAGGGCATCTCACCGGACAATCTCCTGCTGCTTTCGTCATAGTCTCAGTAACACTATAGCATATCGTTGAGGGAGGATGCACAGACACGGTATTGGGCCATTGCACGGAGTAGTTCCTGCATTTCCAAATGTAAAAAAGTTACTAAAGTTTCATTGCATATTCTACAATAGGCCAGGACAAAGGTACAGAGGAGGACTAGAAAAGAAATGGCATTAAGCAGCTCTCTACCTCCACTGCGCAGTCACCACAGACTTTAAAGGATTCCATTCTCCTCGTTGTCCCCGCTGTATAGGCCAAATGGAGATACAGTGGCGCTGATTCATTTATTGTGGGCCTGTGTGCTTTTTCCTCCGGCTCCCTCAGCAAGTGGTAGCCATGATTTAATTACCAGAGGAGAGATGAAGTCGTCTCCCCGAGCTTAGCTGATGGGACCATTCTTTTTCTGAATAGAAAAGAAAGTTCACGCCAAGTCCGCTCCTCATGCAAGAGCGCATTAGTTACGGAGAATCCCAGGGAAGCATTGACAGGGCAGCCTAAATGATGAGGCTGCATTGATCTCCATCAGCACTGGAAGGGGGAAAAAAAAGCAACTGCTTGATTGCTGCGATGTCTTGCGCGCTGAAAATGAAAGTCACCCCCACATAGTTAGTGGAAAACAAAAGAGGCCTTATTGAAAGACCTCGGCTCAAACCTTGCCCATCCATTGAACTTTTCCTGGGAAAAAACAACATTATTGAATTTTCTGCAAGATTGCCTATTGACATCTTCCAGAACTCGACTGGTGAGGGATAGCCTGGCTGAGCAAGTGCCAAAGGTCAAACATGCCTCACATGTCAATGAGACAGTAACAAGGCTTACTATACACACACACTGTCCAAATCCATGTCACACAAAACACTTCACGGCCACTGTGGCTGCATTCCTCGGACTTATCCCTCGTCAAAGTGGCTTCACCTAAGAGAAGCAGCCTGACCCACTCGAGCAGAGCACGCACAACACTTTGTCTGGCCCGTTTTACAACTGGGACAGGACCACACACACGCTGTGGCCACGGCCGGTGCTGCTATTGTTGGCGTGGTTGCTACGGTGCTTTGCGACGGTGGTAAGAAAGACTGAAGATGGCCATCACTAGCAATGATTGCTTTGCACAGGCTACATTGTGAAAGGACACACACGGTCGTTTGTAGACAAAGACAGAGTTAGTGAGAGCTCGGGAAAATGCGTCATCACACACACCTCCTGATTCACTGTCAACAGAAGCTTTTTTGTGCAGTTTCCTGATTGCCGCTCGGAGGCAGTGAACTTTCAGGTACAATTACAGCGGAGAGCGATGATTACAACGGCCTCCGACAGACACCATGCGTGCGAATCCAGACAGAATCCTCCTCATTAGGCATTCAAATGAAGGGGATTATATTCAAAAGGGTTCGGCTCAAGTCAGGCATGAAAAATGCTTCTAACCCTTTTGTCTGACCCGACGCAACTCTTTTGTGTTAATAATCAAACTCATGATGAATCTGTCAGCTTTGGTTATGATTCTGCACTGAGAAGAGACACTTCTGCATAAGATCATTCCAATAAACTGGATGAGTGAATCTGTCAAAGACTAGTTTCGCGGCCTGTGTACATGTAAATACAATGTAAGTGGCTACCCGTAACCTAGAATGCCTATCTGACGAGATCAATGAGGGACACCAAGAAATACACGTCATGTCACACGTCATGTTTAAGGTGTTTTTAAGTCTGTTGAGAATGTAACTGATGAGCACTTCAGTTAAAAAACTCAACCTGCCAGTTTCACCATGTTTCAAATATAAACTAAATATATTCTGTGGTACGAGTCTAAAGCCATTAGGGAATATATATATATTTTTTTATTTTGCTAATCACTCTGAATATATTAAATAAAGGGGAGAGCTGGTTCAGCCATGACCACCAAGATGAACATGTGTTAATCTCACACATGTACAGTCTGATGCGTGCCTTACTGCTCATTTCTAATATCATTAGCATCACCGTCTGCCAGTGCCAGGTTTAAAATGAAAATGAGCTTCTCCAAATAAGCGGCTGAGCGTAATGCAGTGCCGGTATAATTACACACACTGCTAATCATTCACCATGATCTCCTGTATTGTCCCTGCGATGGAATTGCTTCCAGTGATGTAAGCTGCTTTCATTCATCACACGACTTCCACAGAGCAGAACAGGTAACATTTACAAAAGTAATTGTTTGTTATTCACTGCTCATTTGATTAACAAATGTTCAAAATGAAACAAATTGGATTGCCAAATCAGAAATGCATCAAGGCAATGACTTAACATGTTCTCCTTTTTTATCACAGGTTGCTATGTTTAAAGTAAGCAGGGCAGACAAATAGGAAACCTGCCTATAACGAGATATGTGCTTCAGCGGCCCCACGGACACAGTCATTTCTTATCCCCCATTTTGACCAAAGGGCTGTCAGGGTTTGGTCATTCCTGTCTCAACAAACAGAAGAACCAAGAGGGAGATAAAACACAAGCCTGAATCATATCTTAACAATAAATTGAGGGAGAGATTGTCATATTTCCATAGTATACTGCATAAAAGGGAAAAACCAGCTAAATATTCTGTATTCTAGTCAAATTGGGTAGCATCTGTCACTGGGGAAGCCAGATTTATTGAAACTAATTTAACCTAAACCTAAGTAAATAATGACACTTTGATTGTTTTTAAATTTCAGGTATTCATTTGCAAGTACAGAAATACTCCGACAGATTTAAGCAACCCACATTTACGTACTGTGAAAAATTTCCTCAAAATGTCAAAAGTCACAATGATGGTGTTGATGGGTTTGACAATGACTTGCACAATCTCCAACACAGGCAAAAGATTCAAGATTCAAGCATTTATTGTCAAATGTACAATAGAGCGAGTCACATGTACATTGAAATTCTTGATTTGCTTTCCGACCATAATGCCGAATAATAAATAAATAATAGAAGTAAGGAAAATATAAAATAATGTAGTAAGAGAAAATATGTACAGAGAATCGGAGCAAAACAAACAATACAAAAACACAAACACCAGTGCAAAAGAAAAAGTATCATTTGCAAAAAATCTGTACGGGTTGTCAGGGCCAGTGTGTGGCTCGGGTTTTTAAGAATAAGTGCAGAGACACCAGTGCAAGAATTGTCATATGTGCAAATGAAAGAATAGTAAAATAAAGTATAGTAAACAGAAAAACGAAAAAAAAAAAAATGGGTTTTCAATCTGTATTTCAGCTGCAGCTCAAGCTCACTGGTAACCCTGTGACTGAGGGAATGTGAGTGGTAAAGGATTTCATGTATGTACTCTCCTTCTCGTAATGGGAAACATAAGGCAGCATGAAAATCTGGGACCACGCCAGTGAGTTCAAGAACAATCTAAACAGCTGTCGTTATTCACGGCAGTTCAACCTAATCTAATGAAAGCAGTTGAGATGAAAAACTAACAAACTGCAAGGTGCTTCTAGATCACTTTCATAAGCCAGGACTACAACATTTCCTCTCTGAGCTCTGGAGGTTTTTTATCAAGTGGGACCATATGTTTTAGGAATCTGCTCCTTATTAGGTATAATAACTGCCAGCCTACACTCCTGCTCTGGTTTGTAGTGTTTCCAGTCTATGGATGACTGAAGTACTGAAGGTACAGCACAACTCTCATCCGTAGCAGCGAGGTGCCACTCGGCTATACCCTTCCCAAACCGCCTGTTTTTTTTTTCTTTCAAGCAAATGTATAAAAAACGATCAACTCAACAATATGTTAAGGAGCTATGGAATTGTCCACTGGAGGGATACCAAGTTTTTCAAAACCTGTAGGCCACCTCAAGGGAGAAAAGAGGGCACTTCCTGGGTCAATGGGAAGGATGTGGCGAAGGAGCCACTATATGCCAGCTGTCAAGAAAGTATCCTGTGAGGCTGGAGGTTAATGAGGTTTGGCAGGGGCGTTCCCATAGTAATCACCATGGTAACCTGAAGCCTCTGTCAATAGATGGCTGCAGGGGTTGTCGATCTGGACACAAATGGTCACGAAGGGCGAGGGAATATGATGGACTAAGCAATGCCAATAACTTGACAAGCAATTCATTCTCCGACCAATGTGGAAAAACTAGGAAGCCATCGCGTTCCGAGACCTGTTGCCTCACTAAAGGTAAAATGAGGTTTTCTTTTATGAGGCGCCAAATTGATGTATAACTGTAGTGATGTAAAGCGCTAATGGTAGCAGAGGATTGGAAATAAAGTGGCTGTGTAAGATTTTACGGCTGGCAATCTAATTCACTTAAAGAAAATTGTGAATTTTCGATAAAGACTACCTGAGGAGAAAATGTGCCTTTGTGAAAGTGCCCTATCATCATCATCATGATCATCATCATCATCACAGCAGTTTTTCTTCGTATAATCTGGAAAACACATGTTTCTTCTTTCGATTCTAAACATAGCCAATCTTTCCAAAGCAATACGTTTAAGTACCTTCTCACAAATAAGCTGAAAGCCATTTTGGCAAATGAAGCCAATCACTTAGAGAAGCAAACACGCAGTAGATGTCGGAGGGAAATGATTTTGACGATGATTTTTACACATACAGTAAAATCACAAGCTAACCTCTGGAATGTACTGAATGTCGTGACTGTCTGAGAGTGGACTTTCCTCATAGTCTTACATTAAGCTTTGCAGTGACTAAAATGCATCGTATGCATTGCATGTATTGTCCATGTATTGTCTCCTCCAACCATATAGATTATTTGCAAAGGTGTGAAAGTCATACACCTACACTTATTATCACCAGAATAATTGAATATTTAATCAATCGTGCCAGAAAGTGACAACTGTTGATGGAAAACTGGGAACTGCAATAAAATCACCGTCCACCTGAATACTTTTGCAGAGGTCCCATTGGAATGGCTAATCTGACAGATTCTCACAAAAGCCTAAACCAAACCTGGGGGCGGCTCTTAAGGTTTGGTTTGCTGGTTTTGTCTTTTGTTCGACTAAGTGGTTTGTGTTAGTTGCCCAGGGGCTTACTGGACAGCAGTTCGCTCTACCGTCTGGGCTATGGCCCAGGCTGGTGGTGGTGTTGGTGATGTTAGTAGTGGATTCTTTGGCTTTGGGCTTTAACCCCCGTGGTTGAACCTGAGCCCCACAGCTGCTCATTACTGTGCAGTGGAAGTGCGAGGATTGCTTTCTGAGCCCTGGGAAAGTCCGGGATCCTCCGCCCACGACAAGCTGAGCAAACCAGTTGCATCAACAGCGAGCCCACGAACACACGGCGAGCCCAGACTAATCGCAATATCCAATATTAAATGTTGAGAAATGATAACCAGATGTCCGAGGCTTATGTGTCTGCCTCAAAGTCAAAGGGGCTGAGAAGCATACAAGGTTGTGGAGGAAATGAGAGCACTAAGCTTCCATGTTTGACCTGACTTAGTTAACCTTCAGGGGTTAGAGGTTGTCCTCTGATACGAGGCCATCCTATAAAAATATTTTACATCATGTACATAAATATAGTAATAGTTATCTGAATGAGTTTTTTTTTTCCATGTTTAACTTTACACAGGGGATTTTGGAATGAATGGCTAAGAAATAAGAATAAGTGGATTCAAAATAAGTGAAACCTGCTTAATCAGTTTAAAATGAGGGATAGCATCACATATATCACTTTTCAAACAATGATATGATGTAAATGAGGCTTTGCGTTTCTCCAGTTGCCATAATGCCTTTTTCAAATCTCCAAACACAGACATGCACTTGCTGCTTCCCATGAAAGTTTTGAATATGAGAATGTCGATAAATAAAACTGTTCATGAATGCAGGGGTGTGTCAGATCAAGCTGTTCCCATTATAAACATGTGTTGTGGATGCACTGCATTCTGGTCTATTTATGTTATTATGACAGCATGTCTGGCAATAGTATAGTGTGCAAGTTATCTGTGCATAACCTTAAGGATATCACACGTGAAACCTACCCAACAGTGCAAAAAACGTCAAATTCAGTAGTAATGGGGCTGTCTGACTACAATGCATGTATCTTGTGACGAAGGAAAAAAACATTTTCATTTCATGACAAACTATGTTCACTTCTTTGTGTTTAGTTCTCTGAACAGGACTGTGGAACCCGTTACTAAACAAGCGACGACTTCTGTCAAACGGATTTGTTTAGGGAACGAAAAGTCTGACACGGAGCAGAAACGTACTTTGTAAATCAGGCTGGAAACTTCTCCCTACAAGACTAAACAGATATGCTTTTATCATCTAAACAATACTCATGTCAAACAGTATGGAGAAAATGTACAGATGAGAGCCACACTCACATTGCAAGATCAATCACGCGCTTTGGGACGGGGACATGCAGAGATCGGACACAAACAGTGCTGGCGTGATACACCCTCTGTTCTTCGTCTCGGCCCACTTGCTGTGCGGAGTGCATTTCTCAAACCGCTGTAAATCATTAGCGAGCTGCTTTAATGAACCGGTTGTTCACCTCTCTCCTTCTCTCTCTCTCTCGCCCTCTCACTCCAACCCTCCTGGCTTCTTATCACCAACAATTGACAAATCCAAATGAGCAAACACTGAGTCATTCCACCTGCGTTTCAAACCTTCAATCACGGCGACTTATCCCAACTGCTTCAATTCAAACACAGAATCCCATCGCAGAGTGAGCAAGCATCACACGTCCAGAAGAAAGAAGTGAACCCAGAGCCTGAGCGATTAAGGCTGGATGTTTGATTCACAGATAGGAAGCCCGCCTTACCTATCAAGCACATATCATCTGAGCAGGCTAAAATAGTAAATCTGAATTATACAGTGTCAATAGTTATACTCAAATTGACAATGGATTGGATGTTTCCGAAAACGAAATATTAGTAATTTATCTCCTGGAACTAATCACCAAATACCTTGAGTAATGAAAGAAATCCTTGAAACAAAGTTTCACATCAATGTATTTATTCCCCCACACAGAATACAAAACTTAACCAGATATATCCTCACAACTGATAATAACCTCTACCTTCAGCAGATATTCTTCTCACTCAAGAGGAAGGAGTTACAGAAGTATATGGATAACCGTGTACGCATACTTACTTTTGTTCAGGTTTATTTGATCATATTTATGCACAGAGCAAGGTCCATAGAACCAAGTTTTTGTTTTTTTTCCCCCAGTGTGGTGTGGATGATATAAACTGGCCAGCAAGGAGCCCTAACTTTAACCACACCGTAAACCTTTGAAATGAACAGGAATGCAAAGAGGGGTCAGTTCAATTGAGCCTGAAAAGGATCAAACCCCTGTAACCAGGTTCCATCCAGGATTGGAGCCTGTGGGTATTCCAGTGTCGGAATGAGATAATCTGCTAAGAAAGAAAGACCACCTTTATTAGTCCCACAGTGGGGAAATTCAGTTTCCTCAGGGGATAATGTATGGGTATCCACATACATTTTCTTTCCGAAGAGCTAACTGCTTTTGAAACATATAGTGAAAGGCATCATGCCTCTGTCCAGAACCCTGAGAACAATGATCCAGGACCTCAACACACTGTCCTTATCATGCAGCTACATCATCTATTATTGACAGGACTCTTTCCTTGCACAATAGAATCACTCAGACTGAAGTAACTTAACTGGCTGGATAGAATAAAATGTGCAACCTTCATTATCCTTCTTGGATATTAGGAGCAGTCAATGTCCTGATAATGACTAATCAACGGTGACACGAAACAATAACTACAGCATACAATATGAACCCCAGAGGAAATCACAAGTGATAGCAGGAGCAAGCACACATTATATCCGAGTGCAGGATACACATGCATTGTTGGAAGTTACACCAGAACAAGGCCACTGGTGCACTGACATGTGACGACATATACACAAAACATGAATGGAGGAAGGAATTTGAGAAATGTCCAAAAGTCAACAGAGGCGCAAATACCCCACTAAATGGCCTCCTCAGGTTTCATTGTTAACCTGTGTTGTTACTCATTGCAGGAATACAATCAAAGATTACGACCTGCCTGTTCGGCCCCAGCTTCCACCGAGTCTGCTGAAAGTAAATGAGTGGGAAGTTGACTCTTAGTAGTAGCCTTGTTATGTCTGTCTCATTTTTGAAGCAAGAACGTAGTCAATGCATCACACTGTGGTCAGGACAATGTCTGAGGACAGGGATCAAAAGGTAAGAGCAAAGGTCATTGATTGTGGGAGGTCTGAATGTAATGGATCCAAAGTGGTGCAAAAGTGACCGTGTTTATGACAGGGGTTGAGTAAAGGTTAGGCCAATCAGGATCGGTTAAAAAAAATAATGGGCAGTGGGTGGACATTTTAATACCAAAGGGGGGGGGGGGGGCAGAAATACATCTGACAAAGTTTATTTTAATACAAAAGGGGGGGGGGGGTCAGAAATACATCTGACAAAGTTTGTATACATGTATAAAAGATAGGTGGGTGGGTTGTTTAATGAGAATTTCAATAATTATTGTGTGGCAGTCACTAAAGAAAACTGCCAGAAAATACCTAGCAGACTTCTTTGAGAAAATGTCCATGCCTTCGTAGATATCTGTCAGAATGATGAGTTTATCCTTTGCGTTTTCAGTATAGGTTTCAGCTACTTCAGTCTTCCACCTGCTACGTCTCGATAGATACACTTCAGATTTCAGATGGCTCTGTGCCAGCAGCAGCAGCTTTGCCATTTATGCTCCTACCGGCCTCTACTGCACTATGTGCCTGGTGCTCATTTGGTCGACCGCCAGCTTTCTCTCTCTCTCTGCTGTTCGTCTCTCTCTCTCAGTCTCTGTACAATCAAGTGCTCCCATCAGAAATAGGCATTTCATTATCTAAGTGCCAATAACTTAGCGACAGAGCAGGAAAAGTACTTTACCACAAGCTCGGAACAGAATGCTAATGAGAGGGCTCATGCTATTACCTTTACCCGAACACAGCAAATGTACGGGGCCATAGTGATGAACTGATCACAGTGAATAACCGGGTTACGGTAACTTTTTGAATAAAATGTGTATGTATTGTGATTTCCGTTAATGCATTCCGAGACAAGACAGGTTCCTAGATATGTACAGTACGAACGTGATACTTCCTCATTAATACAGTGCAGTTTGATCAGTTTGACGCCCCCCCCCCCAACACGTCACCTTTTTCACCTGTTGTGAGTTTGCAGGTATGTTATAAAGTTGGGCTCACATGGAATATTTAAGTTAGTTTTCAGAAGTAAAACTTTTTATGGCCTTTTTCAACTGTTGTGAGTTTGCAGGTATGTTATAAAGTTGGGCTCACATGGAATATTTAAGTTAGTTTTCAGAAGTAAAACTTTTTATGGTTTGTCATCTTAAAGTTGGTGAATCATGTGCTCCGTTGTGTTTTAGATAGAGTAACTAGATCTGTTTTGCTAGCATGACTTTGGTTGCAGTTTGCATTACTGGTTGAGCAATAAACACCTGTCGTCTATACATACTTGTTTCATGTGTTCTTATTAATTTAGGCAGTAACAGACCAATATGCCTATCAAAAGAACAATGTTTTCAAGTTGTTCATGTTTATTGAGAATACAGTTCAATGAGAAGATGCTTTGAGCATCAAAGATATCATATTCATATATCATATATTTGCACCTTTAAAAGTGCATTCTAAAGATTTACAAAGCTGTGTATGTCTGTATGATGATATGATAAAGATTGAAACCCCTACATTTCAGCCTGGATGCGTGGAAACGGAGACCTTTTAAACAGATGACATTGTTACTTGCATTCGCTTCCTGAGGGATTACTTCTGCAACAGAGCTCATCTTGAAGGAGATCATTTTCATTTTAAAACTCCAGGATCTGTGTTCAAGCATTTGTGTCTTAATGCGCCTATCTCAAGTGTGTTTAAGCAAGACAGTAAATCCCAACGAGCTGCAGGATTGCTGTGCCGCAACTAAACCTCAACCTCTGACCTCCGTGGGAAGGGGTGAAGGCAAGTGAAAATAGAAATCCTCAATAAAAGGAATCATTAAGCACTACATCATCACATTAACTGAAAAGTTACTTTTACAACAGGGCAAGTAACAGCGTAAATAAATGTGTGTTTTTTCCCACCAAAAACGTTAAAATGTGGTTGGGCAGCCTTCCCAAAAAGCACTGTGACTTTCCCTTCCCCCAAGGCTACTGATGGGGAAATGGCGGTTATCAGGTAAAATGACCCTTAATGCCTTCTGAATAGAGCGGCTAACTTTACGCAGCCGGGTCATTAGGGAGACAAAAGGGCAGGCCAAACAGCAGGAGAAGACCCCCAACCACAACTACACCCCCCCCCCAGTCAAAGAAGAACTCCAAAATGCAGCCTGGCTCTGCCCCACATGTGTCGTTCCTCCCTTGAGTCCCACTTACACTTTGCGTTTCTATTCGAGCGACAGGGCAGAACAGGTTGCTCCCAAGTTGGAAAGGCAAGAAGAAGTTGGAGGAATCTGGAACGGAAATATTAACTGGTGTGTGTGTGTGTTTGGCTGCTCCTCCGCTGACGTCATCTGAATGACTGAACGTGTGTGTCGAAACTGATAATAGACCTACGCAAACATCCTCCGCTGTCTTGTGGAAGAGGCTGACAGTCAATGCACCGAGTAGGTTAACGATGTTTGCAGATGAGTTGGGGGCCAGGAAGGGGTCGAAAAGGACGGCTGAAAAGGAGCGATGGTTTGAAGAGTGGGGCCAAGTTTGTGTGCGCTTCCTGTTGAAATGCCGTACATGCGCACAGAACCCTACACGCTCACACACACACAAAAGCACACACACACGCAGTCTTGTCTAACTTGACGGCTTTCAAATGTTAAATAAACTTGTGGTCCACACATCAAAGTGGCGTGGTGATTGTGCATGCAGGCATTTACAGCACAACGCAGTGACCACACAAGTGCTTCCTCACCGACAGGGGCACAGCAGAGGCAGACAGCCAGGCCCGAAAAGGAGCAAATAACTCCAGTGCTACGCAACACGCAAACCCTTCCTCTGAGGACCCAGTGAAGAATGTGGGAAGTGAGTGCTAAGTTGTGCTAACTGGGAAATGTCATACCTCTTGTTTCCGTTTACCAAGTTTAGGCAAACACCAGTTGGCCATGGGCCTTTATACCACCTCCCCCATAAAACAAGCTAAAACAAGATGGTGACTTCGGGGCACCTTTTTCCATTATTATCAAGTGAATTTTGTGAACTATCAGAAGTCAACAAACAATGCTGAATATGAAAGGATCAAACAGAAAAGCAAACCAAAGAAAGAAAGAAAAGAAATTCAAGAATCAAGAAGACATTTTCAAAATCCGAAAAAAGCTACACGATCATATGCTTGATAGCTGGCTGATTGGAGATTCACAGATAAATGCATGTTTTATCATTCAAGAGTAAAATTGTTTAACTAAAACAGGGAAAAACATAAACAACAAGTGAGATTATTGATAGAGGCTATACCATCTTAATATATTATTGACAAGGAACATCCATGTGGTAGCCAAGTATTTGGACAGTTAGAACATTGTAGTACATATGGCATTTTAACTTTTTTAACTTTTTAACTTTAACTGTACATACTTTAAGTTCACATTTATTTATATTCATGTTTATTTTTTGGACTTTAACACTTTATGTTACTGCCGTGCTTGTTACTTTCTTAAAAGCACTGCTTGTCTTTGAGCACTGTCCAGTAGTATGAGACCTAAGAATTTAATTGCCAGCAACTGTGCTCTGTAATTGTTGTGCATATGACCAATAAATTCTTGAATCTTGAATCTAGTAAGAGTGATGATCGCAAGGCCTATCAGGTCCCTGACAGTGTTGCATGAACAAGCACTTGGTCATCACCATTATGAAAGCAAAAACCTAAAGTCACTGCTAAAAATTACTTTTTTCTTTGAGTTGGTTGCACGTCAGATCAGGGGTCAGGTTACCCTGCCATGCCGGCCAACAAAGGAGAGCAGAACAAAAAGGAGCAGCTCAAGCCCTGGCAGAGACTTCTAAAAGACTTGGTTCACTGAGATTCTGAGATTCACTGACTAATTTCACCACATTTAGAACAAAATCCCCGTGAATAATCTCCCGACATGAGAACCTAGCCTAACCCAGAATGGGCAGGATGAAGTGTGCTCGGGTGAGTGCCTGTGTGTGGGTCTTTTTCCAAATCTCCCCACATAGATCGCTTGGACAGACTGGTTTAGGATGTGGGGAGCGATTCTTTTATTTCCAAATGACCTCTGTAAAGTTAAAACTTCAGCTGAGAATCAAAGTTACCGCCTCACTTTATAACTAGCGATCAAAAGCGAATTCTGGAAAGCGCATTAGAGTTGGTCTACAGCTACAGTAAGTCGAGAAACAAATTATTGCTGCAAAATATATAATGTCTAGGGGGTTATGGTCAGGGTTTCAGAGTCACAGAATTCATTTAAGGCCCTCACAAATCCTGTAAAAAAAAACACAGGTGTGATATCGATGAGGTCAAAGCAACATAACTCAAAAGTTAAGAGAGAGAAAAGCAGAAAAGCAGCGTACCTCCGTAACACTCCCTTCCCTTTATGCACTAAGAACTCTATGCTTTGATGAGCAGGCTGCAACAATAGTCTTTAGAGACACATTGGTCCCTTCTCCTTAAACCGCTCTCTTCCCATCAGTTCCTCCTGCCATGAACTTGAGATTGCAGCTCCAGGCTGGTGTATGACTGGGAGTCAATCTTTTCACAAAAAAAAGCCCCAACCAAAAAAACATTTTATTTGCCCTCGGCTCGCAATGAGGGGAAGGGGGGCGAAAAAGTGTATACAGACAGGTTAGCGTGTCCGACGAGCTTAACTTCAGAGCTTTGGTAATTGGCCATGATGCAGGACAGGTGGCTGGGAGGAGAGGGTTCAAAAAGACAAGAAGCCAACAACAAAGGCTACCCCCCCACATCTCTCCACACCCCACCAAAAGCCTGCCTCCCAGCCTTTGTCAACATCGATCTGAATAGTCGAAGCTGCGGCAGTGGCCCGGGGGTGATACTTTACAATCTGTTGCAAGGCTGACTGTGTATACCACAATCATTGCTCAACACTTCCCTAGCCGATACAATAATTAATCCCCCAGCCATCTTCTGACAAGCTGCATCACCCAAACACCCTGCTTAATAAATTAGTAAGTTTGGCCTTAAAGTTTGCTGTTCTTCTCTGCATATTTAAATTGAGTCAATCCAGGACTGAGTGGAGCAGAATGAAAAAGACGTCTGCTTGTTCCCTTGAGGCTTCATACTATGCCCTGGTGCTCTCCCTTATTCATATGTACACACAAATTCACTTAATACAACATCAACAGAGACGCACGAGAACCATGATTACAACCGAGAATCATCACACTCTGCTCATACGCATTATTAAGAGGGGCACTCTTATTGGTTATCAGCAGAGGGGATGTGATGAAGCATCACCTTTAATCAGGTGTCAGCACTTCATCTCAAACCTACTGAGTGATTTACACAGCGGATCTCATTTCAGCTTCTTCAAAGTCGTGATGGCCAGGTTAAAGCATGCAAATCCAAAACACAACTGCCGTGACTGACTGCAGGCAACACACCGACTTTAAACCTTTGGGACAAATGCCTCTGGGCCACTGGGAGACTTGATGACTGCCTTTTCTATTTGTTATCATTTTCAGCTGAGGGATAGTAATGCATCACATGTTACATGTCAAAGCCACTAAAACCTCAAGAGGACAGGATGAGAGCATAGAGAATGCCAAATAGATCATTAAAACAATTCTAGAGCAATTCCATTTGCAAATATAATTATATTCGCAAAACAGCTACAACTGTCCAGAATGAAGTGAAATGATCTCACTTCTGGTGAAGTTCTTCATTTGTTGATTTAGGTGCAATCAGCAAGATCCCTTCTCTCCCTGAGTAAAACCAGACCACAGAATGTGAAGGAACAGTTGATGAAGTTGCAGACAGATAAGAATGACAGAAAAAAAATCCTCGAGCATCTGCTGACATTTTCTCTGAAGTTTATTAACTCCATCTATGGCCTGCGGACAGTGCATTTTAAACACCAGGGGAAAATAATGTTGTATTCTCTCACCTAATAAGTAAAACCACAAATGAAATATTTGGAGGCATCTTCCACTCTCCAATGAGGCCCTATTGGCCTTATTGGAAAGTTACCTTCATATATTACTTCCATGTTTGTTTGCCCAACTGGACCCCATTAAGGTAGGACTAATGATTAGCTTAAACGCTTTTCTTTTGTTACCGATTTGCTTGGAATTCACCTCAAAAGACTTAAATTCATTGATAACTCTTTGTCATTTTAAATTCATAATCTCCATTTTTTAAACGTATGCTTGTATCCGGTATTATTGCTTTTGCGCTGCTTAAGGTATTCATTGAAAATGATATTGTTTATTAGACTTTGTAAAAGTTTTAAATACTACTTGCCTAATTGCTCGACAGCAGAAGTCATTCATTGCACTTGTTATCATAACACAATGTCACACACCGAAGCTGTAAGTCAGCAGTTTGGTCATCAATAGCTAACTTAACATTCCAGAGGCCCCGTCCTGAATTTAGGCTAGCCTGCCAATTAAAAAGCTAAATGACAATTGCTGCTCTTTAAGCAGAGCATAGGATTCCCACATCCATTCTCTTCCCTGAAACATGATTAGAAACAAAAGGAAATCAACCTTCAATTGAACCTCTGAGTGAGTATATATACATATATACAGTATATATATATATTAGTCCATATACAACTTCCATGTACAAATGAATCATTGCTATTACACCACAGTGAATTTGTAGCACAAATATGAGGTGTTATTCTTGTACACAGAGGATCAGTGTTAGAATAGCAATGTCCGAATGACACAAGAACAGATGCCAAATGGAGCTTATGTTAATTGATGGCACTCTGGTGATAGGCCATATATGCACAACGCCAATAGAAATGACGGGCTATACTCAAGGCTGCGTGTGTGTGCGTGTGTGTGTGCGTGTGTGTGTGTGTGTGTGTGTGTGTGTGTGCATGCGCTGACAAGTGTGCAGAGTTCATTATCAGACAGGCTGTCTCCTCATGGGCACAGATGAAGTCCAACAGCATTGAGTGAAGTCTACTGTCGAGGAGGCTCCCTTTATGTCCCGTCTCGCTTGACACCCATCTTCCAAAAAAACAATAAAGGAGGAGGTGTGGGGCTGTTGGCAAAGACAGGAGAAGAGGGAAGGACAAAAAGTAGGAATAGGAGGTTCAAGGAGGGGAGAAGAGATGAAAACGAGAGAAATCGCCTTTCAATTCCGGCCATTGTCTCGATGTAAATCGGAGCTGATCAAGATTCCGCGAGCATCGTAACCAACAAGTTCAATCTACCACAGACTGAACAGAGAAAGAGAGAAAAAGCGAGCTATACTGAGGGACAGAGAAAGAGATTGAACACAAAAGTGTGTTCAAAAGTGACTCACACACACACACACAGACGTGCAAAACAAAAAGAAAGCACACGGGGACAAAGAAAGAATTTCGGCTTGAGTGGGAGCAACAAACGAACCACTTAAAAACCAACATAGCAATGAAAAGATGAGGAAGGGGGTGGATGTACACACACACATGTATACACACACAGACAACACACATTCTGAGTTCCATCAGGTATACTTGTTAAATTAGACTTACATTGGCCAAGAGATCAGTTTTCAATAACATTTAGAAAAGGGCCTTCAAAATCAAACAAACTTCAAAATCAGAAATCATCGTAATATCAGTGTTTCCCCTACCATTGCTGCGCCCTCCCCAGCGGAGCCTCGCAACCACCCCTGAAATTCACAGTATTAAAAAATAAAAAATAAAATATATAATTAAATAATATAAAGCGCCAAATCTCAAGGTGTTCTTTTATGAAATAAACTAAACGCTAATTATATTTATCTAATTTATGTGCCACATTTAAGTCCCAGTTTGTACTGCTGCTTTGACGCTTTCAGTTTCCCACAGGGCAGGGCTCCACTCTCCACACACACACACACACATTTGCGCTCACACATCTGACAGAGTCAGACACAGAGCGGAGTAAAAGAGATGAGAGAAATATTAACGTATCAATTATAAATGGAGCGACGACAAGCAGCCCAGGTCTGCTAGTCACAGGATGACAGGCTTTGACCAAACTTGGATGTCAGAGAAAAAAAAACTCCTCCTGGCTCTACAAGACAGATCTGGGTAAAGAAATAAATTGATAAATACATAAACACACTGATAAATAAATAAATAAATAAAAATACGGTACACAGAGAATGAATTTCAGAGTCATTTCAGTTCTCTTTTTTGGTTTTAGGAATGTTCTGGCACCTATGTAGGCAACACAAACAGGGGTTTAAGAATATTGTTGTAAAATACTTTTTTTGTTGTAATTATTATTAATTTTATTCATAAATATAATAACACCTTTATAAAACTCAGCCATATGTTCAGGTCCAAATTCTCTCTTATCATTACCACCCCACCCCCCACTGCCAAGCACCCCCACAAAGCAGCAAACCAAGGGGAAACACTGTAATATCATATACATAATATTTAAATGATGTGGACCACTGTTACAGCTCTACTCACATTAAACAACAGGAGGGCTTCTAATCATAACTTGTTACATAATTGGAAACAAAGTATGGATTTGGGCCTGATCCTAACTGTGGGAGTAGTTAAACGGATTCTTTGAGCATGTGTACATCTGACCCTGATTCCACCCCTCAACCCACACTCCCTTTAGCCTCAGGTGTAGGCTAACTGGAGGCTGAGCTGTGGCCTTTCACTTTTGCCATGTTTAAGTGGAATAGGATACCTGGAGGCCCTATAGTCATGCAGCTGCCTGGACCCCACCTGGACCAGAAATCAGGCCCTGGAAATGAACAGACGAAAACGGGCCCAGGGGATTTCCAAAGGGAAATTTGTACCAAGACCAGATCACTATCAACCGGGAGTGTGGATGAGAGGAAAGAAGATTGGTTTTGGTGGAGTTCCCTAAACCTGACAAATTTGTCAAAGATAAAAGCACAGATCCAAGCCATACTAAGAAAATTACATTAAATGCAGAGCACTTACTGTACCTCCTGTGGAAAAACAAAAACTCCTATACACCAGAAATTAATCAATTCCCCAATCCATAGAAGTCCTAGCCAAAGCGAAACACAGGTTTGTTTGACCTTTGCAGCACCTCAATTCATCTTAGACAAATGTTTGCATGCAGCCAATAAAAGATGTGACATTTCATATTTTCTCATTTACTGCCTACATTGAGCTTGCATACTGAAATGTCTTATCCACAGTTCACTAATGCCATGCCGTTTACATAACCTTTTACAAATTTCCTTTCTCCGATATACTAAATGTGTCATTTTACGTTGTCATTTTTTTTTTAATCATTGTGTTTCTTTTATGTCTTTTTATAAGGTGCTTCAAACATTTTTGTTCAAAGTGGCCACGATGCCTTGCTCTCAGGAGGTAGTCTAAAAGTTCATCTGTGAACTAAGCCGTCTTGAAGTCCAAACGCTTGCCTTAGACTTGTAGATTCTCAGGAAGCTCTAAGCCAGTAAAATACTGAACAGCTCACGCCTCATCCCATGGTCAGAGCTGGATTGCAGTTGAGCTTGCAGATCTCATCAAAGGTATCGACTATTTCACTATCAAATTTCCTTAAAAAACACAATGCTTCCCTTACCTTAACCACTTGCTCTATAGGAGCCAACAATGTGTTCAAAACCTCCGTCCTTCGCAGTGCTCATGTACGGCCCATGTCTGCTTCCAGTGCTCCACCAGGTCATGCCTCTACCCACTCGCAGTACAGAGGGAGAGCGATCTAGATGTAGATGTCCCTGTTACTCTAATGGTTACAATACGATTTGGGGGCGCAATTCAAAATGGCTGACGGTGCTGTGTGTTATTGAGGGCCCCAGAGTGACAATAAGGTGGAATTCAGAAAGAGTGATCTTGACACACCCCTGGCAACAGCTCGCTCACTGTGACAGAACTTGTTCCCTGAGGCTAAAGCCTCTCTGAGGCGCCATACTTCTGCTGGAAAATCACTGAAAGGCACTCACTCCTTGTCTGTTTTGCTTTTTTCACCCCTTTATCCTATTCTATATTAGATTAAGACAGAAGCAAAAGCCAAGAAAGAGACATTTGAGGTATTTAAAATAAAATGTTTTATCAAATGTGGAAGCTGCTGTGATTAAAAAAGGAAAGCTGTATAAATGTGGTATTCATGGGGATTTTTCATTGGATTTTTTCTAACAGGAACCGAGATCGTTTGTGTTCTTTTTGTAATTTACTTATTTTATCCTTTTCCTTCTCCTCTCTTCTACAGTCTGCCTCTCTCTGTCCGTTCCTAACCCTATTCATCACTAATCTGCTTTAATCATGGACTTCACCTGCCTCCGTTCTCCCTTTTGAGGGTACATCACACTTTCAAAAAGCTTTCCTCCCCCTAGTTGCATTCCATTCCTGAGAGAAAACAGTATATGCGGCACCTAAAAACAAATCTTTAAACAATTACCAATATATAAATTCACATGTTACACGTGGTAATGCAGAACTACTGCAACTCCATATCCCTTTGTGATGCCATTTCCTTTCTGTACATGGATTACTACCCGTGCAGTAAGGATTGCAGTGTTTATTGTTGAAAGAAATAACAATGCAAAGGCAAGGTCAGATACAGGGACGCATAGCCCTTTATGTTTATTTCTCAGCCTGATGGAAAGATATTACACGGTGCGTGCATATGTGTGCGCGTGTGTCTACAGTCAAACTCAAACTAGCGTGACATCCTCAGCCAGATAACTTTGTTTGCCTCTGAAAGCCATCACGTCCTTGCCAATGTTGGCTAAAACAACACGGGCAGGCCGAGTGCCTCCCTCCAGCCAGAGGAATCTGTCAGCCCGGAGGGCCGTTAGAGAGAGGAAGAGTGAGCGGGGAAAATTCCTAAGAGGTTGCATCTGTCAGGAGAGTTGTCATCTCTAGGGGTTTGTCAGAAGACACATATTTCACAAATTCCATAACTCTGGAGTACTAAAGTACTGATATCTTTTGTGGATTTAATCCCCCAAAGTAGCTCAATAGCTTTTATAAATGTACATGTTATTATGTGTGTCTTCTGCAAAGGAAACTTGTTAACTCTTTCTTTCTTTAAAATGGTTAAATATTTTAATAAGGGTATATAGGCCACGATTAAATCAATTTTAAGTTTTGATTGGTGTCGGGGCCCGAGGAAGCTGAGTGAGAGACAAATGGAATGCTGGTGACAGGTCTGCACAAACTGCACCTGGTTGTTAATACTATGACAGCTTTACAGGACATGGGATTCCAGTCTAATTACAGGTGGAACTGCTGAACTGGGAGATGGGAACATTGGGAGGGGAAAGATGATGACTGTGAGAGTATAGAAGAGGGAGGTCAGGAGGAGAGAGACAGGTGGGGTGAAAAGACTCGTGAAGAACTAAACATGTGGTCAAGGTAAGACTGGAGACATTAAACACAAAGTGGATTTGGTCAGCAAACGACAATCATATGTCAGACCTGCGTGCCACAAGGGTGCATGGGAGAGAGCCAGAAAACAATACGACCACATCCAGGCATATATATATATGACGTGAAATGAGAAAAACACAGAAGGAAACACCAAGGACAAGTCATGAGGGAATGTTCATCCTGACTTCACAGAGACATCCCTTCAATATATAGATGAATGAGAAGGAGGGACGGAAGTAACGCAGACTCGGATGTTGTCGGAGCAAAAAATAAAGGGCACCAAAAAGCTAGAACATCCTCTTGATATGTTTGTTAACAAGAAACCCCTAAGTGTCAAGTGTCCTTTACTTCCTGTATGCACTGCATGGAAGTGTAGATAGTGTTAAATCAGGCACACATGAAATTTGATTCCATGTGGGGGAGAGTAGTTTGTGTGCTGGATGTTCTACGAAATTACATTTTATTGTTGCAACAGGCTGTTATCGTTATGCCCTGGCTCCTCACCCTGCACAGAACCCGAGGCCTCAGCTATGAGGAACAGCGACGGCGTGAACTGAAACACTCACCGTCAGCCAGGCCTTGGTGTTCAACCTCCGTGGCCTAACTCAATAATACTCTTGTGACATAGTGGAACAAACTCCCGTTGGTTTTGAGGAAAGCCTTTTCCTAAGAACCTAAGAAGTATTAGCTGGAAAACAATTATGCCAGCATTACATAATTTGCCTCATCGACGCGTATATGGACATGGGTATGCAGGGTGCGAAATTCCCAATTTTTAGCAGTAACAGACCAATATCCCTATCAAAAGATGAGAAGATGCTTTGAGCATGAAATATATCATAACGATAATCTGCACCTTTGAAAGTGCATTCTAAAGATTTACAAAGCTTTGTATGTCTGTATGATGATATGATAAAGGCTTCACCAGAGTAAGAAGGTCGTAGTAGGGCAGGAACATTAACACGGGTACCTGCCGGCAGTTTTTTCGAAATTGCAGGTAAAATGGCCCAAAAAAAAAGACAACTTGTAATATTGCAGGCAACAAAAAACAAAAGGATTTCACACCCTGCGGTATGTAACAGGTGCATATCACTGGACAATAGGGAACATCATTTACCAGCACTGTGAGTTTTTAGCCATGAATGTGATTAACCTGTATTTATTGTCATTGTTTTATCCAATGGTCTATATAATGTTATAGTACATTATTCAAGAGGAATCCCTAACGTATTCTGATGTTACAGCGCTCAAAAATAGTTCTCATTATTCCGCACTTGTTTTGCGTTGATGTGCGCCGCTCCGGAGTCACAGCAGAGCTGACCTAAATACAAATCACATCAGGGCTTCCGCTAACCCCCCTGGTGTCACACCAAAAAGCCTTTCCTCTAAACCTGATGTTTCTGGCGTATTGACAATAAGTAGCCACGCTGGCCACAGCAGCTGCCCTACTTCATAAATGCCGTCTTGGAGCTGGAATTTTGTCACCGATCCAGTTTTCCCGGAGCGAGCCCCGATCTCATGCAGACCGGTCCTCTGAGCTCTTTATGTCTGGGACAGAAGAGGGAGGTTTTTTTTACGGGTCACTGTACACCCAAGTCCCTGCTCAGAGCCTCCCAGTTCAATGCAATGTCCATGGTCCACAACTAAAGAAGAGCTTAACTGGGACCAGCTTACTTTACATCTTCTTTTAAAAATCGCCAGAGTTTGTCAATGACTGCCGTCTTTAGAATTTCAGTGCTCACAAAGTGATAAGATTACAAAACGTTGCGCTTTAGAAAACCATTTTGGGGCAAATGGTGCGTATGATTGACTTGACATCCACAGCTACCAATGAGGCAGAGACATTATGCAAATACTTTACAAATCAAGGGGAATTAGTAAAATCCTCTCTTGGTGCTTCACAGGTATAATCCAAGTCACTACAGTTCCTTTTATAATCGTTCAATTCACAAGATATACAGTATGGAAAGTATTGGAAAATATCAATGTTACAGAGTGTCTGCGTGTAGACACTTGGAATGTTAACATCTGTCTGAACAAACAGGCATGTCACGACATGTATGTGTATTATTGATACCATCTGCGATCCTTGTCGCCATCACAGCGATATACTCCAGGTTTTCCCTAGGTTACAAGTCATTATGATCGGACTACGGTTAAGTGGTTTGGTATTCCTTTGCCCTCTTCCATCTTTCATGGCGTCTTCATTTCAGAGCCCTTTATTGCTATGCCAAGCAGGTTCTCCACTCCTGCATTTTTAATTAAAACTCTAAAATGTGCAAACAGGTCCATCGGTCCTTGTTCTTTTCTTCAAGCCTTTGTTGGCCATTTTCATCAAAGCCATCCATGAGGCCTTTCAGTTTGTCCAATTCTGTACACTTCACTGCATAAACGCTCCCAAAATAAGCCGCACAGTGTTTAAAGATTTAGCAAGGGTGAACCTTTGAAGAAAAGCTCTACACCAAGCAATAGGACTCTCATTCTTAGACTATATCCTAATCCATTCAGGGACCCCAGGAAAAGTCAGTCGTCTTAACTTCGAGGGCCTTGATAAAGACCCCTGTGCTGTAGAGGAGGCATCTGGATGTGGCTGTATAGTGTTTTCACACACTTTCCAGAGCCACAACGAAATAACCTCCTTCCCCCCTTTGGAATTACCCACATGCCTTTTGTACATGGGGATGTAAACTATAGGTAGATGGTTTTCATGTTTCACTGTAGGGAAGTTGCAGTCTGTCTATAGAATTTCTTGGTGAGATTACAACATGAGCAGGTGGTGGTGAAGTCGGATAATCCAAATTATAAGGCAGCAAACAGATACAGGATTTCCCACAGTGTTTTATAGCAGAGGTGGACCACCTCATCCGAGACCACCGCCACTGAACACAGAGGCTATGAAGTTGTATGAAATAAAATGAACCTCCAGACAAAATAAGCAGGTGTGCAGAATCTGTAAGAATAA
Source organism: Colistium nudipinnis (assembly GCA_016785305.1). Taxonomy (NCBI): domain Eukaryota; kingdom Metazoa; phylum Chordata; class Actinopteri; order Pleuronectiformes; family Rhombosoleidae; genus Colistium; species Colistium nudipinnis. The sequence continues at coordinate 4,043,556 of JAFBJU010000650.1, forward strand.
GCCCTATAAAAAAATTAGGAGGCCGTTAGTAGTAGCTCAGGTCGGCTAAGAAAACATTCCTGAGGGTAAACCTGGGCTGGCATATCTACAAACTCTCAACATCACATGAGTCTCGAGGGCACCGATTGCTTGTAGAAGTGAAGTGACCCTTACATTTTTCAAACAAAAACAAAAGGGTTCTGGTAACAATGGAGTCAGCCGCTCTTTTACGGTGTGCTCTGAAATAATAAGTAGACACCATGGCTAAAACCCAAGTGTCCCCATATCACCACCTTGCTCCATTCTTTCATTATCCACTCACGAACGGAGATGGTGGGGAGGGACGGAAGGAAGGCGGGAGGGAGGGGGGAGGCAGCCAGGTAATGCACAGGTTAGGTATTCCAACCGATTCCTGGCCTCCTCCTTGCACAAACAGCAGGCGGGGGGGAAATCTCTACATTTTCCACAGGGCCTGGGCTCCGTCAGTGAAGTAGCACTTGAGGAGCAGGGAGGGAGGGGGGGACTCAAACAGGCAACCCACATCCCACCCAACCCGAGTAGCATTCCACAGGGTTGTCTGCTCGCCCATCATTAAGCAAGACCACCTGCTGGCAAATCGGGACCCCCATCATGTTCTCCGCAAGCCTGGCTAACCCCATTACCAGCGAGCCTCTGGACTGCTGTACACACGGATCATAAAGAGTTAGTGGTATGTTGAGCAGTAAAATGCTGCTCGTTAACAACCCACAAGGATTTTCTGATTGTCCAACAAGCGACGCACACTAGCTGCCCTCAGCATTACGTATTTAAATAGATGCGACATAAAGGGACAAAAAAAGAACTTTTGATGCAGCTGTTGCATGACTATGCATTGATTTTTGACTGGCTTAGCTATGCAGTTCTAAAAAAGAAACAAGTGCACCAGAAAAAAAAGGAAGGAAGGAAGGAAGGAAGGAACGAACGAACGAGAGGAGGAGATCAAGACAGAGGGAAGAAACAGCCCTTTGTTATTCGTCAGGGCCTTGAGGGCAAGACTTTGGCATCAAGTCATCACGAGCTGAAACAAAAGCAGCTGATAAACACAGCAAGATAAGATCTGCCTGTATGCTCAACACTTCTCCATCAAGAGGGCTTCCTCTGTTCCAGAGCCCAAACACCTCTGCCCCACTCTTTGTCGTGATGAGCAGGGGGGAGAAAAAATAAATAAAAATAAATGTAAGCCGCACACACAATCTTACCCTTTTAACTAAATCTGGAGAACAAGGCATTCTGTTGTGATTTGAATCGTCCCCTTCATCCACTTTTACAAAACCCAAACTTCTTTATTTCCAACGAAGCAGCAAATTACTGATTCTGTCTGACGCTCCAATATCTGTTCACTCTCTGCAAAACACCAACTAACACAGGGAACATTTTAAAGAGTGGTAACTGGAGGACCAAACAAAGACAGGGATTAAGAGCCACAGGCTGTATGCTTATCTGCTCATGACGAGACGCAAATTAAAAAGTACAAATATAATAAGTTTCAGCTTTAAAAGTATTTTTCCATTTCAATTTCTTATGTGAACTAAAAATCCCTGTGAGGGCGTCAGTAAGTAGATATGAGGCATAAGAAAACAGAAATTGGGCCATTCTTTTTCTCATTTAATACTTGGTCAGCACAGCAAGAGTTTACTTAGATCTTGTAAACACTCCTGTAGGGAAGGCCGCCGCTCTGTCGCAGATGACTGTTTGAAGCCTAGTGACCTCACACATTAACTGAGCGGCCCTGACGTGCCCCCACCCAGTCCGAAGATCACAGGTGTAGAAAGAGTGTGACACATAATGCCTGGTGGCCTCCATCTTCACCCAGCCCTGATCCAAACGTTGACAAATATGCAACAGCAAAGACAACATCCGTCAAAGTCGCCATCCTTGCATGCATAGAAGACATTCCTCAGTTTTTCCCTCATTTCACATCACTCATCTTAGTTTCCTTCATGTCTAAGGTAACTTTGCAAAACTCTCAGTGGCAAGGAGTTCACACAAAGCCTTTTTTCTTCCACCTCAGACAATGCACCTCCCCACCTAGCTCTCTGCCAGGCATTCCTGAGTCTATCCTAGCTATCGAAAATGTCAAGAATGAGGAGAAAGCAGAGGAGGGTACAATGAGAACCGTGGCAGGTAGAGTCTTGTCCCGCTGCACTGACATCCCACAGTCGCCGGGGGTAGTGGTTGCATGGAACGGATAGGATCCGACTTGACTCTGTTAATTAAAACTCTGCACTGGAACAAGCCTCAGAGCTCGTTCTCCTCCAGATGGAGGCATGCCAGCTAATTATCGGGCCAATCTCATCCCCCAAAAACCAAACACAGATTTCACGGTGGGATCAGCACCTGACAATTGTCTCGGGGTATTTCTCTTTGGACAGACGCTCCACGGCCTACATAAGGGAATGTTCAATCCTTTTGCACATTGTTAAATACAATTTCAGTCTAACTTTTGCCCGATGATTCCTTTCAGAATTTCCTCACGGCTATTCCTTCAACTGTAAGGAGATATGAGAAAATCAGGTTATGAGAAATAAATCCTCTTCAAACACAAAACCCCAAAACAAAATAAGGCACATTCTTGACAGTTTGTCAGAGCCAAGGAACTCCCCATTCCACAAGAGGAGTCCTAAAAGAAGAAAAAGGGGCCTGAATGAAAAGGTTAGCAGTGCAGTGTTTCGTGCCCGGACAGACAAACAGAAGAAGTTTTATGTGTGAGCCAAATGCAACTTAACACTGCAAACAAGCTCCATCCATTGGAACATCCTGCCACCCAGAACTGCTCACAGGAAAGTACCCAGAATACAGACCCTAAGGCTTTGAGAGCCCACGGCAAGGTGATTCGTGCTCTGATTCATTTCCCCTGTTGCTCCCAGCCAATCTTAAGTGTTAGACCCAAACTTTGAACGGCTGCCAACATTGTCAAGCACCAGTAAAAGTTAGACAGCAGCAAGCCCACTGCTTACTGGCATGGGGGCACAGGCTGCTACAGTCTCCCAGTCATGACGGATGCTGAGATTTATTAGTCATGGCTGTATGGTTCGTCTCATAAAATCCTGACAAATTACTTGATGACCAAAAAAGGAAAGCAAAATAGTAATTATGTTATTAACTCTTTTCATGCTGTATATAAAGCATGCAAATCAATCAAAAGCTCAATATAGTCTCAACTCTTTCCCTCCCTACTCAAAACAACTCACATGTGGGCCGTTTTGATCCATTTACTGTCTGCTTTCTGCTTTTTTACTCTCTGCGTAGTTTAAGAATCATTTATTTCAGAGTGGGAACAAAATGGAAAAAAAGTGTGGGAAGCAGAGTTACTTATATGCAAGTGTGAAGCAGTTTCACATCTGACTTGATAAAAGGGCCCAGCTACAGGGTGCAAAGGTCAGGAATCATCGCTTAACCATTCAGCCCCTGTCCTTAAGGTGTTTATCAGTCACCTTAGGCTGGCCTGTGAAAGGTTGGAGCCTCACCCTGGCAACAAAGCTCCTAAAATGACTCAGGTGTCCTGGATTCATGCAGCTCTGGGAAACTTTGGCGTAGAGAGCCTGAGGCTATGTAATTTCAACAGCCAACAGAGTATGAAATCCTTTCCTCTTTAAGTGAATAACAATTACTGTAACTCTTCTAACCACAGCATGAATCCAAACAATTCAGGTATGATAAGACCTGATAAGCATACAAGTTAGCTTCCATACACGTTTAGTCCGCTAAAAGTATAGTCATGTATACTCCAATTAATACAAAACGCACTGTAGGTCATTATTCAAGCTGCTTACCTTCTACGCAGTGCTCCACATCCTCCAGGTTGCGCAGTGTAATCCTCATCAGACTTGAGTTGAGCATTAGTTCGTTCTTGTGTTCTGGTCCCATGGAGTCCGAGGCAGGATTGAGAAAGAATATGCGAGTGTCGCCCGTGGCCACCTGGTTGTCGCAGATGCCCGGGTTGCCAAAGCCACCGATCATCAACTTGTTGCCGCCGTCAAGGAGGATTTCGCTGTTAACACTGGACTTGCCTTTCAAGTAGCGCCACACCCTAACCTGCAGCCAAGCATGAACAACAAGACAGGAGAGTTTTTATGATTAAAAAAAAAACAATCAACTCATATTTGCATTTGCAACACACTGTTGAAAAGGCCCAGATGTGTCCTCGCCCAGCTCTGGGAAATTAAGGTTTACCAGAAGGTCTGTAAGACATGTCCACTGTTATTGTGGGTAATAACACTAATTCTTGAGTGATTCTGTCTACGATAATGAATCTCCCACCAAATATCCAAGTACAGATTTCATCCAGCCATGGAGGACTAAACAAAAACGCTCCATGCATACGAAGAGGCGACATAACAGGAAGTGCAGCGAAAACTGCACTTTTATGTAGAGTCGTGAGTCACCACTTCTGCTGTGATGTCAGCCGTAGTTGCCTCATTTCAACACTTGATGGTGGTTTCTGTTTCCAGCATGTACTGTACCTCTAATCTACTCCATTCATTCTCCAGGAGACAGGAAGCCCGAGGGTGCTGAGGAAAAGAGCAGCGACGGAGCTGACCAAGCACAAGTTGTTTATTTTGACTAGATTATAGAGTGGTGTACCACAAGTTCATGATTGGGCAAAAGTTGGTTTTCCCAATGAACAGATATAGAATGAGGACAACAGCAGGCTGCTTCTTTCTTTTTTTTCCAAGTCTTATTTGTGGGAGAGTGGATGGTTTTACTCCAACAGAGTGATATCACGTTGTCCATAAACCATGAACATAACATTCCTGCGACATAAAAGGAATCTGTTAGTTTAAATTGTACATCCTGCACAGGTCTTGCGCAAGTGACTAATTAATGACACTGTAATGCATAGCTGCAAATCTTAAATGCTTTGGGCACACCCTGAAGCACTTGTCAGTGCTCACTAATGAGAGAGAAAAATACCTTTTACAGTCCCTTACATTAATAATACCAGTGACATGAAAACAGCCTGGAAATTCTATTTTTGTCGAATTAAACTTTTCTGTGACTTTGCAGTAATCGTGTTTCATACAATGGTCTCACTGTATCCCCATGTGCACCACTACTCGAGCCAAAAGTCATAGATCCCTATAAAACTCCGAATAAATCAAGAGTCAGGACATGTTTTATTTGCAGCCACTGGCAAACGTTAAGTTGAATGTTTTCAGCGTTTATATTAGGGAATCACGGGAGCCAGGGTCCAGCGAGAGGGACAGTGTCCTGCCGCAACATGTTTGGGTTGATTACATGGTCGGTTAGCCCTCCCCTAGAGCTCTATAATTGCTAAGTGGACATAAAATAATAAAACAACTATCTATCTATTTCTGAAAGGGGAAGTGGATTCACTCAGTGTCCGCGCAATCCGCTGCCAAACGCTTCTGGATGAATGAGTTTGTAAAATGTTTTTCAGGCAAGCTGCCGCCACTGTGGGAGCTGACAAACTTGGTGGTTAATGGCTTCCCCACGAGGATCCGTGGACTTCAATGATAACGTGGATTTTCTCTCCCACAGTAAGAGGCAGGTGTGCTTTCCCCCCGGCGTCAGTCCAACGAAACCACGTTTTCCCCTTTTAAACCACGTACCTTGCAAGAATAGGTGTTGTGCACCGGGTCCATGTTGATGATTTCGTCCACGGTGCCGGTCAGGACTACGTTGGCCTCCTCTTCCCGGTCCTCCAGGTCTCTCTCCGGGCAACTCGCGGCGCCGCGGCGGCAAAGAGCCACGAGCAGCCCCGCGAGGAGCAGCGTCGTCCGGCCGGGGGAACCCATCAGCACCACCGCCACCACACGGAGGAAAAAAAAACTAACAATAAACTTTCCCACTATTTAGCGTTTATGCTACGGCCCGAGGTGCCGCCGAACAAACTACAAACTCAGAACGAGTGCGAGTTTGTTCGTTTAATTATGTCTTTTTTCCTTCGCTGCAACTTCCCTGAGGGCGACCGGTGTCTCTCTCACTGCGCAGCCCGGGTCAGAATCCCTCTGCCGGCTAGGAGAGCAGGAGGGACGATGGGAGGTGGGGGAGGAGGAGGAAGGGACAGGGAGAGCTCGCACTCTCTCTCTCTCTCTCTCTCGCTCGCTCTCTCGCTGTCTCTCTCTCTCACACACACACACACACGCACGCAGAGTGATGCTCGTGGATGTGGATGCAATCTGAACAGCTGATTCCATCAGTGGAGTTGAGGTGGTGGCGGTATGTGCCCCCAGACAGTGTTTGTCCTACGCTGCCCCCCCCCCCTCCAGAGTTGGACACGCAGTGTCCCTTCCTCGTCATTGTCATCTTCAACATCATCATCACCAGCAGAAGCTAAGTAGCAGCAGCAGCATTCATCAGGGAACTTGTTCATGCTGACCGTCTCTGTTAAGGCTCAAACTCAGCCTATATTCATTGGACAAGTGCTGCATTGTGTCCACTGTTTGCATTACGACCACTATGATATGTCAAACTTTGCAGCTTGTTTCTCTGCCTCCAAAATGTTCCAAAACTCGGTTTACGGTGTGTTATGCTTCAGCATTAATGACCCACTTTTATAATATACACAATATCAAAAAAAATGAAGACCTAGGGATCTTAGTTGGATCCTTTGGAGTGTTCTGGAAGGTTACAAAGCTATCGACACACATTTTCCACTGGGATATAGTTTCTTCAACTTAAAGATTTGAAATCTGCAGACTAGCGCAACGACTGCTCTCTGAAGATCCTTAGAAAACTGAACTCTACAGCAGAATAGGCGGATGCTACACTCACGCAATGTCACATACCATTAAAGATTCCTCTTATATCATAAAACTTCACATGTTTCAATCTGTAAATGTTACCATATGTCTATTTAGTTAGAGCTCCTATTTAAGAACAGACAGTGCGTAAATTTCCACTCCTCAAAAGCTGTAATTTTAACTACCCTTCTATTCCTGGGAAAATGACAGGCTTGGTTGCTAGAGAGGACATATGCAGAAATTTGCTCAAGAAGCCCTCAGCTATGACAACTAAGTAAAACCAAAGAGACAACTGTCTTTTATAAAGAAAAATAATGCTGTTTTTAAGTGCTTTTCAGTATTTGTGATACAAATGAAGTGAGGATCATTTCTGTTCATGTACTGAACTATGTCGTCACACGTTATTCCTCCATACAGTCCAAGCTGTTTGTTTCACAAATCAGAAATAATCCCAAATCCAAGGACACGACCTGTGGGATGTACAGCCTGGAGCTGCTCCAATAAAAGTTAACGGTAGACTAACTTTGCGGTCTAAAATTATATTTTCACCAGCTACCACATCCAAATAAGCTTTATTTCATGGCTCTAATGACTAGTTCGAAATAGAAAGTGAAAAAACACCTCTACTGCGTGTCAGGCAAGAATCACTGCTGTAATTTGCAGACATAACTAAATCTACCTCAGTTTCTGGTTTTACAAAACTGTAATGAGCATAAATTAAAACTGTTTTTGCAAATGGAAAAAGTGGAAGAATTGAAAGACTTTTCTCATGTGAATGTGAGGAGTCAAACCCACTGGTTTGTAGCCTCAGCTTTAGCCTTTTGGTCGTTGTGTGCTCAGCTCATTGTATTTTCTCTTTTCTCTTTGATGAAATGTGGCCCAGCCCAACTAGAGACACTCTGTTGTGTCTATGTATGTATGTATGTATGTATGCATGTACAGTATGTATGTATGTATGTATGTATGTATGTATGTATGTATGTATGTATGTATGTATGTATGTATGTATGTATGTATGTATGCATGTATGCATGTATGTATGCATGTACAGTATGTATGTATGTATGTATGTATGTATGTATGTATGTATGTATGTATGTATGTATGTATGTATGTATGTACTGTATGTACTGTATGTATGTACAGTATGTATGTATGTCTGTCTGTCTGTCTGTCTGTCTGTCTGTCTGTCTGTCTGTCTGTCTGTGTCTGTATAAAAGAAAAGCCTTGGGGTGTAGTTTACTTGTTTGCACAGTAGGTGGCATGGGGAGCATGGGAAGTGGAAGAGTAGGTTACAAAGTTATCAGGTTATAGCTGGAGCGGCAGGTGTCACGTCATCTATAGAATCGGCTTTTAAGGTTTAGCATGGCCAACAATAGAGCCTTGTTTACTTTCGTGTAAGTTACAAAGCAAAGGTATGTGGATCAAGTGATGCCTTTTTTGTGATGGACCACAATCTGTATATAAACCCACTTGAGTTTGCTGCATGGACGTTTGTGGACGTGAATCATTCTTACCATTGGAACAATTGAGACCTGCGAGCTAAGCATGCACGGTCTGTGGCTTCGAGATGTTCAAGTCTGTTTTAAACAATAAAATGAATAATGGTACATAACCAACTATCTATGCTAAGTTAGCAGCTAAGGAACTATATTTTATTTCTGCCAGTGGTGGAGACCAAAACAGAGCTAAAGGTCAACTGAATGTTGGACCCAGATCAAGGTCTTTTAAAAATGTATGCATAAAATGTGGGTGGTGTTTTTAAGGCTAAACTCATTTCCTGGATCAGGAAAGTGTTGCGTACGGCAGTAGATTATCAACCATGTTTCTCTGTGGACAGAGAACACAATGATGAGATCTCTCTCATAACGTCAAACTTACCAGAGCATAGGAACAATCACGCCTGCCCTCTTCTGTTTACCTCTTGGAGGCCCTCCTCCTTCTCCAAATATTTCAACACAAAAGCCCCTGATAGGAAACAAGCATTAACAAGTATTAGACTCGAGGAAGAGATTTCATAGGCTGTTTCAAGATCCTAAGTGTAGACAGATGCAAAATACAACAAGAGATGAAAAGGAGCTGGAGAGCTACCTCAGGGGGGATTTACTGACTGACATGGAGAGAGTTAACGGAAAAAACTTGTGTAAGGCTTTGCCTCGACTTCTTTCTCATGTCATATACTGTATGTCAGTTCTACGCTGCTTTCTGCTTCCATTGGTTAAACAGAGTCAAAGAAACACTTTTATAATATTCCTTTCAGGACCGCAGAGACAACAGAAAAATTACAACAGTACCTATTTTCAATTACATTCAATTCAATAATATTTCACAAAAGAAGGGTCATATATTGGCATGAATAAGGAAAATAGCACCTCTTGGCAGTGTCTTATTGGTTTTATCCCTCAAACAAAGTCAAATTCAACTTTATTGTCAATTTTCCTCATGTGTGACACCGGCATGCTGTTTCAGAGCCCAATTTAAAGAAAACTAAAATAAATATACATACACACCTGCACACCAAGCTATATATATATATATACACATTTCACAGATATACAGATACATATTCACACAGATTTACAGGCGCATACTGTATATATACATTCACACAGCAGCCCATGTGTAATTTTCACAGTGATGGATGGAAACTGATCCCCATATAATAATCTATTGCGATGAGTTATATTTACTGTATGTTGATGTTTACACATTGGAACCCATAAGCTGGAAAACGTTGACGCTTGTGTTCGTCTGTGTGTCATCGGAAAGAAAAGGGGTTGTAACCTGAGCTGCGGCATTAGCAGACAAATTGTATGCAGAGTCCCTGGACCATATTTCACTCAGAAGCAGCTGCATTGCTGCACCCTTGTGTATCAGTGCGTCAGTGACAGTCTCAGAATCAGTGCACAGCACGGTATTAAAAAACAAACTCCAATTTTTAACTCTTTGTGTTGGAGTCATGCGATATCTAACAATGCGTGCCCCGTCAACAATGCACCACTCCTGCTGATGGTATTCAGTGTCTTGCCATTCAATATTCTTTCCTTCGTCCCAATCCTGATGGTGTCTGTTCATTTCCTATGTGCCACGTTTTACACACATACAGTGAAACTTTGCAGGGTTATCTAAGGAGGCTTTTTTTCAGACCTGGTCCACTTTATCCAGTATAAGCATGAGAGCAGAGCACTGAGCCTCGCCTGCCTGGTTTCGATCTGACTTGGATCACAGACTCGGTGTCCCGTTTCCATGCTGCCCTCTCTCTCTTTGCTCTCTCTCTCTGTATAATGTACCTGTCCCGAAAAGTAGGTGCAGGTGAAGTATCTATTATTGTGCCCACTTTGTTGAAGTAGGTCTTTGTGGTACTTTTTTGTACAGATTTTTATTTGAGTAATATCAGGATGAGGCAAGAGACTTGTTGCCTCAGTGAAGTTCACCGGAGACCAGGTTTTCAAAGCATCTCATGCCAGAGGCTCTGAAATTTCTTCCTCCCCTACATGGTTCCTGGTTCCCTTCAGTCTGGCACTCCTTTCCCATTCCCAGGTGGGATAATGGAGAGGTGAGGACCTGTACCAAACCAATTTAAATGACTGCATAATAACTGAGAGGCGAAGCTCCAGATTGTTTTCTGCTTGAACATGCCCTTAGATTCATGCATGCAAATGTATTTGTTCCTTGTTCGATTTCATTTCTTTACGCATTTGCTAAAGAAATGGCTTTTTTAAATTGTGTGTTTCACTGCAAATCAGACCCGAGAGCGGATGAAGTGTGGCAGGATGTTCATTCAGTTTAATTTTTATCCCCCAAAAGGGGCAGCGTGTCAATCACACCATTACAGTGTTCTGTTTTGGCCATTACATATTGTTATCAGCACTCGTTTTTCACTCTTTTAATACATCTCACTGTTGATTCAACTAGTGTTGAGTTGATGTTTGTCTCGCCTTTCTCTTCGAGTTTGAGAAGAACTCTTTTTTCCTCCCTGGGTCACGTTATAATCCTCCCACTGCAAGCACTACTTTCTTAAGACAAACAGAAGAGGTAGACGAGCTGCAGCGAGCAGACTGTGTTCAGCTGCCTGACAGATTGCCAGATGGTCCTCTGCTTTGTGGCGTCAAGTCTAAACAGGAGAGGTGGTTTCACACCTGGTTCTATCCCTGTGAATTTACCTAGAATGTCAGGTCGTTCCATGCCCTGTGGAGCCTCTCCCTTTTTTTCTCTCTCTCTCTCTCCTCGGCTTTCTGATTTATCCAAAAAGTCTGCACTTTAAAACTGTACGTGTGCAGCACTGAGATGTTTGTTGTTGATGTCTGTGCGAAGAGCAAACGGTTACATTGTTTGAACTCTCTGGCTGCATTGTAGCATACTTCCTTTCTTCCCCTTACTTATCTTTCTTTCCAAATGCTCCTGCCATTACAAATGCGAACATCGCCGTGCAGCATCATTAGCATCTGTCTTACCTCGTTAGATTACCATAGATAAGATGGAGCGGAAACAAGATAAAGGAGTGTCGGTGAGGTACGCCATGTAGACTGTGTCTGCTTCATTATAGATAGGGGCTCCGATAAAGTCCCCTGACTTCCTCATGACACACACAAAGCGACTGTGTGAGAGGATTCAGTGTATAATCTCTCCGCACAAGCATCTCACTTTGCTTAGAAGTCAGCGTCAAGGTCGTATGGGATCCTCCATTAAACCACAGGGGAAAAAAGAGCTTAAATAAGGGTTGCCAAATGCTAACGTCAAATGCAATATGTCAGTATGAGTTTCCTGCAAATCATTGCATTTAAAACCAGCTGTGAAATGTTTACTGGCCATATTGATGGCAGCGCAGCGATGAAGGATGGCCAGCCGGCCTCCATTACTGCTGGCTGGTTCGGAGGCCTCTCCATCCATCTGCTCCTGCTCCCGCCCAGCTGCTTGTTCATGCAGAGTGGCCACAATTTACCGACGACCATTTTGTCTAATAGATACCATTCATTCACTCCCGGCTTGCTCTTTGGCAGGTGCCCACCGGAGTCCATTTAGGAAATGAGTCTGCGGCAAATGCACACAGCCACGCCACTGCAGATGAATGGCCGGATCAACATTTTGTCTGACTTGTAGCGATAGCAACTGATGCGCAGATTTTATATTCAGTACTTATTGCTTGCTTTGTTGTACCATTTTGCTTGTGAAACTGACCCCTCAGACTCACGACTGATGCACCACATCCTCTTCTCTCTGTTTGACATATTGAAACTCAACATAACAAGGATTGCCTGGGCAGTCAAGGGGCCTGTAGCAGAAATGATGAGTAAGGCCTGTTTGGAAACACACAAAGGCACTGATCATCGCTATTCTCCCCGATTAAGGACTTTCTGATGTACAGGAACTCAATGTCAAAGAGGATTCTCATTTCCATATGCTGGCCTTAGGTTTCCCCTACACCGTGATCCATGGAATAGCAATAGTGTTTGATCTATATGTCTCACTAAGCAAGAGAAACCTAAGAAACTTGATCAATACGTTGACTCAGAGACAGTGTGTGTGTGTGTCTGTGTGTGTGCGCATGTGTGAGTCCGGGAGCTGCAGTGTGTGTGTGTGCCAGGAGACAACATAAAAACTGCTGCATCATCATGTCCTCTTCCTCTGCAGACTCCATTTGACCCAATAAGGCTGTCCAGTTGCATTAGTTAATTGCACACTTCATTGTCTCTGTGCCACTTTGTGCTTTTTCACCTGTCACTCTGTGCTGATTCAATTCAGCCCCGTTGTCGTGCTCATATTAATACTACTAATTGCGTTTGCATCTCCCTGTGACCATCAAAACGATATCCGAAAAAGATTACCGCTTAGGTCTTTATGAACCTTACTAGTTTTGCGTCGTCACCTCTTCTGTCCTACATCCAACACTGTGCACAGAATGCTGATGGTGCCGGTCTTGACTATTTGTCTTGGATTCACACAATGTCAGCAAATTGGAAGGAAGTGATTATATGGTTACCTGCATTGTTAAACGTAGTCACACTATGCAGCACAAGCTTAAATTAACCATTCTGTATGCTCAGATATATTCAGAAAAACTGCCACCAAACCATCAGTCCCTGGTTATTTTAGATGCGCACTGTTTATTTATACTTCTATTGTTTGTCTTAGGTGTGAAAATGTCTTGAGGCTAAAATGTTGTTCAAACAAATATGTTTTTCCCCATTAAGCTGCTCCTAGTTTTTGTAGAAATGAAATGATCCCGAACTATTCTGAATAGACAGAATAAACGTGGATGTTAAATATATTTTTGAAATATTGTATTTGACTATATGTTGCAGTTTTATTTGTTGGTCTAGCTGGTGAGGACAATAGCCCGGTGCAAACTTAATATTATGCTAATAATATTACTTAAAAAAAAGCAATATTAGTTGTTTTTTTTTAAACCAACAGAATACACAAGCTCAAATATTCAGTGAGTAAAATAATAGATTGAATAATACTTAATTAACTAATGCAATTTCTGTGAATATAGTAAATCTATACAATTGTAAATAAACATGACTTTTAGTCGCAGAAATAGAGCATTTAAACTGGAGAGCTAACTTTACCATGTAGGGCAAGCGGTTGCCTTATGAATCTTTGCCTACGATTCTGCGAGTCATGTCAAATCCCTCCTTCTTCGTTTTACCGGAGGGGATCTCTTAGGTACACGTAGCTTCACTTAACGTGGTATTTAAATTGCTTTGAGGTGTGTTGGTCCTGTTCTCAGTGGATTTACCTTTCAATATAAGGTTTCAGAGAAAATTGTTCTATCCAACATATTTGGGTAATGCAAAGTAAACAGGCGTTAATAAGCATCATTGTTCCTTTCATATTTCACTCGGAAAAAAAAACAGATCTTTGGGTTTGTCTCAGTGTGCAAACCTAACTCAAAGTTAATTTGTGAACTACATTTCCTATTTATTTAATTAATTCAATCAACCTCAAAAGTATTTTTTGTTCTGAAGATTGTCTTCTGTTGTTGTTTATTTTAACTTGTTTTAGTTAGATTGCTCCACATATCTAGTTTCATTGGATTCTTCTGATTCCTAAATTGAGTGACTCTGCAGATGCCTATAGCAACAGCTGTTTGAGATTCAAACTTTAAGTGCAGACTGTAATCGTGATTGCCACTCACTTCACTCAACTGGGTTCAAACTGGTTTCCAACAGCAACAGCAACTTCAAAGGACATGTTGCCATGGTTAATAATGAATGCAGAATGCTATGTCTCAGTAGAGACACGTTTCCCTGTGACGAGTGAAGACAAATGCAAGACATCAGAAGAGTAAAAAAAATGCTGTGGACATGGAAAATAAAGGTCGGGTGAAGCTCCAATAAAACATTTTCAAGTTGCTTGGAGTAACAAGTAAGGTGTGCGCTAAAGGACAGTGAGGCAAAAGTCACCAAGAGTCAATCTGAGCGGAGAGTCTACTTGGAAACTTACCAGCTTACTTGAACAAATCCAAGAAGAGAAAGGAACGAGTGGTTCCACCAGAAAGAGCCGATGGAGAGGGAGATAAATCACCTGAGGTCCCTGCTGGGTGAGGCCAAGGACGAGGCAGAGGCTCTCAAACAACAGCAAAGAGAGAAACCATGCAGAGAGTTTGTTTTACCTAGAGCAAGAGGAATCCAACTCTGGGGACCTTCAAATCAAAGTGGAGGCCAAGCAAAAGGAGAAAGGGGCTCGTCAACATAAAGCAGAGGCCATGGAGTTAAAGGTCAGTGTTGAAAGGGCAGAACATCCACTTGTGACCGAGGGCCTCCTCTTCCAGGAGCAGAAATACTCCCTCATGAAAGACAGCGAACATCTGAAGAAGGTCAAGGAACAGCTGGACAGCTCGACAGAAGGGAAACTAAATTGTACAGGTATTCCTTCAAATGCTCAGCTACAGACACACCCTCTCACTGATCTGCATCTGTGATCAACTGAAATTGCCTCAGTGGCGCAAACAATCTCCTCTTCAGATGAACTTTAACAATAACAGCAAATTCATCGATCAAGAAAATAATGTCCTGGTTCTTAGTGTCTTGGAAAGCCAGTATTATTTAATATGTTACGTTAGATCAGGGGGTCGGTTTGCAGTGTGCATTCGGCAAGTGAGAAGTCAAATGTATAGAATAAAGTGAACAGGTAAGGCAAACATTGTGTGTTGCCTTCTACTTCTCAGGGGGAGTGTGGAGGACTGAAACGGGGAAGAAGAAAGAAAGCGAGTGATAAATGTGGTAAATCATGAAGCGACAGAGACAGAGAAGGATGAAGGCGGTAAGGATAAGCAGGTGGATGGATGTTGGATGACCGAGGTGGGGGTTCACCCTTTCAATCTTCCCCACTCTCTCCTCCTCCAGTCTGGATGGAATGACGGGGCCCCATCACACCAATAGCATCGTCTGAGAGGAGAAACGATGCAGTGAACAAAGCGGAGCGACGGCAGAGAAATCAAAGCCTCGGTCGGATGAAAGTGCATCCGGCATCGTGGCTGCCACTCGGCAGAGGAGGCTGTGCGGAGCTCCCGTGGGTCCTTGTGAGGGAGCACACATTTGTGGTGCTCAAGTGGTTTTTATGTATGTGTAGAAGTCAAGTGACTGCAAGTGCGTTTCATCTGCCCGGAGCACCCCGGCCTCAGGCTGTCTTTGTCCCTCTGCGCTAGGAGCACTGGTCGACAGGAAAGCTAAGTGTTGCTGAGTGACAGATGTCACATCAGTGATATACAGGCCAGGCCTGAGAAAAGGCTTCCTCCATGGGAGTAAAAGTGGAGGTCGGCTCCCCATGCCAGTTTTTTTTACTCCCCCTGTATTCCTCTCTCTCTTATTTTCTTTGGGTATATATATAATTACAGATCATATATATATACACATTCATTTAGTACATGGTGAAAGGATGCAGTGCTTCCTTCAGGCTCATATCATAAACGTTTGTGAAGAATACATTACACATTTGCAGTGTCAGAAGCAAGCACGGACAATTTTACACAGATAACCGTTTATTTACTTAATGTGTTTCTAAGAGCATTTGCTTTTTGAATACATACTAGGCAACACATATAGAAACAATATTATGTGGAATATCAGCATCTATCGGAATCATACTCAACTTTCCCGTGCAGGTTTAATAAAGTATACAGTATCTATCTATCCGTCTGCTCTGTGCCAAAAATGATTCAAGCCTATGGAGTACATTTCAGACAACTCTAATCAGATTCTTGACATTTACCTGCATATTTAAAAAGAAATCCCTCTATTAGTGGCTTGTAAAGAGAAAGTATATTCAACTGCTTTTAGTAGAAAGTAATAGGCTCATCACCAGGAGCTCAAGCAGTCCACTTATTACTGTGAACAATTCAGATTTTTTTTTCTTTCTTTTAAGATTTACTCTGAGAGCAGCACAGTAACATTTAACTTGATTCACAGTCAAATGATAGATGATGATGATACGGTACAATACAATGAATAAACATAGGGTGTCTGGTTGCTCGTCTATAGAGCAGGTATCCATTGTCTGTGGCTACAGTGATCTGTAGCCCTTTGAATGCCCCTATCTGCACCCACCTTGAAATAAAACCACCCCTCTTGCATAGGACAGTGTATCATCATAAAAATCTTCCAGCTTGTTTACATGGACAATGTCTCCCCCATGAGTCTGAGGCCGAAACTACTTATTTGTTATTAATTCAAAATTTCAATATTGACAGCTTGCATATATAATTGTAAATACGTGTGATCATTAGTGACAGATCATTTTGCCTGTCAATAAATGTTGCAGAAGACATTTAAACGTTAATTTAGAAATGATTATTGTGGGATTATTCTTCAGAAACTGTTTTTCCTGTTCACATTTGTTTTAGAATGAAATCGTCGTCCTAAAGCCACAGTGTCATTTGTAACAGTCAGCTGTAATCTTAGGTACATATGATTTGTAGTGACAGGGGCAAAGGACGAAAAAAAACACTGGTTTGGTCCAATGATAGGTTGTGCCGATTTCACATTTAATAAAAGGCATTCACTGGATTCCCTAAAACCATCTGAGATTTTGTTTGCACTTACCACCATTATCAGACTCCCGTTTAGCAGATAAAGTGGTTCATCCACATGTGCACTTTGCAATCTGCAATGATCCTGATGTGAAATCACATCAGAAAGCAAATAAAAGTGAAGTGACCCCAAGCTGTTTATTTTTGCCGTTGCTGAAATGTTGCTTTCATTTTGTCTTTGACAAGGGTTAAGTCAGTTGAGTGCCTGATTATCGACATAGCGTCCTTACACTCATCACCTGATAATTGCTTCATTGATGAGCTCATGTAATCATGAGTCTTAGGGCCATCTTGAAAAGAGGAGAGTTGTGCTGGACAGTTTTCAACCTCCGTGCCACGAAACCGGAACCACTCTGGGGATCAGAAATGTTCCTCTTGATTGAAAGAAAAATGTTAACCGGTTACCTTTCTATGAACATGCATAGATCCTTTGAAAATCCTTA
The DNA here is from genome assembly GCA_016785305.1 of Colistium nudipinnis. Lineage (NCBI taxonomy): Eukaryota > Metazoa > Chordata > Actinopteri > Pleuronectiformes > Rhombosoleidae > Colistium > Colistium nudipinnis. The sequence goes on from JAFBJU010000650.1 coordinate 4,060,757, forward strand.
GCACATGTATTATATTCAATGCACTAAAGCATTACTTGAATAACACAGGTAATACAATTGCTTGCCATTTAAGTTTGGAGAGCAGCAGAACAGTCAGTAGGTTGCTACCTACAAATGCTGTTAGTTACAAAAGGAAGTTTGGAGCGCATTGTGAAAAGGTCAGCATCAGAAGAAACATATTTCAGAAAGTAAGAACAGTGGCCATCAAACTGTACAACTCCTCACCTTTCATTATGGGTTACGATTGCTGTATTAACTAGCTTAGCTGCGCCCACACTTTGTAGTCGGGAGTTCCATATGAACTGGATTTCATATGAACTGGTAATGCATTTCCAGTTACTGGGCTCCAGATGTTGTCTGTATCCTATACGGTAAAAGATGCGTGCTGAAGCAGCGAGCTGAGCCTCGCCCTAGCTAACTAGGTTGAGCGCGTGCATTTGGCGCATGCCTCTTGCTAGCTCTCTGTTTATGTCACCAATATAATGTTTTCAGTGAATTGTATATGCGTCCTGACTTCCCACAGTCTAATGAGCTAATGTACGTAATTTCTGTCTGTGACATTTTTACTCTTGCTGATGTGACATAAAGCCACAGTGTAAAGACACAAGGTGAGGCCGACAGTACTCGGCCCCACTGAAGTGGGGCGTACGTGAGCCCACCGGTTCTTGTTGCTACTGTTATTCTACGCAGAGACGGTAGATGCAAACAAGTTGAACATGTTTAACATGAATGGAAGTATTAGACACAGGTGCGGAGGGGTGCGCGTGGCAAATGCACGCTGAATCATGGCCACCCCAAACTCCCGCCCACATCATCACAGCCGTCCGCAGCAGTCGCTGGTTTCCCCGTGCGGAGCCTCGCTATGTCTACCGACGAAGGAAGCAGCGGCGTCCAAGTGGCAAAAGTGATGAGCTCTTCAGAAAAGGCAAATGAAGTAGTCTTGGGCCTCCATGCTAGTGAGCATGGACGCCATTGTGGCATGGAAAAGACTTTGGCTTATGGTACAACTGGCCTGGAATGGAAAAAGACATGCAAAAATGGGTGAGCTCTATATACTGTACATGTTGTAATTTATACAATTGCATTAATATTTAATTATGATATATCTATAAATGCAGTGTCTCATTCAATCTGTTCAGATCTTGGAGTGTGCTGAATGTCAGGCCAGAAAGAACGTCCTACAAAAACTAAAAGGCCAACATAACTATTGAGGTGGGTGGTTTCACACGCACGCACGCACGCACACACACACACACACACACACACACTCATTCTAGGGTTAGAATATTTTTTCAGTGGAATTTTTCTATTCTTTCCTTATATTACTGAGCAACTTAATCGTGTAGGGATGGATCCTGTGGGCGAACTGACCCCCAGCAAAAGTGGCAACCAATATACTGTATCTGCTTGATTGTGAGCTAATTCCGAAGATGGACTGAGGCATATCCCCTTAAAAGCAAAGACTGCACTTGAGGTTACTGAGTGCATCACACATTTCTTTTATAAATGTATAAACTAAAAGGCTTTTAACAGGTCAAGGACGAGAGTTTGTCAATGAGGGGAGAACCTTTCAGGTATCTGTGGGGTTATTATTATGGTTGCTATATTAAAGTTTCAATGTCTCTTTCGGATCAACTATAATACTTGCCAAAGACTGGGAATTGAGAGGAGTCTTTGTTATGGGACCAAATGAATGGGACCATTCAAAGGTATTCTATGGCCAAAATGCATTGTATCTTTAATACTTAGCGGTTTTAAGGTTATCATGTTCCTTATGAATTACCCCACAGGATCTTGACCGAACTTGTGGCCAGCAAACCACGAAGTTGGGATGCACACCTCCAGCCAATGCTGTTTGGGCTGCACACGAAGAAACAGTTAACCACTAAGTTTTCACCGTACCTCTTGATATTTGGTAGATACCCACTGGAGGTTCCCTTTGATGTGAGGTATGTGGGGACGTAAACTTGTCTACTATGTGTAAAGTAAAACATCGTGGTGACAATGGTGTTGTGCATTTCTATAGTAAGTCACATAACCAATGTGCTCCAAAGGCAGAATGTGTATTTTGTTTTTTGTCACCAGGTGACTGGTCACGAGGACCAGTTAAAGCTGCGGGATCAGTTAATATGTCTAAATGTCAGCTAAGAAAAGAGGAAGGGTATAAGATGGAGAACTCAATGCTGGAATCATTCACCATAGTTAAATTCAAGGGGGGAGTGCTGACCTTGTCACAAAAAAATCCAAAGGGGTCAATAAAGTTAACATAGACCACCTTCACCATTACATTGTGACAACACGGATCCCCCACAAGTGGGGAAAATTAGGTCACAAGTGCCAGCCTCCCGCAGTCATCACTTGCCTTCCCTGGGCCATTGCTCGCCTTCCCTGGACAATTTGGTCACAGGTATTTCATAGAAAATCAGTTTTCTTCAGGGGTAGATCACATTAGGGCTGTATCAAAATGGGAACTTTTGTGGAGCAAAATAGGCCCCTACATGAATTATACCTGCAACCTCCAAGGACACCTTGGACCAGGTTAATAACTGGAGTGAGGTGAGCTAAGGTTTGGGCCTGTGAAATTGTTCATTAATCTCCTAACTCTTTTTATGTCTTTAATTTCTGATTTAATTACAGATCATAAATGCATACCTCACACTTGCATTGAGGCTCTTCATGAAGGCAGGTTGATTCTTATCAATTGACTGCCATGTGGAACGTTATTTTACAAATGCCTTAAGGAGGTAAGTGATAAATGTGATCGCACATCATTGAGGAAGATGTATTTTCTCTTCATGCATCTTCATAAATTCTAAGACTTTGTACTTTATCGACCTCAATATCATCTACCAAATGTCACTTTACTTTATTATACAACTGGCACTAGACCCCTTGGAGTAGGAGCTGATGGTGGGAGCTGTTTGCAATGAGCAGCATTGGGCACTTACTGTAAGCTGCACAGGCTATTTTATGATTCAAAATCTCATGGTCGTTTTGAAGACTGTTGGTACTTTGTCAAGGTTATTTATCCACGACAGAAATGGTTGGCGTATGTTGAGCCGCTTGGTGCTCAACCAGCAGCATTGATAAAATGTAGTGACCAGGTATAGGAAGGCCATAGTGTGGAGAGGGTTGACTAATTTGGGAAAAAGGTTTATATAAAAATTCATGAGCTCTCTATTACACAGGGCTTTAATGAGGCATCGTGGATTGAACTGCTCCCTATGGTCATGCGAAACAATGGGACATTCTCATCAAGAAGAATGGACATCATGTGGGGTTATTATCTGCAAGGCAAATTTTGTTTTTGATGTACAATGATTTGTCTGGAATTTGTGGTCAGAGAGACAGCCATATACAATGGGTAAGGCATATTTTTAACAGTTGTTGTCAATTGTCTCCTAGTATCCCACTTTGAAGTAATTTCCATTATTGTTTTTTTTTCCAGATTGCCTTTACAAATTGTTGGAGCTGGTTCTGTTGGAACTGCATTGACCACCCGTACCCCTCAATTGTTATTGTCCAGCATGTGTGTAACCCCATTTATTTCCTACTTTTTTTAATTTGAGTTTTTCCCCCACCCTTTGAAGGTTAAGGGCAGAGGATCTCATGCGAAGTACAGAATGTGAAGCCAAATGTTATGGGTGAATATTCCCTACATCAATAAAGTCTGTTTGCTCTCTTAATTTCGATGCATAGCATTGTTTTTACTTGTCACATGCATGTGTGTGCCACCTCTTCAACATTTGTTGCAACAACAATGTCTGAGTTGACACGCAATATTTTAATGACATTTCCTAACAAAATCTCCCAACATAACGTTAATCAGACGGACTATATACTAATGTCCACGTACGAATATACCGAGCCTATTTATCCACACAAAAAAACAAAAAACAAATGCAGATCAGCCTTAAAGATTACTGATGTTTTCCGTGTTGAATATCTGCCATGCACGTTATTGCGGTATCGTATGACTGCCCTGAGGACAGGATCTTCGGGGTGGCTGCCTGTGGTATGTCCTCGTTTAGTCGTCTACTTTGGACTTAAAGTTAAGTTGATTTTGTAATGCCGAGAGTCGGGAAGCTTGCATGAAGGAACCACAGTTATCGCTCTCATGTCTGAGGGCAACCCCGAATGAATGACAACTTGAGTGCAACGCACTAACTCGTCCGTGCGGAAAAATAACCCCACCCACAGCTCTTGAGGTGAATTATGTCTATCCACCACAATGTACAATGTGTTGGTTGTAGTTTGTTTGTGCAGTGTGACTTTTGTGAAGTTTGGTTTACGGTTCTCCGACTGTTCCGAGTTTTGGTCAAACTGAGCCTGGTTCACGGTTGACAGTGGCCTCTGCAGCTGGCTCATAGTGTCTGCCAGTTTTTATATTTTCTCTGATTGCGTTGCCGGTGTGAGCAAAACCCTCCACGGCTTCCGTAAAGCATTACAGCAAACCAACAAAGCACTCGTATCATAGATATCTGCAAACGTTTCCCACAAACGTTAATAGTCGGTCGTTATGAGTGTGCTCTCTCGTAAAATAGTCACGGTGACAAATCTGCAACCGACAATCGCCGACAACATCTGGAGCCCATGAACCGGAAATGCATCACCAGTTGATATGAAACTCGTTGAGAGAGAATTCAAAACAACGTGGGGTGAGGATTATTGCATTTTCTCACTAATTTGTCAGGAGTTGGTCACAGGCCCAGTTAACGCCGTGACTTGCAGAGAATGCCTGGATGTTGTTTTCCTGGAAAAATATAAGAGTGGAAAAAATAATCAAAACTCTTGCTCAGCTTGATGATAAATATTGTTATAAATATAATGTTTCTTGAACAGCATCAATGACATTTACAGCAAGACACGATCTTACTGGGAACACATCTGAGATGTTAAATAATATTCCTGACATCAAAATCCCGGTTTGAAGTTAAGGGAGTAAGTAAAGAAGACACAACAGCTACATTTACAAGAATTACCTGACCTGATTACCATTCACACTTTGACTCCCAACCAGAAATGATATCATATCAATCATATCATATTTAGACAAACAGTTTATATGTTTTTGAGAGAAGGGATTTGTCCCTGGATTACCCAAAAAACATTACATAGTATTTCCACTAGTTGTCAAAGAAGTACTTAATCCATCAGTAATATCAGGAAATATTTTAGAAAATAAATAAATAAAATGTTTTATTCCACATATCAAAGTTTAACAAATGGCAAAATGGCCTTTTGTCTAGAAGGGACTATTGGAGTTGTTACAACATGCGCTTATAGATATATTTTTTTTAAATATTGCATTTTAAATAAAATAAACATTCTCGCTTGTTATCATGTCGGTCATTGGCATAAATTACAAAGCATTGGTCTTTCGTATGTCAAATATTAAGAAATCTTGGTATTGCTATTTAAAGGTATAAATGCCAGAGTTTGTTCTCGAATTTATTTTTTATAATTCAGTTAAAATTGGTTGACGCTTAGTATGTAGTCGTGAGGTGAGCTACCTCTGGGCTGTTTCAGTGTGACTATGTTTGTGGATATGTACCATAAGGGTCAGAATACATGCGCACTCTGAAAACACGGGAGGCTGCTCTGAGCAGAGCATGGAGCCGCGAATGTCGGCTATTTAACCTTGGACCACTTACAATGAAAGATATCCTGCTGGGGCCCAAATACAATTACGTTTCTGGCATATCAATATAAACACGTAAGTGCTAAAAAGAGACTTATCTTTGTTGTCGACGCTTCGTTAGATGGCGCTAACGTTAGCACTAGCCAACGCAAGCTAAAGTAAACCAGCATATATGGGGCTCAGTGTTAGCCTGTAGCTTACCTGTTCCACTAGGAAAGAGGTCGGAGTTGTACTAAAGGTGAAGACCACATTAACTTTAACCCAGTTCAATCTCTGTCTATGTTTGATTCTTTATTTTACTGCCGTCAGCTTACAATGTTAGCTATACGCTAGCTAACAACAACAACAACAACAACAACATAATCTTGGTGTGTTAGCAACCCAGTACACACGTTCTCTATTTCCAAGTATGGTGTTTATTTGTTCATTGTTATTACTTTCTTGTTTCACATTTTGTGCGAAGGTTATGGTGAAATAGTGTCTGTTCTCTCTTTGTTGGTATCGTCAAAGACAAGGCTGTCCAAATGGTGATCATGTCAGGCACAGCCACTGTGCTGCAGCAGTTTGTCAGTGGGCTGAAAAGTCGAAACGAAGACACCAGGGCGAAGTCTGCCAAAGATCTGCAACACTATGTGACCACAGAGCTCAGAGAGGTAACAACACAAGGACGTGCATGGGAAGGGAGCTTTACATTTGGATGTCATTCACATACATGCCCAAACTAAAGAGGGTTGTTGTCATTTGAGCTGCGGCAGGACTGGCTGCTTACACTGATTTAGGATTTGACTGAAATGTGGACGTGTATGTGGTTGTAAATGTCGCGCAACCTGCAGAGTTTGTAGTTTTTACACATCCTATTTTGTCAGTTTGTAGAAAGATGTCACATTTTTTAGTTTTTTGCACACAACACACTGGTTTTGTGTGTTCCACAGCTGAGCCAAGATGAAGCCACTACATTCTACGATGAGTTAAACCATCACATATTTGAGCTGGTATCCAGCTCTGATGTGAATGAGAAGAAAGGAGGCATTCTAGCGATTGGTAAGACACATCCATGAGCCTGGCATATTTGAAAGTTTGAATGAATTCCAGGAAAACTGCGCACAACGGTACATTGTTTATGCAAAACAGAATACAGTATAACTGCCTTTTTTTCTTCCAGTGAGTCTGATTGGAGTCGAGGGAGGCAATGCCACCAGGATTAGCCGTTTTGCCAACTATCTGCGGAACCTGCTCCCATCTAGTGATCCTGTGGTGATGGAGATGGCCTCTAAGGCCATGGGTCACCTGTCCATGGCCGGGGACACCTTCACTGCCGAATATGTGGAGTTTGAGGTGAAAAGGGCCCTGGAGTGGTTGGGAGCAGACAGGAATGAAGGCCGGCGCCATGCTGCAGTAAGTGACAAGGCATCTGTTTGTTCTTTAAAATAACACTCATACGCTTGGTAGTGTATACAATTGGTTATACACTTGGTGGTGTATAAGTGTGCTGGAGATGGGGGCAGAGGAAAATTGGACTCAGGTCTGCTCCATTGTCCTTTTAAGGTTTTTGCTTAAGAAAGCTGCAGAAGGTATATTGGTCGTTAAGTCTTGCTTTCCCTGGATAGAGACCTTAGCTAGACTAAATTGATTAGCAAAAGTGAACCTGTCAACACTTGCACTATTTTTATATTGAAGGACATCTAAATATTTGGTACAAACCTAAGAATGCTTTTTTTTGACCCAATAACTCAAAGGTGTTAAAGTGTGTTTGTACTTTGTTCCTGTAATAATGCAACAACAACATTTTTTCCTCAATATGTGGAATAAACTTGCTCTTTATTTACTCTGTAATGAAGATAATAAGAAAGACTATTTTCTATCTATTCCAGGTGTTGGTGTTGAGGGAACTGGCCGTCAGCGCGCCTACATTCTTCTTTCAGCAAGTGCAGCCCTTCTTCGATAACATCTTTTACGCAGTATGGGATCCCAAGCAGGCCATCCGAGAGGGCGCAGTGTCTGCCCTGCGAGCATGTCTCATACTTACCACTCAGAGGGAGACCAAGGAAATGCAGAAACCACAGTGGTACAAGGTAGGCCATCCCAACATATGCCGTCAAATCATACATTTTTCTCCTTTGTATGTGATGTGTTTGCCAGGTGACAACCTATGTCTTTACATTTTTTTGGAACAGCAAACCTTTGAGGAGGCAGAAAAAGGCTTTGATGAGACCCTGGCCAAAGAAAAAGGTATGAATCGCGAAGACAGGGTCCACGGTGCTCTCCTGATCCTGAATGAGTTGGTTCGCATCAGCAGCATGGAAGGGGAGGTGAGTCTTGATTTTACTGTGGACACATTCTCGTATCCCAAAGCGAACCATTCCCTCTCACTGCCATGTGTCTTATCGCAGCGCATGCGCGAGGAGATGGAGGAGATCACACAGCAGCAGCTGGTCCACGATAAGTACTGCAAAGAGATGATGGGATTTGGAACCAAGCCCCGCCACATCACACCCTTCACCAGCTTCCAGTCGGTGCAGCCACAACAGTCGAACGCCCTCTTGGGCTTGTTGGGCTACAGCACGCCCCAGGGCTTCCTCACTTTTGGAGCCGCACCGGCACCTGCAAAGAACTCTCTGGTGGAGAGCCGATACTGCCGGGAGCTGATGGAGGAGCGATTCGACCAGGTACATATGAGTGGGGACGGGTTGGAGTTGATGATGGTTGAACGCACGCACACATGGGAGGCACTCGCATACACCAAGTACACAGAGAGCTCTGACAGGTGTTTGTGTGTGCACATATCCATCATGTATATCATTTAGTGAATGTAAATGTCTAAATATTTACTCTTAAGTGAGGCACTGTTCACTTTTCAGTTTGATTGTAAAGAAGATATTTTTCTTCACTCCTTCAGCATTGCATTGGGCTTCAAAAGTAGTTATCACGATGACAAAGGCATCTGTGCCATTTTGAGTACAAGATACGTCTACAATATTTAATGTCTTGTCCAGGTGTGTCGGTGGGTGCTGAAATATAGGACCAGTAAAAACCCTTTGATTCAGATGACCATCCTCAATCTGCTTCCACGTCTGGCTGCATTCCAGCCACATACTTTTACAGGTGGGACTAATTCATGTTTGAATGTCATCCAAGATCCAGTTGAATCCGTCTTTGATACTGTAATGTATGATTCTGCGACCAATCCGTTATCCACCCTGAGTCTCCTCTGTGCTGATGTCAGTGGACTTTGATGTAATAAATTGCTTGTATTTTCCACTATACAAAGCCATAAATCTGTCTTTGAATAGTTGAATAGTTTTTTTTCTTTTACTGTGCAGACCAGTACCTTTCAGACACTATGGGCTATCTGCTGGCCTGTTTGAAGAAAGAGAAAGAAAGGACGGCAGCTTTCCAGGCTCTGGGGCTGCTGGTGGTGGCTGTCAGAGCAGAAATTCAGCCATACCTCACCAAGATCCTTGAGATCATCAAGGCTGCCCTGCCCCCCAAGGACTTTGCACACAAGTCAGTACTTGAAAACATGCTGATATATTCACATGAAAAAAATATTTTAAAATCTCTATAAAAGGCTTTAAATCTCCAAAGGCCTATTTAAACTTGTCTATTAATAAAAATGGAAAACTAATCATTTATATTTAGGGTTGTGTTTTTGGTCAAGAATGTGGGATACTGTCATGATATCAAAATAGATTGGTTATTCTTTCCATTTTTTCACTTTCTTGTCTCCCTCATCTGTAGGAGGCAGAAGACCATGCAGGTGGATGCCACGGTGTTCACGTGTATCAGCATGCTTTCCAGAGCCATGGGTCCCAGCATTCAACCGGACATCAAGGAGTTGCTCGAGCCTATGCTGGCTGTGGGCCTCAGGTATTGCTTAGCATTGCCACAGTAAATTAAAAATATCAAATAATATGATTTTGCCAATTAGTGTTTTTTTGAGCTTGTTTTTTTTTTTTTTTTTTTGAGCCATGGGTCCCAGCATTCAACCGGACATCAAGGAGTTGCTCGAGCCTATGCTGGCTGTGGGCCTCAGGTATTGCTTAGCATTGCCACAGTAAATTAAAAATATAAAATAATATGATTTTGCCAATTAGTGTTTTTTTGAGCTTGTTTTTTTTTTTTTTTTTTTACATGTACAAAGGTTTAAATCCGAAGTTGACATTTTGTTATTCACGATATTTGGCCTTTGTTTAACCACCTAAATCCGGTTGTTATACATCTAATGCCATTTTTTTTCTTTAAGTTATGTCTGTGGGTAACTGCACCATAGCACACATTCTTGGCAACGTCCTTAACAAGTATGACATTGGGTTTTTCCATTTCGTCCTGTCCATCTAGTCCGGCACTGACAGCAGTGCTCTATGACCTGAGCCGTCAAATTCCGCAGCTGAAGAAGGACATCCAGGATGGTCTGTTGAAGATGCTTTCCCTTGTCCTTATGCATAAGCCGCTGCGTCATCCTGGCATGCCCAAAGGTCTGGCTCATCAGCTGGCCTCGCCAAGCCTGACCAACATCCCTGAGGCGAGTGATGTCGGCAGCATCACACTGGCTCTGCGCACACTAGGAAGCTTTGAGTTTGAAGGTAACCTCTTTGAAAAGCCTAAAAAAGCGTCATAAAAATATCAGGCTTAAAGAAGGAATTTTGTTCTAGTAATTTATTTATAAAGCTTCCCTCATCCACCCCATTTACCTACACCTAACATGTTTTGTGTTCATCTGTATTATATACGGCCCTAGCTTGGCTTTTAAAACTACAGCTGTATAACTTTTTTTCGTAATGCAAAACCCCAAAGTTTGCTAATTTTTCCATTTCTCTTCCTTCACCAGGACACTCTCTCACCCAGTTTGTCCGTCACTGTGCGGATCACTTCCTGAACAGTGAGCATAAGGAGATCCGGATGGAAGCTGCCCGGACCTGCTCACGTCTTCTTACCCCGTCCATCCACCAGATCAGCGGCCATGTTGTCAGCCAGACAGCTGTGCAGGTTGTTGCAGATGTGCTCAGCAAGCTGCTAGTTGTTGGAATCACTGATCCAGGTAACAAACGAATGAACAAAAAAAGCAGGTGAAGAGTTAAGAGAACCACAAGGATTGTTGAGAATTGATTTGAAGTTTGCTGAAAATGGGAATCAGAATTAGATTATTAAATATATTACATTTTTGACATGGGTATATTCATATTTCTTTTTCCTTTTTCCCTGTCCCCGGCAGATCCAGATATTCGATACTGTGTTTTGGCATCTCTTGATGAGCGTTTTGACACTCACCTTGCCCAGGCTGAAAACTTGCAGGCGCTTTTTGTCGCACTAAACGATGAGGTGTTTGAGATCAGGGAGCTGGCCATCTGCACAATTGGACGCCTCAGCAGCATGAACCCTGCCTTTGTAATGCCCTTTCTGCGCAAGATGCTCATCCAGGTAGGAAGAGACACAACAGGTGGCTCATTTTGAGTCATTTCGTTATTTATTGTGTTAATGATCCTGTATGGATTTGATTTTAACACAAGACAAGGGAATTTTGTGTATAATTTCTCAGCTTGCAACACTAAAGGAACCTCCGCGACCTCCTTTACTGGCATTTTCTGATAAAACTTCAAAGGTCAAGCCCAGCAGCAGTGCAAGAGAAAAAATGTTTAAATTAAAGTCAGGATTATCTGTAGTCCTTTATCTCCTGTATATTGCATTTTTTTTTAGCTTTTTATATTTTAAAACATTTTTTGTATTGTCGTATGCGGAGGATAAGAACGATCTTCACTTTCTTGCACATCCATCAGTGCATATTTGCCTTGCCTGTAAAAAGATCATTTGTTGCCTGTTGTTTCAGATAGATGCCAATAGAGGGCACAATATGCCATGGTACTATGCACAGCTTAAATTACAAATAATATTACAAAGTATTCCTATGCAAATACTAAAACAAAAATAGTGTTAGGAAGTAGCACAACTATTTACAATATATAAAAAACGCATGAAGATTAATTCCATGTAAAGAAGAGCTGATGTATTATGCTTAACTCGGTTTTGAATTTTGTTGCAGATCTTGACAGAGTTGGAGCACAGCGGTGTCGGCAGGAACAAAGAGCAGAGTGCTCGTATGCTTGGCCATCTGGTTTCCAATGCCCCGCGCCTCATACGGCCGTACATGGAGCCCGTTCTCAAGGTACAGCACTGTTAGTTCTCCATAGTGAAGGTGAATATTATTCGAGGGTAGTACTAGTGCACTAGATTTTCGCTAAACAAGTAAGTGCTGAATTCACTACAGCTTGAGAGTTGTGTTTATGTGAAACCCAAGGGGAACATCCAAGGGGAACATTAGGGTTGAGTGGGTAAAATAACCTCTTACCTTTTTACTCTTCAGGCTCTCATCCTCAAGCTGAAAGACCCAGACCCCAACCCTGGAGTGGTCATTAGTGTCCTTGCAACCATTGGAGAGTTGGCTCAGGTAAGAATAGGCTTTGATATCCAATTGTGATTTTATTTGCATATGCATATCGCATTGATTTTACATCTGTGGGTTGTGTCATGAAACCAAAGAATAATTGTAACCTCATGCACTTTATTACACGTTTTGTCATTTGCCAAAATGCACAATGCATTCAAGCTGGGCTATACAGAAACAGGCCCAGTTTTCCCAGAAAGGTTCCAAAATTAAATTAAAATTTACCTTCAGAATATGATGACAAATGAAAGCATCAAAATGATGTCCCTTTAAGAGGTAATTTATTGATATGGTCATTCAGTTTTACTAGTCAAAAGCAATTATGTATATTTAATATTTCAGAAGATTCTATTGAAAGAAATGACAGATACTGAATTTTGATTTGTTTTCCCTATGCCTCTCCTGCCAGGTGAGTGGCCTGGAGATGAGAAAATGGATGGATGAACTTTTTCCAATCATCATGGACATGCTGCAAGACTCCTCCTCATTGGCCAAGCGACAGGTATGTGGAGAAAAATGAATGTCTGTTTCATCTGGTTCAAATTAGTTTTTCTCTCCTTTCTTCTCAGTACTTTTCAGGCTTTGGAAAATATTTATTTTGTGGGTCCAGTAAATACACCTTTTCTTTAGAAAACATAACTGGATATAAGTCCAAGAGGCATTTTAAGTCAGACAGAAAGTCAGACAGCATTGTGCTTCTGGTATTTCCTGTAAAAACGGGATTGTGTGCCAGGAGAAAAGAAAAAGAAAGGCTCAGTCAAAGGTATCAAATGATGAGCTCTACAGTTTGACATTGGATGGACAGTGAGAGAGTGAAATGTTGTTGGGAGAAGGCACAAAGAATGAATGTTTGACAATTTATTTCAATTTTCAATACAGAATAAGATGTTCCATAAGAATATGTTAAAACGTAGCCTCCTGTGAGGTATTTAAATGTAAGCTGTGAAAACAAATAAATGAATGAAAGTTAATTCTAAACATTATTTGTCAGTATGTACTCTTTAACAAAGACATAGATCATAGAGACGCTTCCTTTGACTTTCCACCAGGTGGCGCTGTGGACACTGGGCCAGCAGGTGGCAAGCACAGGTTATGTGGTAGAGCCTTACCGCAAGTACCCTTCTCTTCTGGAGGTGCTGCTCAACTTCCTGAAGACGGAACAAAACCAGGGCATCAGAAGAGAGGTATGCACAGGCGCCTCTACCTTCGCATCCCCCAAAGATGTCTGAGTAGAAATGTGAAACCGACTGTGGGTCATATTGACTCTGTATGGGGCCATAAACTCCACTTATGAACCTCAACTAAACATAGATCCATTTAGATTAAAGTTTGACCTGTAAGTTATATTAAAAAAATAATCAAATGATACATACGGTGTGACGCCATTTCACATTGTGTATTTTCTTTTACCCAAAGTCTTCTGCTGTGATGTGATTAAAATAACTAGATAAAGTCTCCGGCCTCAGTCGTAGAGAGTGACCTGTCGCTGAATATGGTGGGTGGCACATGGATATTGCCTTCGGCAACTCTCGCACGTTACCTCCACCGTTTCTTGGATCTGTAAGGATTCAAGGGTAATCCCTTGCCTGTAAAAAAAAAAAAAGAAAAAAGGCTGATTAATAGTTTTATTTAAATTCAGATACTATGGCCTTACAAATAATTTGAAACATTGGCAGGCAAATCTGTATGGCGCGTTACTAACTGTGCGTTTGTGTGTCCAACAGGCTATCCGTGTTCTGGGTCTCCTTGGAGCTCTGGACCCCTACAAGCACAAGGTGAACATCGGGATGATTGACCAGTCCAGGGACGCCTCCGCTGTCAGTTTGTCCGAGTCCAAGTCCAGTCAGGACTCAGGTAGGCCTGTTATCTCTGTTTTTTCACAATTAAAGCTTTGGCCTTCCACCAGAAACCAGGGCATGGAGTAGTTGAACTCATTATTTGTCTTCTTCAAAGTTGCTGCAGTTTTTAATTCTCAATGGAACAGACGAAAACTCTCATAGTGTGGGTGCATTGGGTTGCCATGCTTGTTGTGTGTCTTTGTGAGTCTGTGTGAGCTGTGTGTCTGTATTGTTAGGCAGACTTGGTGTTAAAGGCCCAGAAAAAAAAGCGATGTTTTGCATTGTTCTTGCTTAAGTTCTTCTGTCACATCCCGAATGATACAATCGCCAAGGATTTTGTTGAGTGCTGATGTGTATCGGAAAGAAATGGTCACGTTTTTTTTTGTCCGTTGCTCTTCACTGAAGTTGTGGAGAATGAAATTCAGATATTGATGCATTTGTACAGGTGTGGCATTGCCCTTGTTGCTTATTGAATTAGGATCCAAATAGAATCTCCTCAGTTTGTAAAAAGTTGGTATGGGAGAAAGAGCTCTAGAAAACACAATTGAGTTCTTATACAGAGCTTTTCTTTGATGGGAATATGATTATTCTACAGTGGAACTCAAAACATCTTAACGTATGTGACTTATAGAGTCTGACTCACATTCAAATGAAATCATGCTTGGCCAAAAACAATTATGGATACCAATTACGGTTTGGCTGCTATACCTTTTATAAATCTGTAGCTCATTATCAGCCCGGAGAGGTGATATGTCTGTGTATTCAAGACAAAACACAATTTTGTGCAATCGAAAAGTGAACGGATACTCTGCCTTTGGGTTAGTGATTTGTGGGAGCCTTTTGGATCTAATTTCCGGCTTGTGTCTGATCTACACCCAGCTAAATCCCCCAGAATGAGGCTCTGCCAGTTCAGGGAAAAATATATCCACCTCACCCTTTTAAAGTGGCGATATTTCATTTAAGGTGACCCACTTCAGACAGATACAAATCCTTTTTGTTTTATAGGTTGACAGTAAAAAGATTAACATTGCTGTTTCCACATGGATTCATTGATTACTGATATTGATCCTCACTCCCTTAGTATAACCATATCTGCAGAATAATTTGTCATCTTATTGCTGTCAAAGTCTGTTTTAGCAATATGTTGTCATAACCTGTCAGAACAAAGGAAGAAATGAATCTGACAGAACAAAACCACTGGGGCCTCTTTCACCCTTAGCAGTGTCTGTATGGAAAGATAAACGAATCCCCAAATACTGCCATTACTTACCAGGTTTTATATCTGTGTCATATTCCTTTCCAGCAGTTTTCTTGCAGCAATAACCTTCAACCCACTGGATTAACACTTAGAGAGCAAAGGCAAAAAACATGTAATTCAGGAAGTTCTGGCTCTTATTATTAGGCAAGGTATCCATAGGATGTACAGTCCGAAGCTAAGAGCCCAGTAATCTACATTCTCCTTTACTGCCCATAGTATGAATGAAATAACACACTTATGAGTTGGCTATTCATAGAGCCAATCTAGATGTGTGGTTAGAAACCCTCCATAAACATTTTGATTCCTCCTCGGCTGATTTTGATAAACTACAGAAACTGTCAGGATAACTTAGGAGGATTTTTCATGCCTTATCACGGACGAACAATTTTAAACGGTTTGTCATGTGCCATCATTCTCCGGGGGTCTCGAAAATATACGTAATGATGACAATAAAAATTCTAATCTGTCTCTCCTCATGTGATGCGTGTATGGAGAATGTGAGTTTTCAGTCATGTGTCTCAGTTTGTGACCTTGGACGATGTGGTAATAGTTTTACCAGTTTGTTCTCTGTCTAAATGGACTGTGACCAGAATTGGAGTCTGTATATCTGTTGGCAGGCTTGTCAGAGGCCATGTGTCTGGAGCTCAAGCAGTTGGCAGCGTGCGTTTCATTATGTGGGAGGTCGCTGGCTGAGCCCATCTTCTCACCTGACTTAAAACGAGACCGATCACGTCACAAGAGAACATCAGGGTCATAAAACTGAGGAAACGATGTGTATCCCTTCTTAGTATGTTTTTTTTTTTGTTTTACTACTACTACACATCTGAAGCCTGAATAACTACAGTCCTGTTGCCACACTAAGCTACACTGATGCCTGTTTGTGGGCTTTAAAGATAACAGATGTGTAGCCATCCATCACCGTCATTAATCAAGACTTGGTGAAGGCTGGAGAAAAACTAATCGGAGAAGAAAAAGCTACCCTATTACCTATATACTTTTTGCCAATCTGTTACGTCTACTGTCCAGTCTGAAGGAGGGAAAAAAAACTGGAGCAGCTGAAACTGTACTCCTGCAGAAGGCCAGTGAAACGATACCAGACGTCTGTATTCTCAGATGTCTTGTAAAACTCTGTAGCTCTGCAGAGATAAATGGACAGAGTGACCCCATTTGCATTGTCTGATGTGGAAAATATTGATAAAACTTCTTATTTAAAGATGAAATATGTGTAGTAAATGTTTGTCTGCACTGTTGCCCAGTTTATTTTAAGATAAAAAAATAGAACCAAGTAATTATGGTTTCTAAATCTGGGCATGACTGCCAAAATCCTTGGGTTCTCCGGTTCTGAAATAGTGCATTACCGATGGTAATCAATGGCATACATATCTTAAAATGTAGGGTAAAAGGAAGACCTATCTTGCACTGAGAACAAAATGACACCATTTAAAAGAAACTAAAGAAGCTGGTTTCATTTATATGTTTTTTTGCTTTAGATATTAAGGCAAACATAAAGAATGACCAACACAGTCAGATTTTTTTTGTTGCAGGTTGATTCTCTTTTGACATGACAAAGTATGATTCTTTGTGTTTTGATTTAAACCTTTTAATCTGGACTGTATGGTTGCACTTCTGCATTTATAGCCTTGACATAGCATTATACTGTGGCAAAAGTTGGTAGAATAAGTACTATGTTTATGTTGTTAAGAAACATGTTTTCCATACGCTTTCTTAGGACTTAAACAAGACAAAAAACCCAGGTCATACCAATCAATACTGCAGTCAAGCTTCCTTTCATTAAAAATAAGAAGGGAAAATATCCTTATTTGATTTGATGTCAGTGGTTTCGCCTTAACCGACGCCCAGCCAATAATATGTCGGACTTTATAGCCAATACCAGATGCATTTTCAGCTGTATTCTGCTGTAGTCTAGAGAGGAGGTGCTGATTTGGATGGTAAAGGGGGTTGGGTCTGTAATGCTATAAATCCCTGTTAATATAAACCTTGCACACTGGAGAATGATTGCCTGTCTAATGGTCTTGGAGAGCCATGACGGCACAGCCTTCAGTCCTACATATTCACAAGGGTTGGGCAAATGAGGTTATAACTAGAAAACGATTTATAGTTTTAAAATAAGCTCTAGTACTCGTGATGGTATGATCACATATGGAAAAAAACAGTAGTTTAAATGGACAGCTTTTATTCTTGGGAATTGTGCTGGGGGCGTTCTATAACTGTCAAATTATAGCGCCTTACATGCACTTATGCCGACTTCACATGGTAAATTGATAATAATATTTAATAATAATGAAACACTTAAAATATAACTGTGATCCACCACTGGAGTAAACTAGATTTAAGCTATTATGATATTATTCTAGTAGGGTTTAGGGTTAGTTTTCCTCTGTAATACTTGTAAACGACAGGGAAATCCATTATCATTTCTATTAGTTGTAAAGAAAACCCATGTAAAATCCAGATATTCCATTTATAAGTCATACTTTGAAGTTATTTCTGTACTTCTTTCTGTAATTGCCGTTATGTATATGATGTGAAAAAACAGATTGGGTCAATCAAGGAGATGACTTTACCTTTTATGAAACACTTAAATGCAATAGTAAATGGCACATCTGGACATTGAAGTGGCTTATGAGTAGCACGGTCAGTCGTCTCACCTTTGAGGATGTAGAACTTTTAGAAATAAAAGCTGATGCCATAATGGTGCATTTGAGCAGTCCTTGCAACTTTTGTTACCAGCAAGAAGCTTCCATCAGATAATTGAAAAAGCAGGAGGCAATTGGCTGGAAATACCAGTAGCTTTGTTGTGGTTTCATTGGACACCATATCATAATTATGTGTGATTTTGTGCATGATCAGTGAGGGAACCCTTGTATTTTCTCGTCTTCCCAGCGGACTACAGCACCAGTGAGATGCTGGTGAACATGGGCAACCTGCCCCTGGACGAGTTTTACCCAGCCGTGGCCATAGTCACTCTGATGCGCATCCTGAGAGACCCTTCGCTGTCCAACCACCACACGATGGTAGTCCAGGCCGTCACCTTCATTTTTAAGTCTCTCGGCCTCAAGTGTGTGCAGTTCCTGCCCCAGGTCATGCCCACTTTCCTCAACGTCATTCGCGTCTGTGATGCCAGCATCCGAGAGGTAGGTGGCACTGCAGAATAGGAGGGAAGAGGTGGTCCATTTGATTTGCCATCTTTTAACTTCTGGTTAAGGACCAATAATTAACAAACCAAGAATCCTACTCCATGCTCTTCCTTTATTCTTGTTGTGCTGCAGTTCCTTTTCCAGCAGATGGGAATGGTGGTGTGCTTTGTAAAGATCCACATCCGCCCCTACATGGACGACATCTTCACCCTCATCAGAGTGAGTACACCTCGTCCCTCCTCCTCCAAATCCCTCGACACTAATCATGCAGCCTGTTTTATTTTCTCGAGAATCAGACAAACAGCTGCAAACTCTTAATAGTACCGAGTTGTGCTCTTAAACTTCCTCATTAGGAGTAATGTGTTCAGGGCCCCTGGTTGAAGGGATGGCTCGTTGTCACAGCACGACACATCATGTGTGCTGTTGTATCTATTTGTCAAGATTAAAGAGGCCAAGGGACCTCAGAGAGATCAGTTGTGGTTTAGAATAACACACCTTTTAACTGCAGTCCTAAATGCAGTTCTGATGTACCCCTGAACTTTAGTTGTGTGAATTTTTCTTTTTAGGGAAAACTAGTGATGACTTCAGGCAGCCATTCCGATCACACGCCTTGCTTTAGCTGTGGCCCGTGCACTTGCACAAACACACTTGTGGCACATAATTTCACTGCAGAGCACAAACTATCATTAGACTGTCCTCGTGTTGTAATTGTAGTAACACTTTTAGCGAAACTTTTGCAACTCCTCCTGGAGAAAAGCAACTGAGGGGAACCGGACCAAAGTGCCTCACGTCTGTCTGAGTCAATAAATGGCCAGTGGAACAAAGAATCTATTCATTTTTTGCTCCAGATCAGCTCCTGCATCCAGATGAGGGGGCTGGAATAGCCATTCAGGATGTACACTCACTTGCACTCTAGTCAGCTGCTGCAGGGAGAGAAAGCAGGAAGTCGGGGGCTGCTTGAAACCTCTGGTCACAGACAAAACACCTCTGCCAGATTTCACAGCTGAGGCCCATTGGCTGATCGACGTATTGCGTGACTTCAAGTGCTCCACATTAACTCAGATTCTTGAATCTCTAATGTAAATAGTGGTCATGCCTGAACTTCCCCCAAATAGTGTCACACAGAGACAGACATCATATATATCATATCATATCATCATATCGTATCTATTATTGTGATGCTCCCTCTCTGTTTGTGGCACGCGAACGCTGAGCGCAGAGGGAAGTACGTCTTAAATGTCTCTCTCACACTCGCCCCTTGGATGGAAACACATTCTGACCCAATTTCTCAGGCCAGCGCAAACCTTAAGCACTTTATCAGAGCAAGGTGGATGGGGCGGTGCTTTGAATGTACGCTCTGAATATAGTAAAAGATTATATGCACAAAATTGGACTTGCATTAATTCACTTGAAGTCGTTAATCTGTGTATGGGCTCTGTGAACATTTGGGTGACTCTCCATAGACTGACATGAGATATACCATATGATGTTCCAATTGATAACGCGTGATTTTTATTTGTGCTGCAGGAGTATTGGACACCAAACAATCCCATGCAGAACACCATCATCCTCCTGATTGAGCAGATAGTGGTGGCCCTGGGTGGAGAGTTCAAGCTCTATCTTCCACAGCTGATCCCACACATGTTGCGTGTCTTCATGCATGACAACAGCACTGGGCGCAGTGTTACCATCAAGGTGAGTGACCCAACTAGTCGGAGCATTATTTCCCATGAATACAAGGAAACCTACAGTCTATGATTAACGTATAGCTCAACCACTAGAATTTTGGAATGTAAGATATCTGCTGTTAGTCCCTCTTTGACTCGCAGTGCTACAGAACAAAAATTATACTGGATGAAAATGAATTTCAAGCTTTTATTAATATTATTATTATCACAGTCCCGCGAAAGGAGTGATTTATTTGTTTGTTTTATTTTTCTGCTCTGTTACACGTTCAAAGTAGATTCATTAGATGGAAAAATATGTAACCATTCACCACTTTGTGATTTAAAATACATTTTTATTCCATTTTTCTAACAAAACATAAATAACAAACCTATTGCTGTCGCTCACTGTCTGCAGTTTGTTGCTGGTCTCCCTCTACCTCTCTAAAAACTAAGTCACGTTCACAGGTAACATACATGTTACATGGTAAACTGATTGAGTTGGTCAGTTACTGTCTGTCTTGGCCAAAACTCAAAGCTACCCTCGAATATTATCCAGGTCAATGTTCATCCTTGTGTAAGTCATCACTAACTTGACATGTTGCTAAGACAAATCATATTTCTTAGCATAAACCTAAATACACGCTTGATGTTTGCTAAACTTACTAGTTAAAAATCGCAGGTACAGCATCACTCTCTGTAAAGTCAGAGGATGAGAGGAAAACCAGTGGTGGTGTTGATGTAGACGTGTAGACTTGAATAATGAGAGGAGGAAGCTGGCTGTGGTTTGTTCCTTTTTCACCCAAACACGGCGCAACTTTCTGTTCTTAAATTAATGCCGTGCACTTGATAAAGCACAGCAAACGTTCCAAATGTATGCTGTTGTGAGTATCATAGTCATGCCAGCCACAGTTTGGGTACAGCCCAGTCCCACACTACACAAAATGACATTTGTCTGGCTCACCTAAGTCCGAATCCTCCAAACAAGTCAAACCCTGTGCGAGAGAAAGCTGTACGGGAAAGATGGAGATATGTATGTGTGTCATCTACAACTATTATACATTTAGTTCTTACTGATATGAAAATAGCTGTCTTAATATACAAATACATGATAAGGTAGGTGTGATAAGAGTTGAAATGTAGTGCCTGTATTTAATAATGGTAATATGCATGTCACAGAGCAGCGTTTGACATCTGCACTCATTTATGGAAAATAGTGGCAGTTTGTGCATCATAAATCTTGTGAACAATATAAATTTAACACATTTAGAATGAAAAGATTATGTCCTAGATTTGAGTTATTTCAGTGAATAAATTAATTCTACCATCGCCGCCAAGGGAAATGAGCGTAGGAAAGTAGCCCCGTCACTCGGCACTCTATTAAGAAGCAAATGTGCACAGCCCATCTTTGACTTATTGTGGCACTGTTTTCTATTCATGGTTTCCATCAATATCCATATAGGTCTAAGCCTTTCTCTTGTAAAACAGCAGTTCAAAGACAGTATAGACCTGTAGCTAACACACTCTCCCCTTTCAGCAGCTGGTGCCAATAGTTGTCAGGGTTTCCCCTCAAACCTTAAATCAAGCTTCAGGTGAAGACCACAAAAACAGAATCATGTGGAGATCGGCCATCGAGCGCTCTCTCCTCTGGTGCAATTTTGACTGGGAGTCTGCAGTATTAGATAACCCAGCAGCCCACAGTCTAAATAGTCTATAACCGGGTCTGGAGTCTAATCTCAAGCGCGGGATGGGGGTCACCAAGAGGGGGACTCGAGAATCGGGTTACCTTCTAGTCCGAACTAGAAGAAAAGAAAAACATACTTCCATCATTTATGGAGCTGTTCTCGCCAGCCATCACTACCCCACAGTGCACACGCACACGCGTGCACGCACACACACATCCACCTCTACCTCGGCTTCCTGCTGTCTCGCCGTGTGCAATTTAGACGTGTGGTTGGAGGTATGGGGAAAGTGTAGTAGCCGTCGTGGCGTGTGTGTATGTGTGATGGGGCCTGGGGGGGCTGGGTTTGTTGGCTGCAGCATACGTCATTCTCTAATATCACCATAAATCCGCGTACGCTGTTCACACATGGAGCACACACCGTGGCTCGATCATTGCACTCGGGTGCAGACACTGTTTCAAAAAACAACCACCGAGTTAATGTTGACATTTTTATTTAAGATGTGTTGTGTACAGCTGGCTGGCTAGGTGGAAACAGCAGTGAAAACACCCAGTACGCCCCGCTGATATGCCTATGAATTCAGAACTTAATGTTCAAAGTTTCATGTCATGACATTCTCAAAATGTTTGTGCCAAAAAATCCCACTCGGTGTTACTTTATTGGAAATGGCACGGATTTTCCACGGTGCTCAGAATAATATCTGTGTCCTGAGAAGGAGAGACGCACCCATTGATGGGAAGTCGCCTTATTTACACAAGGCAATTGGACATTGTCCATTACTTCCAGTGGTCCGACCCTAACCTTAATGGCACAAATGATTTATCCGTCACTTTAACTGTTAGTGGTAACCACCAGAAAGTGAGTTAGGTAGGCTACCTACAGAGTGGGCCTTAAAGTAATTTTAATGCCTATTTTTGGACCACTGTTCTGGATAGGTGATGTCATTATTCACTGTCTTCCTTCGCTCGGTTTGATGTGCTAATCTAAAACTGTAGGTAAACTTTTAGTATAACATAATAAAAATAAAAAGGCTGCTATGAACTGCCATATTGTACAGAAGATAGCAGGAATCATACAAGGTTGAGGTAGCGCATAATAGAGTAGCACCGAGTAGCACTTTGTTTAGTACTTCATGGTCCGTGTGTTGCGAAGCGACGCACAATAAAGTTAACTGGTCGTCCGGTCACAGTAATCCCGCAGTTTCCTGGAAGGCTGGCATGTACAGTATGCCTGCACCTCGCTGAACTAGAACCTCCATCCGGCCTTCTCTTTTAGAAGTCCTGAAGGAAACCATTTAGCCTTAACAACAAACTCATTAAAAGGAACTGTTCATGTTAATTGTTGCGGTATGTGGGACTGAGTGCCGTGTGCTTTGCTTTCTAGCTGCTGAACGCCATCCAGCTGTTTGGGGCCAACCTGGACGACTATCTCCACTTGCTGCTGCCTCCCATTGTCAAGCTGTTTGATGCCCCCGATGTGCCCCTGCAGGCCCGGAAGTCAGTACCACACTTTGCTTTCCCTGCGCTCATGCAGCTCCTTCAACGCATTCGTTTCTTCATTTATTCTCGATGGAATATTCAAATGTATTTTATTTGACAAACTTAGTGGTGTAGCTGTATCTCGTGAATCTGATTTCAGTTTCCATGCAGCGATCCTTGAAAGAAGAGCCAAGTTGCACTAGTAGCTTAGCACAAATACCTCCACGTGTCGCATACAGTGTGTTCTTGGCTTTTTCTTTCAGAGCACACGGTGTCTCTCTTTTGGTTCCTCTGACTAACTCAACTCGGTGAAACTGAGATTTGTCTGTGTATCTGTTTTTCCTCTGTGCGCCTCAGGGTTTCCTTGGAGACACTCGACCGGCTGACGGAGTCCCTGGACTTCACAGACTACGCCTCGCGCATTATCCACCCGATTGTTCGGACACTTGACAGCACGCCTGAGCTGCGCTCCACATCTATGGACACCTTGTCCTCACTTGTGTTCCAGTTGGGCAAGAAGGTAACTGCTGCCATCCCCCGCGCTCCCTTTAGATCTAGCTATTATTCGGTAGACTACTTGCAGCCTCCCTACTGCTGGCCCCTGTCTTTATTACTTCCTGCCAGACTGCTGATGTCATTGGCCGTTTGGTGGCGGGGGGTAGTGTTTATGAGAGTGGATGAGGTCACATTTACCCCTTCCTCCCCGAGCCTTCCCCTCCCTTATGCCTAAACCCTCTTATCGTTTTCATGTCTAACCTCAGAGCCACCAGCCGACATGAATGCCATGTCTGGCAACAGCTTTTGATCTGAGACTAATGGTGGTTGGATACAAGTGCAGCATAGCACGATACTCAGTTATTTGGCCCAGGATGAGGCTACAGGGGTACCAAGACCAAACCACATAAAGCACACATACACCCCTTTTAATGACTCTCCTTCCCTCCCTGTCTTTAGTACCAGATCTTCATCCCCATGGTAAACAAAGTGATGCTGAAACACAGGATCAACCACCAGCGTTATGACATACTCATATGTCGCATTGTTAAGGTAAGTCTAGTTTTATTCTCAAGCATTGTAAACCAATTGATGCTCTGGCCATTTCTAAAGTTCATGAGCATTTCTTGGTGGTTATTTGCCTCTTGCCAAGTCAGAAACAAAACAATATAATCCATCAGGACACAGAGTAACCACACGTAGTTGAGAAAAAATGTCATAATAAATAAACATTCCTTTTTAATTTGTCCATTGGAGCATAAGCAAGTCATTACCATGTTCTGTTTATCAACAGTTTCCCCCTAGGAAGGAAATGCACTTCTACACTCACAAATCATGTTTTGTGTGTGCGTGTGTGCGTGTGTGCTTGCGTGTGTGTGTGTGTGTGGGTGGGTGGTCGGCCTGTGTGGTCATGGTCACAATAGGGCTATACTTTGGCAGAAGAGGAAGAAGACCCTCTTATCTTCCAACATCGGCAGCTTCGAGGTAACCAAGGTGACGCCCTGGTCAGCGGGCCCGTGGAGGCTGGGCCTATGAAGAAGCTTCATGTCAGCACTACAGCACTCCAAAAGGTAAAACCTCATTTTGCATTCATAGGGAGTGGTAACTCAATGAACTAAATAAATACCTGACCTAACAAGCTGAGGAGCATAAGCAAATGCACATTTAGTCCTTCAGGGCACACAGGATCAGTGGATAGTTTGATTTGTACGGAAATAATTTGCACCTTATGTCTACGGTCCAGATTGTCTACTTGTGTATGGTCACTATAGTCACAGTATCTCAGCCTAGTTGAATAACCATGACAAATTAAAGCACAGTCATCAACACTCTTAAAAAATAAATAAATAATGATAATAATAATAATAGTAATTCATAATAAAAAGTGGTAAAAAGGTATAATCCATATTTGTTATGCCTTTGCAGGCTTGGGGTGCTGCCAGGAAGGTGTCCAAAGATGACTGGCTGGAGTGGCTGAGACGCTTGAGTGTCGTCTTGCTCAAGGAGTCGTCCTCCCCGGCTCTACGATCGTGCTGGTCACTGGCTCAGACCTACATCCCCCTCGCCAGGTACATTGATTCTCTCATAGCACTTTTTAAGTTTAAGATGTTCCATTTCTTGGCAGTCAATCTAACACATGGGCGATAGAAATTGCAAGTTTAACTATTTACAATTAAATGGATCTCAAAACGAAAAAGAAATGTGAAGGGGTTTTAAACTCTCGGCAGAACACACCATCAGCCACATCATTAAAACCAATTCCCACTTACAATGTTGGGACAGACCAGTTTATATCAGTGAAATGTTGATTATAATCTATCCATACTGGGACTTAGAAACAAACTCCGTTTCGGCTTGGCTTACATTAAAACTGGTAGTTTTAATGTTGTGGCTGGTTGGATGTAATTCCCCATAATTATGCAGAGACATAACATAATTCAAAGCTTTGGGGGGAGGGGGGCAGCCACCATTGAGGAAGTAAACAATAAAACATCAGCTGTTGTTAGTCTACTCTATTACCAGCTGTACAAGACTGCTTTTACTAGTTTCCAGATGTGACACTGTGTTACTGTAAATGTAAAGCAGATTGTTTTTGAAAATACATTAACTTCTCTGTGATCAAAGCTGATGTACATTGTACTCGGTTATACACTGCTGCTGACTGAGTTGCTGGTCTCGCAAATCAATTTAAACCCTGCTCCAGAGAAAAATGCTGGGTCCCATTTGGTGTAATGCGTAAATTAAACTTTTGTGGCCCACAGGGATCTGTTCAACGCTGCCTTCCTGTCATGTTGGTCGGAGCTGAGTGAAGACCAGCAGGACGAGCTCATCCGCAGCATCGAGTTAGCTCTGACCTCCCAGGACATTGCTGAGGTCACGCAGACTCTGCTCAACCTGGCCGAGTTCATGGAACACAGTGACAAGGTCAGCAGAGACTACATCAAACCACACAGTCATTGTAACGCCGTTTAAAATGAACGTTTGCGCATATCATGTTTTGTTTGGCTGCTTGGAGATCCATAGCTCAAATTTGAAAACGTGCTGTACTTCAATGTGTCTCCAATTACCCTACCAGCAGCATTCAATCCTCCTCCATTTGGATTTCGTCAAGGCATTTATCATTTTCATATTGCGTCCTCCATTGTCGACGCATCTTCAGACTTGTTCATGAAAAACATTCACTGCTGTGAAATTATGCATCCGCACGCAAGAACAAGAGAAACCATTGACGTCTCCTCAGTTTACTTCAATTTTTGGAACCCAACATCTCACAAGTCAGTACAGTATGGATACCTGCACTGTGGTTTTACTTGGTTCAGTGTAAGTGCCTCCATCACAGTAGTTCCACATCACACTAAATTTAGCCATTCATACAATCAATTTAAAACACTTCCCATACAGCGATGAAATCTCAACAAGTATTATAACCCATGGATTTCATATGTTACCGGTCTATGATGCAGATGATCTCCAAAGTATTTGTAAATGTTTCCAAATAAAAAACAGTCGAAAAGCAATCTTGGGAGGGCTGAGGTAAACCGGGCCCGTTTATGTGGGTTGATTACTTTGATTGCCCACTGAACATGCACAAAATGTACTCTCATGAGCATCAAAATAACTGCACGCCCATCGTAGGAACATAAGATGCATAACCCATTTTTGTTTGTCTACTGCTTAACCACACATCTTGAGCTTATTAATGATGACCCCATTAGGTTTGGGGCAGAGACCTTCATGGTTGGATCATAATAATATGGGTTTCAGCACGAACGCCCCCCCCCCCCCGCGCTGTAAAGCTGCAGTTGGACCACATAAAGTTATGCTACTCTGAGCCAGTGGAAAGAAGTAGTGCGCACAAGTATTTTCTAAGGACATATTTTTGCAATCAGTTATAATGGTTCATTAATAAAAATATCACATCATACAACCTTTTTACAGCCATTCGCAATTACTGACTTGCCGTGTATGTCAATAGCAGGGAGACATTGGCAGAATATGTTTTAGCAAATTGTGCAAACAGAACTACTTGCAGAAAGAGGACGATAGCAGTCACAGACAAATGTTTGTTTAAACTTCATTTAATTTTGGGATAAGAACTATGGTTGTTTCCTTTTCCAGGGCCCTCTGCCTCTGAGAGACGATAATGGCATCGTGCTGCTCGGTGAACGGGCTGCCAAGTGTCGTGCCTACGCCAAGGCTCTGCATTACAAAGAGCTGGAATTCCAGAAAGGTCCTTCTCCTCTTATCCTGGAGTCGCTTATCAGGTAGGACGTCTTAGAAGTAAGAATGCCAAACAACCCCGGCCTTTGTAACTTGTGTTGTGACTGCGGTTGAACTCTTTCATTCTTCCTTTTTCGCAGGGTTTGACTGAAAATGTGTCTTCTTCACACAAACTAAGCAAATAAGAAATAACTCTATTTATTGGTCCACCAAAGTCATTGCTGGGATGGGCATTGTCTGTTTTGATCCAAATCCATAATAACAAATAATCTCTTATAAGCTTAGAGATCACCACATAATTCAGTTTCAGCTCCTGCTGATGTAGATTTAAGTTTGATGGGAACCAGTGTGGCTAACAGTTATTGCTTTGGACGTGCTGGCGAAAGGAAAACATTTAACGACCCTTCCTTTTAATTTTACTCTAATCTAATAACTGCAGATACAAATTATATTATGCATTATATCCTGTTGTTTCGAAACCCTTTGATATTTCTGTCATTTTTTCCATCCCCTTTTCTCATCCTTCTTTTTTTTTTCTGCGTCTTTGGCATGGTTTGGAGAAATCTGTTTTCCAGGCATCTAATTGGACGCTTGCCTCCTTTTCATCTGAGAGTGTCTGGACTTGTGTTTCTCTCAGGGGCCTGTTTTCAATTTCTCAGGAGCCTTGATGATGATGAATGATGGGAGCCGGCTCTCTGGTGTTTTCAATATCCCCATCTGGTTCTCACCTCTCCAGGATTTCCCATAAAAGATCTAGAGGCCGGTGTGCAAAAAAGCACTACGTAACCAGGCTTGACTAAGTCGTGGCTGTATTAGAGAAAATGGGTTCATACTAATGTGCACTATTTGATGGCGAGAAGACATCATCACTCTTATTTTAGTAAATAAGAGTTATTTATGTTGGGATGATGTATGAACCTCTCATTTCGATAATATCAAAGTACATTGGTACTGGTTTGATATTTATTGCGATTTAAAATGATTTGATTCTACATTATGACTCACCTTTTTTTGGGTTATTGAAACTTCAGTTGAAATTCAGGGTCTTAAACCTGAATCTAAATGTCATGAATTACTCATAATAGTAGAAATGTTATGAGTTCTGGTATGAATCATTTTGGAGGGTTTTAAGGAAATCAAAATAATCATATTTTCAGAACCCATAGCTTTGGTCAGAGCCAGGGTATATGCCACATTTTCCACCCTTTTCCCAACAACTTGAGACACCGTTTGTCCCGAGTCCAAATGGCATTATGGGTACATTGTGCAGTGACATTTTCTCTTGGATAGTTTGTCAAATTGTACGACAAGTTGTTTAATGTATTAATGGGGTGAAGGTAGTGTGATATTTATTCTAAATGTTATAAAAGGAAAGTGCTTATTCATTTGCAGAGTAACTCAATTTGGTGGATTCATTAACAGTGTAGCATTTAGGGACAGTTATTTTGGCATCTGGACCATAACATTCAAAATATTTGCAGTGCCCTATTAATACCACAAATCTAGAAATGCTTGGAATTGAAAATTTGAATTCTCTAATTCAGATGTATAGCCTATTTTAAAAACGTTTAAGCAAAACTACTACTACTTACCACTCATACTGGTCTTCAAGTGTGCCTTATAAGTTTATTTTTCCTTCACGTGCTTAACTATAATCACTGCGTAGAAAAGGGGAGAGACACATAAAGGAAAACGTTTACAATGTAATGCAATCTGGTAGCCTTGCCATGTACGACTCTGTGGGTAGGATATTTTACTTTTCCTAAGACTGCGTCATAAGTGTAGTTTTACCACACTGGTGTAGTTGAGAGAAATAACAGGTGGAACAGGTGAAAGGAGGCATGCATAGTTGCTGTAAAAACACTGTTTGGATGCTCAATCAAGTAAATATCTTTAGTATATATGGGTTGGCTGCAAAAGAGACCATAGATATTTGCCTCCTACAATTTGACCTCAAACATTGAGAACTGCCCTGTAAAAGAAAATTGTGATACTCTCTAAGATTCCCCTGTAGAGCTCCTGTGTTTTCTTGGGTCTATGATCCATTTTAACATTTAAGTTCCTGCTAAAGTTACTTCTTTAACATGCATTTTCATGCAATGCTGGATTTCCTTAATAAATCTTGCTAGCCTTTAGAACTGCCAAAATCAAGATATAGGTGTGTGTGTATCACTCGTAAATATCTGATTATTGTTGTTGTTGGGGTCACAAGTTTAACTACTCTGAGCTTCTTTCTTAAAATAGAAAGCCCTGCTCATT
This sequence comes from Colistium nudipinnis, assembly GCA_016785305.1. Taxonomy (NCBI): domain Eukaryota; kingdom Metazoa; phylum Chordata; class Actinopteri; order Pleuronectiformes; family Rhombosoleidae; genus Colistium; species Colistium nudipinnis. Next base: position 4,090,389 of record JAFBJU010000650.1, read on the forward strand.
TTTCACTGATCAGCTGTCTTTTTAAGTACCCTTTATTCCGATGTGGCCATTTCTTTTAAAGGGAAGAGAAAAACTCTATTAGATGTTTACCGAGTTGGGAAAAAAATCTGCCTGAGCCTGTGTCGGCAGTGCTTCCTTTCTTCTGGCATTTCAAGGCTCTAAGGAATTTTGCTGGTTTAAAGCAAAATGGTCTTTTTGTTCTCAATGCGGTAAACCTAGAGGCATTTACCACGATGGCCGAATAGTGTGTGTGGGGCTGTGTGTGTGTGTGTGTGTGTGTGTGTGTGTGTGGTCCTCATTCCTGCATTTGGCTTAGTTGTCCTGGGACCTTTGGCCAGGATGTCAGGAGATGACCCATGAGTCAGAAGTCACCAGTTCAAGGCAAATATGTAGCTATAATCAGACATGAAGGGACACAAGACCTTGAATTGCTCTCAAACGTTCGCTAAATTTGATACAAGTGTACTTTCTTTGTTTTTGAGACAAACATGCACTGTGTTTCTTTTAAAAAATATGTTTATTTTCTGTCACATAAAACAACATAATTACAGAGCTGTACACATTTTACAAATTACACATTTCCATTATCAATGTTTAGGGGTTTTCTATAAAATGTCTTATTCATAGGAAATACGTTTGGTGTTTGGTCCTATTCCAGCCACTCACAAAGATCCTTTAGTTCCTAAGGACTTATCCCTGAACCAGACCAATATGGACTGATTCCTGCTCCTAACCTTAAACATCTTGTGTTAACTAAAAAAAAAACAAGAAAAAAACCTCCTAGTGCTTTCAAGACAAACGAGAGAAGGAATCAAAATCTAGTTACTCGTATGGGACAGTGGTAAAGAGCATCTATCCAAGCTTTTAAAAAATATAATATTTAATGATAAATACAAGTACAATTTACAATCAAACACGGCAGAAACATTACACATTCATCTAACTCGAATGAAATCAGACCATCACATCAAAACAAAAAAAAAGTCATTCCTATGGCAGTCAATGGAAGGCTACAATTTGGTTCGTCGGGTATATCGAAATCTCTCAACGTTCGCGTCTAACATCGTGATCCGGGAAACGCGGTGGAACCACCTAGGGTTGAAAACCCACCGGCCGAACCTTCATCTCCACTCTCTTGAGGGAGTAGTTGGGCCCGTGCCAGCCATACCAAGTGATCCCATCGGTGTTCTTTTTGTGCTCCCCGTAGCGGTAAAAAATGCCATTCAAGTTTGAGTCGGTGCAGCAGTTGTACCAGTAACCACCTGGGAGGAGGAATTACATTTATTATTCATTGAAGGGGAAATCGCTGCCCGTGTACTGAACAGTAAATGAAAAGCTTTATTGGTTAAGTTTGTTTCCCTCACCTTTGCGCAGGGAAGCACAGTCGTCCACACATTTGTCATTGTCCTTGTGGATGGTGCTGAAGTTGGTGTTGTTGTGGTAGCGGAGGGAGTCTCCAGCGTTCCCGCTATAGTTGGCCAGGAAGAGTTTGTAGCTGTTGAGCTCATTTTTCACAGTGAAAAAGCCATACTCGGCGTAGCGCGTCTCCCCTTGCCAGTCCTGCATCGGGTAAACACATAGTGCGAGATTAAGAGCGGGACAGTTATAGAGCCTGAGGAAACTGGTCCTATGGTTTTCCTCCCATCTGTAATAGTTTAAAATCATATTTACTTTCTCACCCTCTGTACCAGTAGGAACAAATTGCTTCTGTGTTTTTAAGCTGAAAAATGGGTTTGTTTTATTCTTGGTTTTATGGTTTTGTTTGTTCTTGCTCCTCTGAGTCTCGGGGCCAAGCCTCCACGAGTGCCATGTTTTACAAATGCGTACCTCCATTTCGATCCTGAGCATACTGGGCTGCCTTGTTAGACGGAAGATGTGGTCATTGCCCAGCCAGAAGTCTCCACGGATGGATCCAAATCCGCTTTTGTACTGCTTCCAGTCACGGTTAAATGACGTCAGGCCGACTTTGCGCCTTTGGATCAGGGTCCAGCCGCCTCCATTTGTCTCCATATCGCAGAAGACCTGAAGGCATTTAACACTTAATGCAGTGCAGAGCGAAGGGGGAGAGCGCATCGTGCCCTGCCAAAACGTACACGAACAGTACGTGCTATATTCACGACTCAAGTTTAACTTACGCTCAGCTCAGGTGTCCCCAGAAACTCGTCTTTAGGCAGTTTGTACTCGCCAGAGATCTTGTAGTTCTTGGTGTAGAGTGATGCGCAGTCGTAAATGGCATCTGTAAAAAAGAGAACCTGTGATATTATCCGAAAACTAAAAACTATTTTCATAAATACTAATTGGAAAGCAAAAGTGATGCGAGATACCCAGATTATACATTATTTGCGGTCTTTTAGTCCTGTTACAGTATAGTCATGCCATTAATAGTCCCATGCTATCACTTTGGAGCAATGAGCCCAACACAGTTAAACAGAAAAGGCAATCTTCCACTTTTTCGAATCTTTGCGTCGTTTCCTGTTCAGCTCTCCTGTCTCCAATTTTACCCGAGTTTTAAATAGGTCTCTCTGTTCTCTTTACCCGTGACTTAAATGTGCTCCTGTGTTAGACCACACAGTGGAGGTAGTGAAATAATAAACGACGTCATGCCTACTTAAACTTCCTGTACCAGCCAGTGCTGATTAGCGGTGCAGTAAAGTTGCCTTGAATGGTGGAGATGATATGCCTTTGATGGAAAGCTTTATTGACAGCTCTGTGCGTGGGCCTCCAGCTCCAAACTATGCCCCTCCAACTGCTGTCAGACACCTCCAGTGAGTGTGTGCACTATAATCTACCTCACTATCAATTCACAGCAGTTTCCTGCGACCCACAAAGGGATAAACAAGACTGATTATAGTTTTCAACAGCCAAAATAAATATATAGTGCCGTGTATGCAAAATATTCGACCTATTTGACAACAGCTTTTTTTTTTTTTTTTTTTTTTAACGTAGGCACACGCATACCAGTGAAATGAGACTTCCTTAAAACAGGTCTACTATTTTGTATCTGATCAGTTCAAAAATAAGAGCTGAAAATAAGTTTTGGGATATACTGAATTCCAAAAAGCCATTTTTCTTTTCATACAAGGACATTGAAAAGTTTGCTAAATGAAAGTTACATTTAAAGCTCAGACGTGTCTAAAGTCTCTGACCATCTGTGGACACAGATGAATTTAAACCGAGCAGATGCTCAGCGGTCTAAAGAAAGAGGCAGGTCAAATATGCACAGGAGTCACTGAAGAATCATTTGAAACCTTGTGTGAACCGTTCACTATCTGTTTTAGTTACTTGTCGTTTTCTTTTAAGCAAAATGCGTTGTAGCTTAATCTTGCATTTTCTGAGTTTGATGATCAACAAACTGCACACTCAGTTTTAAAGGCTGCATGTCATTTAATTCCCTGTGGAATTTTACGATGCATGAATGCTCACCTGATGAGGTCTGCGTGGCGGACTGCAGGGTCTGCAGCTGCATGATCTCCACGCGGTTGTTGATCTCCGAGTACTTGCTCTCCGCCTCGGTCACCCGGGCTTCCTGCTGCCGGTTCTGCTTGTCCAGGTCCATCATTTGCCTCACGACGTTCATCAGGTCCGTCTCCTGCTTGCGACCCAGTTCCTCCAGGAGACTGCTCAGGTTGGCCACCTGCACCTTGAGGGAGCGCACCTCGTCGCAGCACTGGGCCTTGGCCGGCTTGGAAGGGGCCAGCTTCTTCCTGGGACTCTGGGCCCATGTCTCCGCTAAAAGGAGAAGCGTTAGCCCTAAAGCCACTATGCTCAGGTTTACTTTTGACATGTTCTAGTTCAACACAATGTCAGGTTTCTCTGTAGGTGCTCAAAAGTGCTGGAGTCCCACGGAGAAGGTCTTTGCTTTGAATGACTTGCTGCTGGACACAGTCAATTGGAGTTGGAGCTCTCTGTTAACCACCGACTTACCCCGGCTCTGTCTGTCTGTTTCCTCAGTGAAGCCAACCCCTGCCTGAGCATCTTAAATATTTTGCATGTGGGCCCACCCCCTCTCTCCCGGTGCACTGCAGTCGTCACTATGACCCTTTCCTACCATATGGGTGGAGGACCTCTCCCATCCCTCCGCCCCTGGCCCACCGCTGCCTCTCCCCTCATTTTACTTTCACCCATGTCACAGCCGTTCTGCCCACGTCTCACTGCTCCTTGTCGGCGGCGTGAGGTTTCTGGGTAATTACGTTGTTTAGCTTTTTCCCGGAGGAGATGTGTAAGGAGCTGAGACTACAAAACAAAGGCTCTTATCTGTTTCTTGTTACACTTCCTGTTTGTGCCACTTGTTGCCTTAATTGTATTTCGCAAACTTTTCAGCCATAGACACGCTGTTAAAACGTTTGCAGCGTTGTTTTTTGGAAGTCGTATGTCATTTTCTTCCCCGCCTTTAAACTTTAATTATCCGTTAAAACAGATTGTTCTTTATCCTCCAGGGCGGACTATTCTGTAAATGTGGTCTTTACATGCCAGGGGATGTGTGAAGTCACTAAGTACTCTTAATTGTAGGTTAACTTCCCCATTGATGCTGTCCTTTTTTTGGCAGATGTCAAAGCAGGCGCGTTTCCCTCTGAGCTTCTCAGCACCGAATTTCAGAAGGGTGTTGGTTCAAGACAAAGTTTAGGCAAAAGTTCAGGATAAAATTAGATCGAAAAATGCAGTGAGTGGAAAGAAATGTGTGTTCAGGAGAAGGTCTGATTGTGCCTACATGTGCAAAGGCTGTACACTTTTTTCATTGCACATGCTTAAATGGTTGACGGTTACCCACGAGAGAACCACAGCAGTAAAATGAAGTGATATGACTTTTATGAATAGCAGATGGAATTGGCAATTGGTACAATGGTTATGTTCATACTGTGTAACCACTGTAAAATGGTCTGGTTAAGAAAATGATCGTTCACTGAAAGTATGGCAAAACCCTGTAGGCTGTACAGAGATTGAACGATCTTGAAGGGATGTGAGCCTTCGTAAAAATTCACAGATGGAAAAGGTAGAACAATTCTTCTGGCAAAAAAAAAAAAAAAGTCTTTATTTGCCCTCTCCCACCACGGGACGACAGAAACACTGTCTGTTGTTGACAGGTTGCTCCTCTCTCAATCTTTTTTTTGTTAACGGCACGAACCGAGACATGGCTGGACCAGGACATTCCTGTCAATTTTTACTTGAGCTTTTATGGCTTCTTCGTTTCCCCACATGTATAGGAATGAGCTGTCTGGAAAGGACGGTGAAAGTCAGTGAGTCAAAAGGTTAACAGCATAGTACAATGGCTGTATTTGACCACAACATTAAACTACTTCTGTGTTTAAATCTCTAAAGGCTAAGAGAGGAAACTATATTCAGCTGTGGAGCAATGTCTATTGTGATTGCTTCTTGTGCGACTGATGATGCAGTCCACATTCCTACTATTTTAGAAAATGAACTTAGGTTTCAGTCTAAACAGTGTATTGACCAATGATGATGATGCTTCTTTTATTTTTTTATTCTTCTTAGTATATGTCGAGACTACACTACACTTTATAAAGGGCAGTGTGTGCAATTTCAGACACATAGTAATGTCATGGCTGTTTTCATTTAGTACGAACTACCACGACCTGTGCAAGACAAATATGGGTGAATTGACGGTCTATTAGTAACTCTGTGACTTTTTATTAGTGTTATTACATTAAATATAATATATTACATTATATTATATTGTATGAAATGAAATTATATCTGTAAGCACAGAGCTGGGAGCCGTGGGGCAGATAGGGTTGAGTATCACAAATGTGGAGCAAAAACAAAACTTGACACTTTTACCCTCATCCACCATTGTATTACATAATCTTGCATTCGAAGAAATGCTTTGTTTTTCTTCGAACTTATGGCTTTTTGTGTCTGTCTCACCAAATTGGCATGGTTCCCTCGCTTTTCCTCACATGCCCTGGAGAATGAATAAGGAACCTGTTTAGATCTCTCTGCTCAGCGTCATTTTTGTGTCATGAGAACCGTGGCACAAAATGAAAGTGTGACTTTAGTCTTAACCAATATATAATGCAATTATGAATTTTGCTTTGGGATGTGACCTTGTCGAAGCTTAATATTTAGATGTGTTCAGCCCTTCGTTTTTACAGGCTCCCTGAATGGTGCCTGCCAAAACTGGTCACCACTTTGCAATTTCCTTCTTTCCTCATGTTTTTTTATATCGAGAGTTGACATGTGCTTTCGTTTTTGTGTGTTTGTTTGATATGTAAGAAGCATACGGAAGCAATAAGCGATTTTGTCTTCTATAAAAAAAAGCATAATTCAAAGATAACAGGCTAAATTCATGTTTGGTTAACTGCTAGGTTTTGATTGCCTGACACATTCTTAAGTCTGTTTATACCCCAGACAAGATCTTTCTATAAGTGTCCTGCATTTGTCAAAAAATAATGCAAGCAACTTACCATAATCTTGTGGTCTTCACCAATAGTTTTGTGTCTTGTTCAAATGTTCCGACTGATGCTTTTAATGTAAAACAAAAAAAAAGTTATCAACCAAAGGTGAAAATATTTTCATCATATATCAAGTCATTCAGATGATATTACCAGAAAATGTTTAAAGTTACTTGGGTGGGAATAAGAATCTTTATCATATTTTTTAATTTAACTTTTGAATTTTGCCAACATAGAGACAGCAGATAGTTTACTGTCCTTGTACTTACACGTTTATTAATGTTTGCTATATTTTGATCCTTTTCGTCTTCTGCTCCTGTATGAATAATACTTCTCAGTTGTCAGATGTTCAGGACTGTTCAATAATGTGGGGTTTTATGGCTTGGAGTAGCTGTTGACCTATGTAAATATTAACCCGAAGTCATTGATGTTAGTCAGTCTCTTTTGGAAAAATGTGGATAATTTGCCTTCCTGGATTCTCTTATTGCCCTAACTGCTCTCTGAGTCACTTCTCACTTCTTTAGCGCTCTATCCCAGCGGCATCACTTTCCTTTGGCCCTGCACTTTGTCATCCAGTGCTAATACAGGAAAGTCCAGCTGGATGCTGTTTTACACGCTCCGCAGCATACTGTTTTCCCCTTGGAAACAGCTTATTTAAACAACAACACCCCCTAACCATGTCTCACCAGGCTCTGTGTGAAGAATCCATGGCTTCTTCTTCTTTTAAACTAGAGGTATACACTAAAGTTTAACCGATGCTGTCGATTTATATGTCCTCTTTGGGAAGCACACACGTTTAATTGACCAGATTTTATCCTTCGAATTTTAAGACAAGCCGGATACCCTGCTGTGCTAATTATAGCAGTTATCTATCCTTGATATGTGCAAGCTGACTAAATAGAATTCAGAATAGGCCCACTGACAGCTTTTTGTCTCCCTAAATGTGATGGAAAAACGTTTAGAAATCAAACGGTGACCACGGGGGCCAAGCTGTCAGGAGAGTACTCATGGGTTCAGTTACAGGAAAGGCAGAAGGTGAAAGTGGGAGCCAGTGGATTCCAAGGCTTCTATCTGAAGACGATGGAATTACATAATCCTTATTGAAAGTAACATCTTCCACCTGTCCGCTCTGTCGGCACAATCCGTGTTTGAATTTTTCAAGTATTGGAATCGGCTTGGCCTTTTCCAAGTAGTTTTTTCTTTCCTATTTTCTTGCTTTGTCTAAAGTCAGTACCTGGTCTTCAGGATAAAATATATGTAAAACTTAAAGGTAAACATTTCCCCCTTATGTTATATTCGATTGTCATAGAAGCAGAATCTTTTTGATATTTTTGGAAAGAAGATTATTGTTGCCTAAAGGTGTCACAATAAGAGACAGTGATTTTGATCATACGAACAGCGTCCGGTCCAATTATTTAGTTTGAACAAAAGTAAAAGGTATCTTAAGTGCCATGGTTCGGGAAAGCAAATTCTGTAGTTTTAGTTCACATCATCACATAGTTTATTTTGGTCTGCAGCTCTGCATCGACGTGGTCTGAATTCGGTTAAACCTGATCACGTACCAGGGCAATATAGATGGCTCCATAATTTCCATCATAAAGGTGGCGATATGCACCGGGAGGTCCTCTACTTCTGACAGGGGCAGCCTTCATGCCCTGGCAGGCCATCAGGCGGCCTGAGGGCTTAGGGTGCGGATAGCTCCCACGTGGCATCTGTTGTCATATTGTGAATGCAAGCCATGCACCGGCTCTCTATTCACAGCCCTACCGACCACTAGCCGGGACGGACGGCACTGGAGGGAAAGTAAATGGATCAGCATCTTTCTCTTTTGAATACTTCCCCCTGCCTTGTGTAAGCAGAGTTGGCCATGTGGTACTGCTTCAGAGAGCCATTTTGTGACACTGGGATGTAAAAACAGTTGTGTCACGGGACAAAAAACGCTTTGTGATCGCTGACATGCAAGCCATAATAATTCTTCTTCTTTAATCTTTTGGTCAAGTAGACACATGCCGATGCATGTTTTGGGGAACCTATAGCATGAGTATATTTCACTTGAACAAAACAAAGTAAATGTATTCAATAACCTTGGAAATTCTGCTTGGATATGTTCAGTGAAAATGTTCTCAATATGTAGCCTGCACAAACTCAGCTCCCTCAAAAATCATTGTGGAAGGGTGTCTTTGTCCGCATAGCAACAACAGCATTCCATTGAGGTGACTTTCACTCTTTTTTGGGGGGGTGTCTGCCGGAGATGCTTTGTTCTGTTGGCCTCTTGACCTAAAGGTGAGGAACCCAGGAGACACATTCTGCAGTGGTGTCCCAAAGTGGTGATCGTATGGTGTAAACATGGGTGGAATAGTTTCTCCGGCTGATGTCTCAGTGGCCCCTTAACACGCATAGCTTCCTTGAAGGAAGAAAAAGAAAAGGCGTGTTAAATTATGCCAGAGAAAAAGGGTCCGTTTCCTCTCTGTTTCACGATCCAAAGCATGAGGGTTAATGAAAAGATGTACCATTACCACTGATTTTGGTCATTTTCAAATATATATATTTTTTTATGCCAGTGGATACTAAGTGTTTCCCTCTGCTGTAAGACAGTGAGCTGGTCAGATGGAGTCAGACGAGTTAATCCCTCTTTGGCTAAACTCATCCCAGGACAATCTAAAAGGAAGCGAGCCACTGAGGTAACTGCTTCCTATGCCTCCCTGTTAATCTCGTGCTGTGATTCATACTTTCTCTAAAGACACACAGAGACCAAAATCTGCATTTGATAATGACAACCCATCTCTCATTATTTCCATCTGTTTACACTAGAGTTTGACGATTCATGTTGTATTCATTTATTACATTTTAGGATTTAAGTTCTAATTTTACTTCCTCCGCACTTCATATTACTTAGATAAATACAAGAATCAAGAAACAAAATGACAGAACCCAAGTGCTGCTGCTCGTGTTTCTAATATGCTTTAATATGCTAAATATAATAAACCCAGTACATTTTTTTAAATGGGTACAGGATGCAGTTCATAATCATAATTCATAATCCATAATCCATCCTTCAAAAGCTAAAATAAGTGTAAGGACCCCGTAAGGATCAATTAATAGATCTCTCAGAAAAGTCCAGGTGTATTTTTAGTTTCAACACTAATTTCAAAGTGTTTATTTTTCCTGAAGGTCTTCATCTGTTTGTGGTTTAAAAAGATACAATTGGCAATTGCGCCACCTTTTATCCAGACTAAAATAATAGTATAGTTACAGGTTTCTGCAGCCAGGCCCAATTTAGATTGTCCTAAAGGCTCGACATCAAATCAAATCAACATTTATTTATATAGCTAATATTCACAAATAACAATTTGCCTTGTAGGACTTTACATCCGTACATATTTTCCTGGTAAGCATGAGCTCATCTTTGGTTGTAATGTTTATTTTCTTCTTCCTTCTCATACTCTGTTGCCTCGGGAATTTTGTTTCAGAGATGGTGGTCGGTTGCTGTTGACAACAAAGTTCTGACTCCACTGTTTCTCATCAGTAGTTTCCGAAGACCTGTGTAATGGAAAGAGCTCTCCCAAGGTGCTAGATAGCTGGGGTCCATCTGTCTGTGAACACCGTTGATTGCATTTTGGCCGCCCCCGTGAATGAACAGATCTTTGGGCACAGAAGGCCACTTTTCCAGTGTGCGCATGCAGTTGTGCAAATGTGAGGCTGGCAACGCTTTATTGGGCCAGCTAGGTAGCTTCTGACTCGGTGGGCTACATTCACATAGAAGGAGCCCTCCCACCTAACAGTGTGCAAGTCCACACCTCCAGCAATGTTTCACCAAAGTAAACCATCAACTTAAAATCTGATCATTTACAGCGGTGGCTTTCCCTTTGTAAATGGAGTCTGCCCACCTATCTTTAATAGGCTTTGCACTTATCTACTGTATTAAAGCCTGTTTTATTTATATGATTTCCTAACATTGATCCTGACCTATGTAGTTTCATGACATTTCAATGTTTTTTTGTGTGTGTGGGACAATAAGTATTTTGACACTATACCATACTATACAGTGGTGCCTAAATTTATGAAACCATTTTCCCATTAGTGGTCACTTTTGAACCTAAATGCATAAGTGGGTATATTTTTACAGCTGTAAAAGGGTAACAAAAAAGGTGAATTAGTGAAGTGGACCCTGATTCAGCCTATTCATGAATTTAGAAAGCCATTCCCATTTTGAAATTATTATGTTCAAAATAAGGGAATAGAGTCAATACTTGTCAAGCAAAGGGCCAAGAAATCAGTGAGGATTAAGTGGATATCTTCCTAATTAGATTAGATTAGGGCCAGTAGTGAGGTAAGATTTTTTTCTTTTTACCCTATCCGCGAGCCTCACACACAGCTTGTCCTCTGTGGGGGGAAATATGTACAATTTCCTCAGGTTCTCTCTTCTTGATGAAAACTCAAAGCCACTTCAGTTTTGGGGATTGTGGGTTATTTTATTTGAGTAGAGGGGATTTTCTTTCAATCCTGCAGTTTTCCTTTTCGACTGTGGTCAATAGTTTCACATTTGAAAAGAAAATACATATTTTTTCTCCCTCTCAGTGCTTTTCTGGCCCCAGGCAATCATGCTTTAATGTATTTGATTCACCCAAATCGAATGTATACATGCTGGTTTTGAGTTTTCAGTGTGATAAATCATTTGAAGGACACACTTAAGACATGCTCATGGAAAGTGATTTGTTTCCTCATGTTAAATTTTACTGCATGCCTGTCCTTAGACCCCCAGCTGAAATATTCAGACAACATTGCTGATGAATAGATGAAGAAGAAAACCAATGTAAATTATGTTGACATTCTAATATTTAAAACCCAAATACAAGGTTTGAATCTATTTAAGGTGATTCAGATTTTTTCCTCTGGTAAGTTATGTATGCATACTGGTGGTGGGGTGTTATGCTTTTCTAATAGGAGTGATAATGATTCCCAGTCATAAGATTTGTAAAAAGTATTTTTCAATTTATTCTCCAGCTATTTTGTTTTGTTTAAATTGTAGAGTCAACAGGCGGACCCCATTCATTTAAGGAGTGTTATCGAGGACCTCCCTTTCCAAACTACTGGTGGCAATTACCGCATGTTAACCTCATTCCGGGTTGTAAATTAAACCTCATAGGAGTCTGATTCAGGACACAACACGCATTGTCTAAGTTTCATGGCAAAATATAATAAATCATGACAGTTTCACGGTCGATGGAACTTGAGCCCCTGTGCTTTTCAGTGTCTTCTCTCTTCTCTCTCTTCTCTGTGCCGCCTCACATTAGCAGAACCCAGAACAATTGCAGTTTGGAAGTGGTGCTTGTAGCGCTGCACGAGGAGAGACTCTTGATGGGGATCACAAGAAGTTTTGTTCTTACTAATAGTTTGATGAAATTTTGACTTGGGGGGGACGTGGGCTTGTCATCTGGATGTGTTTAGATTGCGTGTGCTCAGAGCTGGCAGCCAGATGGCTCCAGCTGAGGGACAATGAATTCTCCAGGGTCCACAGGGGAGAAAGCCCTTATTCTGATTTGTCTCCTCGGATGAAACCACATCTGGGCAGCCTCAATGCCCCTCGTCAGCATGTGGAACACGGAGGCCTCGCAGCTCTTTGTTCATTTGGTGCTTCAAATTGGATTATTTGACTCCCAAGTTGTAATTTCTAAATGAAATGTAGATGATCGAGTATACAAAACGTACCCATCAGTCAGTTATTGTTATTTGAAATCATCAGTTGTAGAGAACTGTGGTTGTAATTATGGAATGGGTTTCATGGCGCTCTGTCAAGCCCCTTGGGAGTCACAGAGGAATACTCATTTATTAAAATGAGCTCACTTTCTCAAGTTATGCAATTGCACTCTTTGCAGTTGGATTTCTTTCAGGTCTTTGACTCTCCCGTCATCTGTTTATACCTGCTCTCTTTTGAAACATTACCTCAATTGCCTGAGTGTGTGGAAGGACCATACCCATTGTCATGCAAGATGGCAGTTTGTTTTAGTTTGTGGTAGATCATGGATGGATGGATACATAGAATACAAATGGAATCTCTATCTCTCTAAGAGCTTCCCCAGTTCATTTGTTCCCAACACCTCAACACACTATTGTTATAAATAGGTCTCCTGTCACCACTTGTGATTGCATCTCTATCTCTCGTTTTATGCATACACAAGGATGACTTTTCTATTTCAACACTAAATCATTTTTTGAGCCAGTCTGACTGTACAAATACAAGAATGAGAGTGGAGTCCGAAGGGGCTGAGAGCATCACTATGCTTTTTTGTAGCTACTCGGCAAAACTAAGCCAGTTGTATGCAGATGAACAAAGAACTGGTATTTTTTTTTATATGACAGACTAGTAATAAAGAGAGAAAACGGGAATTGCTATCTCTCTAATTGCATCTTCCACAAATTGTGCAGTGCATTTTCTGTCTGGATTTATCCAGGATTTGCAATTCAAAGCATTCAGTCAAATTGAGGATTTACTCAAGCGTCCATGTTGCTTTGTTTTTCCAACTATGTACAAGATAGCTCCTGTTTCCATTATTTGTTATTTTACCTTTCGTCAAGCAGGTCTGTACCAGCGGTTTCCTGAGCTTTGGCATGACCACTTGCTGTGCCATTTCATCACCGTTTCTGGCCTTTACCCTATGTCAAACCGAGTGACAAGTATTATCTTCAGCCTTTTCCGACTCTCCACAGGAACTCCATTGCATAAGATTACTCTTCAAACACACTACATTTTGCAGATGAGCCATGGCTGCACACACATTTTGCAGTTGAGGAATTACAATAGAACTGTGGTTCATATGAGTGTTTCCAGATGTGGCAGCGGTGTGGGTGAGTGGAGGGTGCACCACCGAGATTTGTGGTGTCTTGACAGATAACGCATCATTTGTCCGACTAGTGTGACAAATGTCAATGGGTGCATTTACTTTTCACAATAAACACATTTGCTGAAAGAGGGAAATGCTTCACTCTGCCAAAAATGTATTTAGGCAGGTTTCACAGTTGACTGGCAATGACAAGAATAGCCCAGAGCAATGGGCAGGAGACTTTTCTTGGAGTAACACAAATGTTACAGGAACATACTTCTTACTTTAGACCAGAGGAACCTGTGGTTCAGTGTCAGTGTTTTCACCGGCTCCATTTCTGCATCAAAATTGTTTGATTGTTTGGTTTGGGAATCCGGTGTGGGCTCACAACCACGTGCCGACACAAACGATTCCTCCTGGGTCATCGTTGCCTTTACAAAATGAAGAAGGATCTGAGAGAACCCACCTAGACCTCTTTGTAAATCTGGCCCGTTTTGTCTACACCCCCCACACTCTCCTTTTGGGTCAGCTTTGGAGCTGGCAGTGACGCATATTAAGTGGAAGGCACTTGCATTACAAAGCGGGCAGAACAAAACGGGAAGAAAATGTTTTTCAATGTTTTGGCGTTAGCTTTGGCTGCAGGAGATGCAGAAACTAATAATGACAAAGTGAAGTGAGTTTCATTAGAAATCAAACCTCTGATTTTATTTAGCCCCCACTTACTGCCAGATTCCAAACCGTGGTGTGGTTCTTCCTGTTGCTTTAATTGAGATTGAGAATAGATTTTGTATCCATTTAAAATGAAGTGTTCAGTCATTGTTAATTCTTCCCAATCTTAGCTTACTACAGGATTTGTTTTCAGTACAGAAGTACTCCAGTCATCCTCTGTATGTTTAGATACATATAAAATGGATATTTGCCATTTAGCAGTCCTAGTTATAATATTACCTGTGTATATATGTGTTGTCTATAAACTGAACCTCCTATTTTAATTTGTTTTAATGGTCCTAATATCATATCTGTTTTATCTTGCAGCATCAACAATAAACTGCAGCAGCCAGAAGCTGCATCGGGGGTGCTGGAATATGCCATGAAACATTTTGGGGAGCTGGTAAGCCCTTTTTTTTTAAATGTTATTTGACTATGTGGAGTATGCAGGTCTTCTCCGCATCTGTGTTTTTTCTCAGTGTCCTCCGGCTATGGAAACTGAGCGTGAATGGTTGTTGGGTCTGTGTGTTGGTCCTGCAATAGGCTGGCAACCTTTCCAGGGTGTACCCTGCCTGTCGCGCCAAGTCTGCTAGGATTGGCTCCCGCCCTCCCTGACCCTCAAAGGATAAGAGCTTTAAATATTGGATTGATGCATCTTTATATTCCCCAAATCCACAAAGGGAAAATATCTTAGTTTGTATTTAGACCAACATAGGGACAAAAAAGTCTGCAACGTCTATTGTATGTTTCATTGTGCTATTTCTACAGGACACCGTAGAAAATATTTGTAAAATCCATAGTATTCTCTTTAATAATAAGACTTTCAATACAGGACTTACCGTATTTTGATCTGTCAGGAGTACATATTGAATCAGTGCCCTCGTGTCTGTATACTTCTGGGTCTCGTGTTTGCATTGACTTCTTCCCAGGGTATTCTTTCCCCCATACACACAGTTCAACATGGGGAAAAGGTTAATTTGAGACACATACCCCCAGAACACCCTGTTCTGAATGTGCAGCACATGGAAAAACCATCTGCTCTGCTGTTAAGTCGAGGGCAAGGAGCGGAATTATGGAATTTTTTCTACAATCGAAAGAATATTTGGATTTTCTTACTAGTATGTTAAGTTTTTATCTCTCTCTGCTCGGTATTTTTCAGAAAATTCTTGGGAGTATGTTGTGCTTTTCGCCAGTGGCAAAAGGTTTTACTCCTTGATACCAAAAAGTACACACAATAATAATTTATTAAGGGCATGTGGTTTGTTCCTTTAAGTCCTATGTGACTACTGATGGGCCAAATTGAATAAAATGTGTCACTCCTAAATGTCAGCAGTGATATTCTATTATGTTGTATTTCAGTGTTAAAATTGAAACAGTAATTATTTGACTTTTTTTTTTTTACTAAAGATTATCTATATTTTTACCTCTAGGTTTTTTGGTGTTCATGTAGAGTACTTTTGCTCCATGATATAATTTGAATCACCTGTTCCACATATAAAGTTACTGTGTAGTTTAACAGTGGACATGACACCTTCACTGCCATTTTCCACATAAGTTGCATGAGAGGAGAAGGGTACTCATGCTACCTTTAACCCAACTGCATCACTGAGACTTTTCCAATATGGGTGTACTGGAGAAGCTTTCAAGTTTCATCCTTTTCCCCTTCCTTCCTTCCTTCCTTCTTTCTATCTAACACACAACATGACCTGAGACAACTTTTTTTTCTTTGACATATTTCCAGAGGATTTATTCAGCTAAACTGTCTGGGAGCATTTGTGTTATGTTGTTCTGTTTTGTTTTAGATTTTTTGATCATATACATTTTTGTGTCATTTAAATATAATCTGTACTGTAGAAATCAAAATATTTTCAGAATGAAATATCAACAAATTAGCATTACTATAAAGACTTTAGTGATAAACTCATTGTTATTGTTACTAATTACAATCAATAATAATAATGCAAATCAGTTTGAATAATTACCGCTCAGAGCTCAATGAAATTCTTTCTAAAACGGTCATTTGAGAAAGAATGGTGAAATAAAATGCATCAGTAAACTAACTAATTTTACTGTGCTCTTTAAAAGTCCCAAGTGTGTGGCAGTTTTTAGGGGAAGACACTGTTTTATACTTATTGCTTGGTTAATAGGATAATCAGTGTATGTGTGTCGTGAAAGATGCAGTGAAACAAACAAGGCAGTGTTTTCATGACCACTTCAACATTCATAATAAAATTGATTTTATGAAGCCCAAAATCTGGACAAAAGTGTGTCCCAGCCATCAGACCGCCCTTGGTAAAGTTATTTTTTTCTTTTGCCTTAATAAACTGCCTTTATGCTTCCCTGCAAAAACATGGTAAAGAGTGCATTTCATTGTGTACTTCCAGAAACTCCGTTTATGAGGTAATTTTTGGGAAAGCTTCACTGTGGGAACAAAAGGTTGAGAAAAAGAAATGAATATAAATCAGCGTATGTATTTGTATATGTAAATAAAAAAAACTAAATATGTATATTATGTATACGTATATGCTTTATATATATACTCTACTTATTAAAATAAGTCATCACTACGTAAGGTTACAATTTAGATGTAACAGATAGAGGATTGATTGATTGCTTTAAATTTGAAACCTCAGCCAGTTTTTATGTGGATACTGAGTGTGGTTCAAAAAAATGTTTCCTTGTCTTAAGAAGTATTTATCAAAGTGTCATTTGACAAAAACATTTTTTAGCTTCATGATAAAACACAGACAAAGGGTCCATTTTAGCAGTCCACATTTGAACACTTATACTGTATGGTTCCAGTTTCACATTTCTTTCTGTCTATTGTCTTTTTTTCCACAAGGAAATCCAAGCCACCTGGTATGAGAAACTGCACGAGTGGGAAGATGCTCTGGTGGCATATGACAAGAAAATTGACATGAACAAAGAGGATCCCGAGCTCATCCTGGGCAGGATGCGCTGCTTAGAGGCTCTGGGAGAATGGTACGTCTTTACTAAAATATCTGTTTTGAGTTCAGTAGGGCTACAACAACTTCTTCGAATGTACGTTTTTGCCATCAGGTCACTGATTCATTTCTATATATTTGTCATCTTTTCTCACTGTACTGTGTTAACCATAAGCTTTTTTTTTATAATTTAATTCCCCTCTGCATTTAGATTTAAATGTGACTCACTGATGTGGTAAAATAAAGAGCTCATTCGGTTAGTCAGTTTCTTGGCCCCAATGTATAGAGACGGTTGTGGAGAGGTTGTGGACTTACTGTGAGCTCTCGAATCAACGACATTTTTGTTTGTTTTTTTGTTCATTGCCCCATGATTCCTGCCATTAGGGTTTTGATGAGTGGGCACAAAGAGAGTCAATGGAATCTCTCCATTGACTGAGGTAATTTTACCAGAAAATGCACAAGCAGCCATCCAACACCAGTTTGGCACCGCCACACCAAATGAAACCTCACCACAGCTGACGCTCACCTCCAAAGAGCACTTTTAGGGAAAGAAACGGTCACAAGATGTCCGTAGGATCCAAATATGCGGATTGTCACCGAACATTGACACTCACCAGATGGAAATTTGCTTATGTAACTTGCCATTCTAGTAGCAAGGAAGTGATTCAATCATTTCACAAGAAAATGATTCAGCTGGAGAGGTTCTGTGTTTATGCTTGTGTGCTGAGGATTGGTAAGCCCTAGAGGTGAAATGACTGAGACTGACTCATGAGTCAGAAGTGATCGGATTTAAAAGAGCACATTGTTCCCTGTGCACAGTTCCTCTATGAGCTAACTGAAAACTAGCGAGAGGAATAATCGTCATGCTCAAAATATTTTTTCCTGAGTTGAGTTGGACATGTTTGGAGGAAACACTTAAAGTCTGTTAAATAGTTCACGATAGTCTCTCACTATTTTCATTATCTCTTTTATATTATATTGTACGATGTGAATGTGCTCTAAAATGTTTTTTACGTTTTATGCTCAGGGGACTTATGATCTTATTCCAGCCTTTTTTTTTTTTTTATATAAAATATCATACCATTTCCTGTAAACCCACACAAGTGTTTCCAAATTTCAGGTTTCTTTTCAGGTTATTGTCGGTTTGAGATTCGGGGAATTACTCAATGTTACCGAAAGCCATATAATAAAAGAAAATGAAAAAGGTGTAATATCTCTTTCACGGCAGATATTTTGGCTTGTCAAAGCAGGAAAATCACAGGTGTAATTCATAGTGACTGCATTCCATCCAGTTGAGCTAGCCCTGGGGTCTTGACATTGTGCATGTTGTTACTGGAACACGCATTACATTAGAGCCATTATTGACGAGAATTGTTTAAACGTAACTTTTTTTTTTGATAATATAGATTCAATATCTACGGTGGAAGCTAACTATTTCCCATTTATCATTTTTATTAGAACACAAACAGAACCGATACACCAAAATGGATAGGAGGAATTTAGATGTTAGAAAATAACAATTTTCATGGGCTCTCAAAGACCAGAGAAGAGATCTTCTCAGGTGGAAACACGTGTTTAGTGGCCCAGTGGTTTGTCGTTTAGGGCCTTCAAAAACTGTACTCATTGCTAAATAAATGTCTCTTTTAAGCTTACTGGATTCATTCTAGCACCTATTTAATTGAAATTCCAAAAACTATGATGGTCTGCTGAGTCATAAAAAAAAAAAAAGCCCGGCTCTTCCCTCACACTTTCTGTTTTTCTGCTGCGGAGTACCAGAGCTTTTTGTACTTGTTGCTTTTGTGTTGTACGACAGCCAGGCAGCTGGAGAACGGCTTCACTCCTCTGACCTCCATCCAAACCTGCCTCTCACTTTTCCTTTGTCTCTCGCTCTCACTCACTCACTCACTCACTCACTCACTCACAAAAATGTTATCTAATAATCTATTAGGAAAAATATTTACTAAGGTCAGGATCCTTCTCATCCTTGGCCTTCTTATGAAAGATTTCTTCAATTGCTATGCACAGGAGAAGTACATTTCACTTCTTGGCATGTTATTCTATTCTTCTTTTATCATTAGGACCAGAACTCGGGTAGAGCATTTATAGCTGTTGAAAATTCATTCTGGTTATAATATCACTTTAGAATAGGGATGGGCATTTCAAGAAACCACACGCGCACACACACGCAGAGAGCGAGAGTGCAAGAGAGCTCTCAAATGACTCTGCATATTTTTGGTAGAGTTATGATAGCTTTACCTGTCAGAATTTGCACTGCAACTCATCTCCGTTTATTTTTTTGAAGGAGTTCCACGTTCCACACAGATCTTTTTGACGGGTGCGGTAGTCCTGTTTCTTTGTTACTATGGTTTTAACTCTTGCCACTCAATTGGGAATTAGCATTTCAATCATTACTACTAATTGCTCAACTTCCTTTAATGCCTGTTTGCTTTTTATTCAGATATAAAACACTATCAGTTTTGATTGAATTGGTTTGATTTAAGTCTCTACACTTTGTCACCCAATCCACTTGGAAAGCCTGTGATGGCTCAGAGCAGTTTCATAATATGTGAAGTTATTACTGTTGACATGCTGTGTAACACAAAGACTGCCATAATTCTGAACATGGCATTGAACAAATCTGGAGTTGCTACCATCTTAAGCTTTTGGTTCTTGTTTTACAGGGGTCAGTTACACCAGCAGTGCTGTGAGGAGTGGACACTGGTGAGCGAGGAAACCCAGGCCAAGATGGCTCGTATGGCTGCAGCTGCTGCTTGGGGTCTAGGTAACCAATCGATTACTTCCTATCAGACATGAAATAGTTATTAATGGTTATTTAAACACTCAGGGAAGTGTTCTGAAAAGGCTTGTGCACAAACTCTCTAGGCCAGGACTGGGAAACGTTGACGATAGACCTCACAACCGGAGGGCCTCGTTGTGACCATGCACTGCCACTTGAAGGATATTATAGCCCCATCATTTACTTAGCCAACAATAGTAACTCATTTAATGAAAATAACGAAATACATCAAAGTTCACCACAACCGTAAAACCAAGTGTCTTTGAACGTTTTTTCATTTTTGTTAATTGACTCGCCACAAAAGGTGAAGGCAGGGGCCACATGCGGCCCGCGGGCCACCGGTTGTCCATCCCTGCTTTAAGCCATCTTCTATGTGACTTAATGCAACAGTGCCATCAAACAAGGGAGCAAGGAAAACAGTACCAGGTCTTGCCAAGTTTTCCTCGCATAACTAGATGGGACTAGTATCCAGTCATAACATTGACAAGTTGTAATGTGCAATGGTGGAGAAAAGCCGGGACCACACTGAAATAGCAACCTCTGAGGACTGCGGTGTCTGGCTTTGCCTTTCCTCAATAACTCAATTGCAAACTCTTAGACGATAGCCAACCAGCAGGCATGTCTGTCTGAAGAGTCGGAGGGACATCTTTTGTTGCTGGCTTCCCAATCATTTATATCATTGCAAGTAAAGGTTAAGTTAGGTTCAAAGCAGCCGGGACATTTTGCTAAACTTTGGAATTTGCTTTAGAAGCGAGGTTGTAAGATGTCCATAATTAAATGGAGTCAGTCATTCTCCCACACTTTCTGCTCCAGCCTTTGTCTGACTGCTGTTTCTGCAGGGCACTGGGACAGCATGGAGGAGTACACGTGTATGATCCCGAGAGACACGCATGATGGCGCTTTCTATAGAGCAGTGTTAGCCCTGCATCAGGACCTCTTCTCATTGGCTCAGCAGGTGGGTTGCGTCATCAGTATTTCATTCCATTCCAGTCAACCTACATCAAAAGTCATGCCACATATGAATCCGTATGGCATTGTGGCTTCTGAATTTTTTTTCACAGGTCTTCATTGAAAGGTTTGAAAAGCTCAAATTATTGGATACTAACACTGTAACGAAACGTAAACACTGATTTATTACCATTCCAGTCGGGATGAATTCCCACATCATTCTCATTAAAAGAGATCAAATGTCCACCGTTTCTATTCATCTTTGAGAATCTGGTAGTTATTTGTTGTGGAAACCTTATGCAACTCTTAAGAAGTGTAAATCATCACAGCATTAGGCCTCAGACAGATGTAGGGCCGCTCTCCCCTCTCCTGTCGGCCTGTCAACAAGGTCTGGTGGAGGTCGGCGTGTTGTTTTCCTCATTGGGGGATGGTGGGGGATGGTGGATGAGCTCATGCTCCCTGAAAGCGGATTTGTTCAAGCTGGATGCCCACGTGTCTAACAAACCCAAGCTCCAGCACTGACACCAGTAAACACCTGCTCCTCCAATTTCCCCTGGACTCATCCTCCAAGTGCCTTTTTCACCACAAAGCCCCGGGGACTTGCTCCGCGTGCCCCCTCATTCCCCGCTCGGCCGCCCTCCCCCACACTAATTTGCAGATTGGGTCCAGGTGTGGCCCGTAGGACTCGGCATCGGCCGAATAGGGAAAGCAGACTTTCGACTCTCGCTGACAATGAGGCCACTCACAATGAGTGAAGAGGAATGAAAAGCAGATGGAGCGAGGGTGAAAGCTTAAATGTCAAAATGAGCTCAGTCAAGTCTTCCGGATGTGGTTGGTAATCCTCGAGCTCGTAACTTTTGATTCCATCGGTCAGTTTCCACCCAGCGTGCTCCCAGCAGCCAGACGTTTGCTACGTGGGTCCTGGCGTGCATCTGTGCAAACAAAATGTTTCAGGTTTCTTGGTTTGATAAATCTCTGTGTTTGCTCTGTCGCAGCAGCGATGATGTGCAGACAGCAGCAGTCACGCTAAAGCGGCCTGCCGTGCCAAGAGTCATGACATATTCAGTCCTCCGGAGTGCTTTTGATTTGTAAATTGTCCCATGGATTTCACGAGCCCGAGCCCTGCCTTTGACTTCGGTCATGTTTGGGCTTTGTTTTGAGTTTCCTGTAGCCGTTGATTTGGCCGTAACCACTCACACGGCGGCCTTCGTATCACGCCGTAATGCAAAGTAACATTGTTGAACTTAAACCTGCACGAGTATATGAGTGCAACCTTTATGTAAGCGCATGGGAGATTGGGTCATGGGTTGTTTGCACTGCCAGAAGCCAGACACTGCATTTATCAGGAGTCGTCTGGACTGCACATTTCGAATGAGGCCCTAACACAGTAATTCGGGAGTAAACAGGACCATAACTGAGTGGAGGCTGTAAAGGGGCAGCCTCATTGTCACCTTGTCTGAACCACCCTCCCATAACCCCTCCTCTGGTTGTGCATGCCTGAAGAGGTGTTTTGGCACGCCATCCCTCCTTTCCCTCCCCACGAAAAAAATAATTGGTGGGAGTGGGTCTGAAACAGCTGTGTATCCTGGCCTTCCTCAGTCATTCTCCCTCGTTTTACCCTCCCGCAAATCCCAGTTTCTTCAAAACATTGGCCGTAGAGGCCCAAGCAGTCAGCAGACTTTCAGCAACAATACCTATGTCCTCGTTTGTTTCCTTCGCTGGATCAGTTCTTTCTCTCACTTCCTGTTTTTCCCCACCTAATTTTTTTTTTTATCTTTTTCCAGTGATGGAATTTATGCAGTATCCTTCATTTCGTGTATGAAAAGTCACCGATCTGGAATTTTACAAATTAGTCGGTAATAAAACGTGTTACACCCAAAATAACAGGAAGCTAGCAAAAGGTTCTTTGGTGCGTCAATGTGCTATGAAAGATGGTTGAATGTTTTTTTTCAGTCTCCAGTCCCTCTGCCTTTATCTGAATGTGTGCAGTTTTTTTATATATTTTTTTAAAGATTGATCCCACATCCACGACTATAGTTATATAACTGTCTCACTGTTTCTCTTAACAGTTTATTCACTTCTCCTCATATAACACTTGGCACTCAGCGGTGCAATAAAGTATTTTGCTGTCCAAATCCTAGATGCAGTAGATGCCGTTGGTAGAATTCAAGCGAAAGGGCCCAAGTGGCAAGCAATAGCATGTTCATTGTTACTTTGTACAAAGTGTCTTTTTCCTTGGTTATTGCCCAATCCGACTAGACGTCATGCAAGGCCTTTTGAGAAAAGTTTGACATTATATCCTGGTGCAATTTAAGACCATGCTAAGTGATCGTGGTTTGTTTAAGTCTTACTAATAATCTTTTGTGTTTGTTTGTGTTATTTGTTGTTACTCGCAGTGCATTGACAAGGCAAGAGACCTCCTGGATGCCGAACTGACGGCCATGGCCGGAGAGAGCTACAGCCGAGCTTACGGGGTGAGCCAAATCTCGTCTTGAGCCAAAAGATTTGGCGCCTGGCTTCATTCGATAATCTAACATTTTTCATGTGCAGACGGATTATGTCACAGCAACAAAGTGGTGATTTATTCAGAACAAAGGCTCGGCACTACTGTCGAAAACATACATATTTACACTTTCCCCCCTGCTCTGTGCCCATATCTTCAACCTTTTTACATGGAATTATACAAGCAACATTTCAAATATGAAGTCGAACTCGGCAGTTTCCTCTCATGCACAGTTTGTCAGGTATTGTAACCTTATCCTGAAAAGCCTTTTGAGTCCTGTGGATTTTGATGCATGCACTGACAGCATACCCACATCTGCAGGCATCTATACATTTCGGATGGTGTTCCACTTAAAATTGTCAGATGGTAACGAGTTCATCAAATGGAGATGACTGACAGATCTGTGACACGGAGGTCCGTGGATTGTTGATGCACTCAGGTGCCAGTTATGATTAATTCACCGGCTCTGATGATGCCCTAGTTTTGCACGGAAGAATGAAAAATGAAATGTAACTATGAATGCATGGATAAAGAATGAATGTGTTGTATGTGTGTGTTTGTTTTCCAGGCCATGGTATCTTGCCAGATGCTGTCTGAGCTAGAGGAGGTGATCCAGTATAAGCTGGTGCCAGAAAGGAGGGACATCATCAGGGAAACATGGTGGGAGAGGCTTCAGGTAACTACGGCCCATGATATATGGACACACAGACACTCACTCACGTGCAACTACAAATGCAATGTAAAGCAGATGTTGGAAAGGCTACTGTTACTAATGGGAAACATTACGAGCCATAAACCATATATACACGGCAAGACGCATGCAAATACCTCGGTGTGACTTCGCCATTCGTCAGTTTCTGCATATTTGTCCGTTTTAAATTCGATCATCATTTTTATTTTTAGAATTATTGTTGCATCAAAATGAGTATCATTTCAAAACACAGGCAAAGCAAGAACATACTCATGTCATTTCTGCACTGTCCACTTAACTGGTGCTTTTTTATTGTATTATCTATTATCAATGTTCTTGTCATAATGGCAATGCAGGGGAAATTGTAGTTAACAAAATGACCAACTAACAACAGTATGCTTCAGCATGTCAAGAACTAATTTTCATTTGTTTCTGGGTATTAATGACTGTAGACATGAACAAGGTTATGCATATGGGACAACCACAATGGAAGACAAGGACAATGTAACCTGCTTATGACTGGAAATGGAATGGAAATGTTATTTGATCTGATCATAGTGATAAAACAGAAATACAAATATCAGATTGGAACCATTCGTGAAAACCTGCTTCATAAACTTGTTTCCATAGCCTGATATTTAAGATCATCAAGTGACGTTGTGACCCAAAATGACAGTTAGCATATGCAGTAAATGGACTGTTAATTTGAGTTATTTGAACTGACCTTTTCAAACGCAAACTTGCTATTGCCAACTTGTATTGACCTTTAAAGAACATTCAGGGGAAAAAGCACATCTCAGTTTGTCTAAGCCCATCCAAACTCTGTCTGCTTACCAGTGATTGTGATTACTGTTATTATCTATATTAATTGTTCATTTCAGGGTCGTACATGCTTAAAAATGAAACAGGAGGACGTGTGGAAGAACCAAAAATCCACAAGTGGTTTGGAAATATTGCTGTCCGCCAAGACTTTAGAATTTGAGACAAATGGTGTCTGATCAACGATAATACTGTTTAAGTTCATATTTTCCATGTTGGCCATTTTACAGATGAATCAAAATGCGATTATTTGAAGGAACTCGGCCTTGTGTGTGCATGTGAAGAGTTTTAGCCGGGCAGATAAAGTGGAAACTTTTGATCTTCTATGCATCATCCCAGATTCTCCATATTATGCAAGCTGTATTAAACTTAATTTAATGGAGCATGTATAATGCTACTTACTGTCAGTCCCTGTCAGCATACCTCATCTTCTGCCCACACGATTCTGACATTCTGGAAAATTGAAATAACCAAAACACGGAAACCTACGTCATTCTTTACCTTACCCAAAGGCCAGCCGCACAGTGTTTATCTGAAAACTTTGCTGTGCTGTCCCTGAAAGGAGATGAGATGATTAAATTTTCCATAATCCTCAAAACATAAACATTTAAACCAATCAGGATGACTAAACTGAGAGAGAGTCATGCGTATGAACCAATCGGTTGTTATTTTAAACGGACACAAAATCACACACACAAATCAGCTGCACACATCCCTATGCAGTAAAATGAAGATACTCTTGATCATCATGCCTTTTTTCCATTCATGAAAAAGATGAAGGGGGTATGTGGGATCAAGAGGGGTCTTCCAGAGCAAACAGCCAGGGCCCATAATTGCAGCACCAAAGCTGGGGCTGTAATACTTGACAGGTTTCTTTTCTCTATTGTGATTTATTAGAGGCTGACCTCACACATCTGTCAGGGATTCTCGGTTCCACTCCTTTACTCTTTCTTCTTCTAACTGTCTCCTCCTCATCAAAGGAGTTAGAGGTACGGCAAAAGGTGCATTTAAAAAGAAAAACACTGCACCGCATTGTTTGTGTGTAAATGTGTGTTATTGCAAATTAGTGAGTTCACAGTCGTCAACCAGTTCGAATGTTGTACTCTGAACCCTGGGTTGCTGTTTGATACTTCCAGACCCTGTTCTGTGTTTTTTGGCATCTCAGCTTCCTTCACACGCAGATCATGACACATCTTAACTATCCTCTTGGAGAAAAAAATAGGAGGGGTCCTACTCCTTTCTTCACCAACATACCTTGTCTTCCTCTATATTCACATTTAGCAATAATTCACTCATTACTGGACTTTTAGTAGCCAGCCCCTTTGACTTTTGAGCAATGGGTTCTTTATTTTGATTGAGGACCTTGTTTATTCATCGCTCTATTGCTTTCCACTGATTGCTGTTTCTGTCCCTTCTTGGACCCCACTGGAATAGCTGCAGGGCCATCGGCTGGAGACCTTTGCTCTTTGATGCTTGACACCTTCAAATCATCATCCCCATGAACTGGTGGTCTCAACTCCTTGCCACTCCCTAGCTAGCCTTTCGTATAGGTTTAACCCCCAGTTCCTGCCCTCCCTTCTCAGCCATAGCCGAAAGCTGCTCTTCTTTGCGTCTTTGGTGAGGATTATTCCACGTCTTTGGAGCCCCAGATACTCTCTAGTTCATAAATCCAGCTTCCTTGAATATTTCAATTCCTGCCACCTTATTGTAATGTCCCGGAAGGTGACGCACATCTGGAGGTCCTGAAATAGTTGGAAGCTGTGGCATGGAAAAAGTCCAACCTCAAGGGAAAGAATTGGTGTGGGACTGTTCCATAGGTGTTGCCAATAGGAAGCCATACTGCATGCATTTTAGGGAGCTCCTGCACTCAGCCCTTTATCCTATCATGTCAAATTGACATTAGATACGGAACCATTCTTCTTTTCAACCTTTGCTTTTTACGGCTAATGCATACATTTTCCATGTTAGGAAGTTGCAGATGGTAGAAAAAGGACTATGAATGAACTAAATCCAAACATGGATTGAATTATCTTTTTAAGCATTTTATGGGTTTTTGTGTGTGTATATGTATGTATATTCATATATATGTTTGCATACGTGTGTGTCTCCTAAATTCAAATCATTAAGAGGGATCCTTTCAGCACATTTCTTTTTTCAATTTAAATCAGAGTTGGATTACACCTATGTTGTCATGTGCTGCCTCCGTGTTTGATACATGACGATCATGAGGCTGAGCATTACATTTTATAGCAATGACTTATGTGTATGTATCTATTTTCCCTCCCATTTTCCCTCTCTTTTTTTCTCTTTTGGCACGTGAACCTGCAGTCACATGTGGGTATGTTAAAGTCGGGGGCCTCTGGTAGCAATTGTGCCCCCACGTGTGTTCTTTCTCTTGAATTTAACAAGTTTGTGAAGCTCTTTTAAGTCTGCTCCTTGTTCTTTGTGTTTTTCCCCTCCAGGGTTGTCAGCGTATTGTGGAGGACTGGCAGAGGATCTTGATGGTCCGGTCATTGGTCATCAGCCCACACGAGGACATGAGGACTTGGCTGAAGTACGCAAGCCTCTGTGGCAAGAGTGGACGCCTGGTCAGTACATTTAATAAAAGCCATCAAAAACAAGGACCAAAAGTGTAATGTAACACTTTCTGCATTTTGTGTTACCAAAAAAGTTGTTTGTCTATTGCCTTTAACAAAGAGAGAACACATGATAAAGGAAACAGTATATGTATTTCCATTCAAATGTACTACTTAGCCTTCCTTAGACATTTGATAAGATAACAGTGTAGTATATTATGAAATAATGTATTTGGCCACAGCGCCTTAGTAACCTCAGATCTGACCCTGTTCATGCATGATTCATTCAGGAGGAATATATTAGTTGATTAAATAAGTCTTGTCAAATAGAAAAGGGAAGTCGTGCTCTTACGTAGTTAAGTGCAACCATGAATTCCAATTGTTAAACTGAACTTCATTTCAACTTGTATTCTCAATCAGACTGTTTAGAAACCTGAACCTATGCATCGTCTCAATCAAAGTGGTGCAATTTTCCTTTCCTGCATTTTTTTTTTTTTTTTTCTACCCCACTGTTATTTTAATTGATTGCAAGGGGTGGAAGAGAATGGGCAAATTGATATATCTGCACTTTCTTTTTATATTTATGGAAAAACACACACACAAGATGGCAGAATCACCAACAATTATATAACTGGAAAAAAAGATGTTGAATGTCAGACATTGGAAATATGAGACAAAGAGTTGGAAAAAATGACCCCACTAAAACTTGCAGTGCTCACTGTGGAGTGATAATAGTGAGGTTTGAGTACCTTGCCCCTGTCTTCTTAAATACGTGTTTTATTATTTTTTTATTTTACTTGATGTAAAAGGTCAATGTTTAGTAATACTGTGTTATCCTGGGTATAGGGGCCATCCTTTTCCTCTGGGATCTTTTTAACCTTTAAGCCTTCCGACCAATAATTTGCCCTTTAACCTTTGTTGCACTCCGCTTCTCTTCAGGCACTGGCCCATAAGACCCTGGTGCTCCTTCTTGGAGTTGACCCCTCCAAGCAACTTGATCACCCGCTGCCCACAGCCCACCCACACGTCACTTACGCTTATATGAAGTACATGTGGAAGAGTACCCGCAAGGTAAAAACAAATGGTTTTAAATGTACTTTTTTTTCCACATTTTATAAAAAATTACATTTTGTATTTTTTTCCTTATAAAGAAACCATAGAGGGAAAATGCCTGGGGGGAAAAAACATCTAAAAATGTATTATAAATTATTTGTATATATAAATATTTATAAAAAAAATCCAAAATGGCTACTTCAGGTAATCCAGTTGGTCCACCCCTGCTGATACAATGACCTGGATGAGTGAGAACATTCACAGACATGTAGCTAAATAGAAATTACAATCTTGATTATATTTAGCTAGTCAATATAGCCAACATTTAGCTGCGACAGATCCAGATTTTTTTTTTTGCTGTTAACAGACTAAAAACAGAGGTACATTTTTTACATTTATAAACCTGCCTTATACTGCACCAAACATTTGCATTTATATGAATTTGTAAATGAACATTATTTTTTATTAATAACAGATAATTAAATTATTTATTGTACTATTCTTTGTGATTCCCATGGACACTGACTAATGTAGCTCCATCTTGTGTATCTTGCCCTATACAATTCTGAATTGGTTTGAAGTTTGAAGTTGTTGGTAAAATCCTCATCTGTTAGATTAGTGCTGATCCTAATCTTACGTATCCATGGCAACAGTGGAGAAGTGAGCCTCACTAATAACTAATTCATGACTTTTATTTGCTTAGAAAGTGGTCCTGTGACCCTTTATACAGCCCTTGGACACACATCATCTATCCACATGTGGTGACCTTAACATTATACTGAATGTTTCACGCTACATGGCAGCAAACAGTCTGGGTACGCACACACACATACACACACTTAAACAGACAGTATTTAGACCCCCCCAAAGTCACATAAACACACCCACATTTATTACCAAATGTTGAATGTTTGTGGCTCCAAAGTGCAGGTCTCATTAGGGGACCTAGGTGAGTAAGTGTGAACAAGAGCATTGGTGTTGTCCTGGCCAGCTGTGATGCATTTGCATTTTGAAGTCAAACCCAACATTTCTCAGAGTTCATGAAAAGTAGAACACAAACAGCTGACCCTAGCAGACATGCAGTCTGTATTTTTTTGTTTTTCCAACAATACCACTAATAATAATGATATGTCTAACCCAAAGTTTCTCCTCTGTGTTTAATATCCCACATCTGTGCAAACACCATTGTAAGTAGCGCAGGCTGCCCGTAACTCATTCGGATCAGACATAGGGAAGTCCCAGTGGACCAAAATGTGATGTGAACATAAAACAAAAGCACCGCAGACAAATCTACCTATCTGACTGAGTCTTAAACGTCAGCTGCTATTTTGTTAATTTGTTCTTGTACTTCTCCCCAGATCGATGCCTTTCAGCACATGCAGCACTTCGTGCAGGGGATGCAGCAGCAGGCCCAGCACGCCATTGCGGCCGAGGACCAACAGCACAAGCAAGAGGTCCACAAACTGATGGCCAGGTAGGTCTCTTCTCTGGAAGCCAAGTAGCATCAAATGAGCCTTTTTTTCCATGTTTTGACATGTCACAGTAGGATAAGCAGACGATTAAACATATGATGGTTTGAATCGATTTAGCGCCCCCACTTTCAGAGGGTTGTGCATCACTGTCTCACTGTCAAGAAAGAAAAAAAGAAAAAATAGGCCTTTAATGCTTTTTCCAACACCTGTTGCATCTCCTGCTATGATAAAGCATATTGGTGTTTGGTCATGGTGAATATCAAGTGTCTACATCCGCACCCAGACCTTTTTTCCGGTATATTATGCCTCTTCACAGTCTACAGTCTCAGTCAACCAGAATATTTTTCTGGGTTTGTCCATCCATGCCATCTATCTGCCCCATTTTTGTGAATACCATAATTCAGGAACGCTGTAAGAGAACTCCTTACAAGCTGGAACAAAAATTCTATTTAATTTTACTAATGAACTGAGTTCAAGGTCACTGCGAGCTCACAAACACCTTAGCTCAAGAATGAAAACAGAATTTGAACAAAATATAGTTTATTTCTTGAATGTCTGAAAAAACGTGGATGTAAATGGAAACTTTACAGGTTTTTGGAGGCATACAATCATAAGGTGGTTATTCTAATCGAATGAAGGCCCAATGAACTGACACAATTTTAGAACATTTTCAGTTGCAGTTAATTGAAATAACTACGTAAAATTAAACATTAAAGTACATATTTACTGTTAAACATGTAAAAGAGATCTTCAGTTATAAGTAACAAAATATAATAAGAAAAGCCTGTGTGTGAAAAAGCAGAGCTTAATAAAGAGGCTACCTGAAGGCTGGACTCCCAAGCAGAGGCTCTCCAATTTAAATGGAATGTAAATCTGTGATACTTTTTGCAAACTTAACGAACTTTCTGCCAGAATGGGCTTAACATTGAGCAAGACCAGACTATAAGATAATGATTTGCCTCAGAGGACCCAAATTGTCTCCATGAACTGGGTAATTGAAGTGAAGCGAAACTAATCAACAGTCAAATTCCCCAAAAGTAATACCACTGTAAAATGTGCTTGGTTCAGAAACTGTTGTCGGCATTCTATTGGCCACTTAGTAGAAGTGGAGAAACACACAGGGTCATGTGCAGTGCATTCTGCTCCTTTTCCGTGATCACAATTTTTTCTGGCATAACACCTTTTACTAGTCCTTTTGCATTTTTGTGGTCTTTTTCAAAGATTATCTCACCTCATTCTCAATAATCTAAATAACGATCCCTGTTGGCAGTTTGTCCCTCGCGGCTACTTATCACGTCCTATACGGCCCCCAGGCCTCTGGTTTCACCAGGTGTGACCCCTGTGCCAGTGGGTGGGATCAGTGGGCTCTTCAGAATCAGAATCAGAATCTGAATCGCTTTATTGGCCAAAGGTACAGGTACATAGGAATTTAACTTGGTACAGTGCCAGTGAATAAACACAAGACATACAACATATGTACAAGAGATAAGAAGTCAGTGTTTAAGTGTTCAGTGGCCTTAACATACAATAACAGTCTAAGTGTCTGAGAGTAGTTAAATCTCAGACTCTCAGTTAACTCAGGGAGTTCATCTGACCTTTCTGATGCATTACCTCACTTCCCTGTGAGAAAAGAGATGCAATATGGAGTCCGCTCAAACAGTTGTCAACACACCAGCCTGTTTGTAAAAAAAGATTGACCTTTAAAAAATGATGTGTTTTTAGATGCCCGTTTAGGGAATTGGAAAATGGAAAGTTTCTTATTCCATAAAACTGGTGGGAATTAATTCCAAGTCCTAAATTTGTTTTTTTGTTCTTGTGGGCTCATCAAAATATTTGAGGGGAATATTTAAAGCTCTCCCGTTAAGGATTTAGGGTCGCGGCTTGCCAGTGCAGGAAAGAGAATGATTACTTTTTAGAGGCCGCTTTATGGTCAAACAACTCAAAACAAGCAAATCGTGAGACACGGGAGCAGACAAGTATAATCCCATGTACAGTTAATGATACAGTAGTTTCATCTGGGCCTGTGCACAAACATACACCTGCGATGTGCACCCTCCCATGCCATAAATCATACATGACAACACGCACGCATGACAACAGGCCGAAGGGGCTTCTCTTTTTTCTTTTTTTTTCTTTTGTGAATCTTCCAGATAGTGACTCTGGCTGTTTGAGGAATGCATGTTAAGAAAAACACCTGTATAATGTCAGTCAGTATGGGCCCTCTCCAGACGTGCTGACACACTTTCATGAAAACAGGATGGTTGTGTGGTATGGAGCACACCTGGACCGCTCAGTCAGACACACACATTCACACAATCACGCGGATGCCTCTACCCTCACCTAAGAATCCAGAGCAGTTTCACTGTTGGTCCACTAAAAATAAGTCAGCCCGGCGTCTCCTGTCTAAGTAAACAGGTTGTTCCAATGTCCCCAAACACCTTAACTGCTTGTGGATGAAATGCTTGGCTTAGATGCACTGAAGCCAAACTGTATGTGCGTATGGAAAAGCACTTGGAGGAAATGACGAAATCCTAAAAGACATTTGTTGGCGCTACTCAGCAAAACCTATTAATAGTGGTAAGGGATGGGGCGGTGATACGGTGCCTGGTGTGCTGAAGCGCTGTGCCTTTTTGGTGCGGTTATCTGTGAATTATTTTGTACACAGCAGATACAACTAGTCAGACTGTTTACCTGGAAGCATCTGTCTTTCTACGATGGATAGAACTAAGTTCCCCTTTGGTACGCCCTAGAATTCACTGTTAAATAAAAATAAAAGAAGCTTGGATAATTGAAAACCCCCAGATGGGATCCCAGATTTTTCTAAAGCAGACTGTTGCCTGAAGTGGTAATGCTTAAACATGCTTGAATGTTTTTCAAGTGAAGTAACGTTTTATCACCCCTTTTTAATTATTGCCCATGGTGTACTCAAGGCAGTGACCAACTTTCAACTGAACAATGACATGAGAATGACTATAGTCTCATAATGATTTGTTTCTTTGTGTCTTGTCCCAGAATGGCATTTGTTTGCCAGATGCTGATGTTGTCACATCATTAGTTGTCAATACAGCTCTTCGTTTAACAACGTTGTCTTGTAGCCATAGCAACTTTTATGGCCTCCGAAAAGTTTTTATTGTTTTTCGGCTGAATGCTACAAAATGACTTTTTAGTGTTTTTAGTATAAGTGGTTATTACCAGGCGCTGGAACAATACGTTTTGTTGGGGTCCAAGTCTGATTGGTAAAGGGCATTGGAAGCAGTGTATCTAGCTAGGCCACGAACAGAAAAAAAACACCATTACACTTAAACACACCAATCAGTTGTGTGTAGTAGAAATGCAAATTGAAATATATTTTTTGGTAGGAAATGCCTTTATTATAGAAATAATCTTTCATACCCTTTTGTCTGTCTGCCTCTGCCACTTCTCCGTGTAGATGTTTCCTGAAGCTGGGTGAGTGGCAGCTCAGTCTGCAGGGGATCAACGAGAGCACCATCCCCAAGGTTTTGCAGTATTACAGCCATTCCACCGAGCATGACCGCAACTGGTACAAGGTCAGTTCCTCCCTTTCAACTCTAACCTCTCCCTTTTGACTCCTCTCTGGCTACAGAAAAAAAAACCCAGCTGTCTCAGCAGGAGGTGGCCCTGCCACCAGGAAACCTAACGATCCAGTTTTACTGCTATTCAACCAAACATGTCATTACATATATATATTTCAGTTTGTTGGCGCACGGCATATTTGTTTTGTTCGTTATTCTTGCGGAACATCTACAAAACGTACAAGGCAATGGAGGAGCTGAGAGTATCTTTTTCTTTCTCATGCCTGTGCTGCAGGCTACAAAGATGTGACTGTACCCACATACCTCTCCCCCCATCCATCTTTCAGCAAACTCCCTTTAAGTTTTATCCTTTATCCTTAGATGGTTGCACAAGAGAGTAAACATCAAACTCATGTGTTTGGATCAGAAAATAAATTTGAGTCCCCCGGGGAAAACATGTCCCTTAGTACACTGGAAAATGTCAACATGAAACAAACGTTGAAAGTCACTTCCAATCACCAGCTCGTAAAAATCCAGTTTGTGCCATCTCTCTGCAGGCCTGGCACGCCTGGGCCGTGATGAACTTCGAGGCGGTGCTGCACTACAAGCACCAGAACCAGGGGCGCGACGACAAGAAGAAGAAGCTGCGACACGCCAGTGGTGCCAGTGCTAACAGCGAGGCCAGCAATAGTGACAGTGAGGTGGACAGCACTGACCACAGTCCTGTGCCCTCACCGGTCCAGAAGAAGGCCAATGAGGTGAGGCTCGCAGAGGATGAAACTCGCTTCACATCTACCAGTCCAACCAAGGTATACAACTTTAGTTAGGTATCATAACTACACTGTCTATATTGCTCTGTCCTTGTTTCTTTCCACTCAAGCAATGTACTTCATTCTGCAAATGTTTTACCCATGACCATTTTCCAATGACGTGCAAATATTCAATCAAAAAGCATAATTTTAAAGATTTAGCAAAGCCCATTTCTCGGTGCAAGTAGAGTGTTTATGTTGATATATGCTGGGTGCAATATTATAACAATCCTCTTATCTCGTTTCTGCATAAATCTTTTCGTACCTAATTCCAGTTTTTGCCTAATCTTTGCTACCCCCAGTAATAGTACAGTTATGCATGTTATGGATTTTGACATCACTGGCTACAGAAAACACCGTCAGTACAGTGTGTTCTCTAATATACCATCTGATTTTTCATCTGCAGGACCTCTCAAAGACGTTGCTCCTGTACACAGTCCCTGCTGTTCAAGGTTTCTTCCGCTCCATTTCCCTGTCCAGAGGCAATAACCTGCAGGACACACTCAGGTGAGTTCAATGACTATAGCACAAGCTTGACAAGTGGTCCCGGCAAACAAAAGGCCACCATGCCATGTCCATCGACACGCGTCGGAATCTGACATGTAGGGATAGGAGGACCTCTAGTGGTTGATTGTGATGTCACAATTTTATTGTCCTTAATGAGCTGGATTTAAAAAGAAATAAATAAAAAAACATATATATTTTTTTACTGTTCAGGGTTCTGACTCTTTGGTTTGACTATGGTCATTGGCCTGAAGTGAATGAAGCCCTGGTGGAAGGGATCAAAACCATCCAAATCGACACCTGGCTGCAGGTAATACATGCACACATGCTGGAGAAAAAGAAATGTGACGAATGAGCTTCTGTGGAAGAGAATGTTTAGGATAACATATGCGTAATGCTTTTGTTTCCTTAATGTTCACCATGAATTTAAAAAGCAAATATAGAAAGGAACAGTATAGTGTAATATGCTTTTGCACTATATTCTCTACCTGGCCAGGTGATCCCTCAGCTCATCGCTCGAATCGACACCCCTCGAGCCCTGGTGGGGCGCCTCATCCACCAGCTTCTTACAGATATTGGACGGTATCATCCCCAGGTAAATCGCCCGCACACTATGAGATAATATTGTTTGACAATATAAAATAGAACCAAGAGTTAATAATAATAATAAAAATAATGAGCTTTATTTGTATTGCACTTTTCATACATAGGATGTAGCTCAAAGTGCTTCGACAATTTATACAGGAGATACAACTCGTGATGGATTGCTGTACTCCTTTCTGTTTTCCTTTAGGCCTTGATTTATCCACTGACTGTGGCCTCCAAATCCACCACCACGGCGCGCCACAATGCTGCCAACAAAATCCTGAAGAACATGTGTGAACACTGCAACACTTTGGTTCAACAGGCCATGATGGTAGAGAAACTGATTTTTTATATATTTACCACTACTGCATACAATAATCTTCATCCTTTACTTGACAAGTCATGCCCCACTCAAATAGGTTTACCTGTTGTGTTTGCTCCATATACTCCATATATTCTGATATTATCAATGAAGACCAGATACCTGTTATGTTATACCCCATCATTTTGGAGTAAAAAGCAAAGATGAGCTTCAACATTCATATTTGTTTTTCTCTATCCAGGTGAGCGAGGAGCTTATCCGAGTGGCCATCTTATGGCATGAAATGTGGCACGAAGGCCTTGAAGAGGCTTCACGTCTATACTTTGGTGAGCGCAATGTCAAAGGCATGTTTGCTGTGCTGGAGCCTCTACATGCCATGATGGAGAGGGGACCGCAGACCCTCAAAGAGACCTCTTTCAACCAGGTGCGTGTCCTCTCAGACCATGATTGAGTTCAGACTTTGGTCTTGTTTAGTGCAACCATACACGCTGTTTCCTGTTCCTGTCTCCTGTCTAACACAGGGGAAAAAAGGGGCACAACAATTTCCCTTAACAACTCGAGCTGAAGCTTATTAAAAACCCAAGTTTAGGCGCTGTAAATAATTTTATAGTCGTTATAACTACTCTTGTATACGTATGTCATCATCACCACAAATATACACAGGACTCATTTCTTATAGCCAAAAGTAATAACAGGGCCCAATCTCTATGTGCAGGCAGTATTGGGTATAGGAATGCAGTTGAGTCTGAGTGGACAATTCCTGATGTTATACTGAGTTCTTCTGCCTACCAATGATGATTAAAATATTAATAACATTTTGCTTTACTTTTCACTATGCCACCGACATGGAAGGTGTTTTTCTTGCTGCTCCTGGTAGCAATTCCAACTATGAGGGATAGAGCTCTTGTTAAAAGTGTTTGTGAGAGAAAGAAAGAGAAGGCACATGACGGTGGGGCAAGGATGGGCAGAGTGAATTAATTCGCTGGCCACAGCTATACAATGTGTACAAAATGAATTATATTCATTATCGTTATGAATTATTTAATTGAATGAGTCATTGTGTTTGTCTTTCCTACAGGCCTATGGCAGGGACTTGATGGAGGCTCAGGACTGGTGCAGGAAGTACATGCGATCAGGAAATGTAAAAGACCTTACCCAGGCTTGGGACCTCTACTACCACGTATTCAGACGCATCTCCAAACAGTTGCCCCAGGTGAGTGAAACCATGGGACCCCTGCACTTAGTATATACTGTATATCCACACACACACCCGTCAACAGTTTCAGAACACCAGGACGTGTCCAGTTTAATTGGAATATACAGTAAGTGGTTAAATCACAGTGAATGACACAGGCAAAATTAAGGTTACCAAAAACAACAAATGACAAACAAAAATACGGTAATTAAACACAGGGGATGTCAGTTAATTAGGGGGTATTTTAGTGTTGCCTAGGACACATTGGCATGTGTGTATGTGGCCATATGTGTCCAAGACCACCTCCTTATGGAGTAGGATCAACTCATCTCAATACATCTGCAACAGGTCTAGGATACATTCACAGACGTTCTTGTACTAGTCGATACCCAAGATGCATGGTAATAAGTGCTATAAACAGCGCCTAACAGACACACACAAAAAAATTAAATTAGTACACTTAAACAAACTTATGTAAATTAAAGAAATGTTGATGAAAAGATTCCACTGAAGCAGCATATTTATTAGGGCTTCTGGGGAAATAAGAGCTGACATCGCACCATTTTTATGCAGGTCTATGTCAATTCCAATCTCAGATCTGATGCGATACACTATCCCTTTCATATCCTAACTTGTTCTTTGATCTCTTGGATGCCAAATCTGAAATACTGTCTTTTAGCTATGCAAAGTGGTATAAGTGGGGGCAGTGATTTTGATAGAGACGCATGGGACTTCTTTCATTCATTCCTCTATGTCTGGAATGAATAACATGCCAAAATTAGTTTTGGACGAAAGCAGGATGTGATGAGACAGGGATAATGGTAGTCACAGGGGACCAGCATAATCATAATGGGATAACATTTCCTTTGTCCATCTGTCCAAACTAGCCTTTTACCCAAGTATTTCTGTAGAATTCCGCATCTTGAGACGCACAATTAACTCGGACAGTTAAAGGAGAGTTTAATTTATTCTTTAACTACTTTTTTCAGGAGCTAAATACCTGACCTCTAATTTACGTACACAATTGTCCACATTATTTTTTCCATTGCATTGCACATATATCTTTAAGCCCTGGGAAACCACTCCAGTTGTGATGAACCTGTGTAAAGCGGTCCATGCTGATTTACATTGGGTGCATACACAGTCAGTGCTTTAGCATCAAGGGGTTAAACTTTACCCACACCACATTTTGCTGGTTCTGGAGTGAAGAAGTTCACCTCCAATCAGCGCCCAAGATGAAATTGAAGGGATGGATGTCATTTCTCACAGCTATCATCACATTGTTAAAGATTGACATGAAAAAGCATTTCTGCCAGTCGCCTCAAAGGAAATGACAATGCCATTTGACATTGCACCACGGTTTCGCTTAAGGGGGGAAGCTTCCTGCTGTGACATTACAGTAAGCAGCATGAAATTCTATATACTTCAACAACATGCTGGGAGGAGTGCAAATATTCCATTAACATAGAAATAAACTATTTCCAGGGTGCATCCAAACAGCAGATTCAGAGCAGGTTGAGGCTGTGCTGAAGTAAGCGTACATCGCCATTCCGAAATTGAACAATACATGTCTATAAATAGTGGGTGTATCAGGGTCTGGTACAAGACTTAAGCAGGTTAACTCTTGAGACCTTACCTTGTGCAAGTGTTTGTAACACTCCCCATATTGCTACAGGCTCTGTTTTCCAGGAGCTCTTTTGCCAGTGGAATGTTTTTTACACCACCAACTAAAAAACAAAACATATTTTCTTTTGCCGCATCCCTACTCCATCAACTTTCCACGCAGCTGACCTCCCTGGAGCTACAATATGTATCTCCTAAGCTGCTTATGTGCCGGGACCTGGAGTTGGCCGTACCAGGCACCTACGACCCGAACCAGCCTATCATCCGCATCCAGTCCATCGCCCCCTCCCTGCAAGTAATCACCTCCAAACAGCGCCCACGCAAACTCACCATCATGGGTAAGATTCCGAGAAGATTGCACGGGCCTTGGCTCTAAATCCATTATTTGAGCAAGATAGATTGAAGAATTCTTCAAGTCGTATGCTTTCGGCAAATGTGGGTCACCAAAATTCAATATTAATACAAATCTTAACCTACAGTACACAACAGACATCTCCAAGGCCACACTTTATTTTGAATGCATCAATAATGGCAACGTTTTGTGTGTGGATAAAACAACAAAGTAAAAACTCTTCATTAGCAGAACCAAGTTCAAACCAGCGACGAATTTCTTGAAAAAATTAAACCCAACTCAAGTGGGCTACGTACCAAATTAAATATGTTTTATTTTTCTTTCATTTTCTTGCCCAGAATATGTAATGCTTTAAACCCGAGATCGATTTGCCAGGAATATTCCAAGCAGTGTTCATCTGTGATCATTCAAACAGACGAATACATTATTTTGACATTTCATCCTCATACTGAATTAATAGCTCACCACTGTACAGTCTGGTCTAAATCCACAAAATAACAATCACGAATCGTTCACTCTAATTCATACCTCTCCATTGTCCAATTCAAATACCATGTACAGAGGTATCCCATCAATGCTGCATTTCATGGTGCGTTAAGTGTGATCGCCAATACATCAGTTAACCTCTTAAGAAAGGCCACGGATTAATACCTGTCCCCCCACCACTGGCCTCTGTCCTCGCCTGCTGACAATCTACACATTGCTCCCTGGAACTAACTTAAGGGGGTGAAATACTTGTTCTGTAGTTTGTTGAAAATATGAATATAACATAGCGGAGCGCTCAGAGAAGTGACGTCATCTGTACCTCAGATAACCCATCCACTTTCCTCTATGTCATGCCCTAACCTAGATTTTGCCTAAGATGCATGATTTGAGGTCACAGTTCATCCAGTGCATTGATACACGTTTTCCACTCCATGTGATTTGATGAAGAAAATGAATAGGTCAGCCATTTGATATAATTATGGATATAATGTTAATAAACAACTCTAGGCTTGTAACTTGGAAGGGATAATGTTTATGGAGAAAACGGCCAGCGCTTCTTATAGTCCAACCATACACTGAATCTTTTATAAGGCCTTAATTCTTTTTAATCTGTGTATCAATATTCTGTTTATGGTACTCTCCGCAGGGAGCAATGGCCACGAATTCATGTTCCTTTTAAAGGGCCATGAGGACCTGAGGCAGGACGAGAGAGTCATGCAGCTCTTTGGTTTGGTCAACACACTGCTGGCCAACGACCCTGCGTCCCTACGCAAAAACCTCAGGTAGACCTACACTACACACACACACCAGACAAACACACTCACAATTCACACATCTCAATCCTATTCACTTGCATTTCACATCTGTGGATAAAAAATGTGTTGACATTGAGTTGCTTTGTTTGTGTAGCATTCAGCGCTATGCAGTGATCCCCTTGTCCACAAACTCGGGCCTGATTGGCTGGGTACCGCACTGTGACACCCTGCACGCCCTCATCAGAGACTACAGAGAGAAGAAAAAGATTCTGCTCAACATTGAACATCGCATCATGCTTAGGGTGAGGAGCCTCTGAGACCCGTATAATTTCAGCTCACTTCAGGATAATAACTGAAAAGAATCATTGGTTTCCCCTCAACGTTTTGTTTGTTTACATTGGTAACTCATTTAGTACCGTAGGATGTTAGAAAGAATCACATTCCCAGATTGGATTTTACTGATGCGTTCTTATTACGTGCATGTGTTAACAAGCTTATGTGCTCACCTGCAATTGACAATTTTTTTTAAGCCAGCAGCTTGCATTATTCATTAAATACATTTGCCATGTTCACATGAAAACATCCAGACTTAATTCTTAATAGATGTGAGACTAGTGATTCAAAGCTGTGGAAGCATCTGTTTTCCGTGATAATATTAATTCGTATCAATCCGTTTAATGAAAGCTCATTCATAGGTCATGATTAGCCACAAATGAAATGCACAGTTGGTAAAACGAAAATGAACATGCGGTACTTAAATAATCTTCCCCACCAAAATTGTCAGGGCACAAAGTGCCTCAGACAACAACCGCAAGCCGAGGCCAAAGGATACGTTAAGACTGTAACATTTGATGTGCAGAACTGTGACTGAGGTTGGTTTTATTGACCACTGGCAGAGAAACTTCAGGGCTGAAAGTCAAGAACACTGATTGTTCCAGAGTAGGCAGTTGACACCATGTGCAGTCATAACATGAGTCAGTGGGCAACGGGGCAAAAAGAACATCGTTGTCAGACCACGACCCCTCTGACAGAGAATGAATAAACAAACATCCGTTCTTACTCACAAGTGGGGACATCTTTGAGCCCCTTTTATACAAAAATACAATTGATGTACATTTTGTGTGCACGTTTTCTTTCTGACAATATTCTAAGAATGAAAAAGAAAATTGGGAGTTTTCATTTTCGGATGATGTGCGAGTTATTAATGATCTCAGTTTAAGTCTCCCAACTACAAGATATTAAGCTGCTCAGTCAATCAGTCAGGCCATAAATCAATTTTAGGTAAAGGATGAGGAAGATGGGCGGCTAAGGCAATGACGGATGGTGGTCTTTAGTGCATGTGTCAATGCGTTTCTTTCTTAATCCAAAACTCTATCGTTAATTAAAGGTAAAGCATCATTCTGGACTTTTTTCAGTTTCACCCCTTGAGTTTGGAAAGGGATTCTGCTCTCGGCCATCACAGGCAAGCAGTCTTTGCATTTAGCATTTTATTACAAAACTATTAACATCCTTGCTACAACGGGACACGTTGACACCCAGTTGCTAACTTGGGCTTCCAAGCCTTGTAGCCAGTCTTTAAATGTCGCTGCATTTCAGCAATATGAGGTGTTTCTTCAAATGTCTGCACCATCACAGTCTGGGAGATGTTACATATATTATCATTCTTAAGTAGCTGTGCTTGAAAGTGTTTATAAGCCCATGAATGTAACCGTGTGTTTCAGATGGCCCCAGACTATGACCACCTGACACTAATGGAGAAGGTGGAGGTGTTTGAACACGCCGTCAACAACACAGCCGGAGACGACCTGGCCAAGCTTTTGTGGCTCAAGAGCCCCAGCTCCGAGGTGACATGCTCAGCGTCTTTACCTTGTTAGCGCAGGAGATAGATTATTGAGTACACCTAAAGTCTTCATCATCTATCTCCCTTTTTAGCACGTCCTGGGGGCTGGCAATATCAGGAGAGAACGCTCAGTCAGCGGAAAAACAGATATAATTACTCATGTTCCGGATTAGATCAGAAGGAAACGTAATGGAGAGAGGAGAACCTGTTTGTCCAGATTCTCAGTCCATTCTTTCATATTTCTAGTTATTAAAGGAAATGGGGTAGTAGTGAAAACAAACTTTTGTAATCCCTGGAGAATAAGTTGTCTGTCTGTGTCCTACTTGCAAACAACTGACTTAGCGGCACCTTAACAACAGACCTGTAGATGGAATCCACTTTTAGGGACATTTAGAGCCTTATGTACCAGGTGTTCTACATGTTTAAAAGGTCTGGAACTCCTGAGACTTTATTTTCCACACTGTCACGCTTTTAATGTTGCGAGCCAGAAGAACTCTTTCAATCCAGATGTTACTTCCCTATCCAGGTGTGGTTCGACAGGAGGACCAATTACACACGCTCCCT
This sequence comes from Colistium nudipinnis, assembly GCA_016785305.1. Classification (NCBI taxonomy): domain Eukaryota; kingdom Metazoa; phylum Chordata; class Actinopteri; order Pleuronectiformes; family Rhombosoleidae; genus Colistium; species Colistium nudipinnis. The sequence goes on from JAFBJU010000650.1 coordinate 4,132,700, forward strand.
GGCTGTGATGTCAATGGTGGGCTACATCCTTGGACTGGGTGACAGGTGAGCTTCTCAGCCAAAAGACAGTTTCAACCAGGATAATTAACACGATACGATATTAATTGCAAGATATCTTTTCTTTTGGAAGGCATCCATCTAATTTGATGTTGGACCGCTTAAGTGGGAAGATCCTTCACATCGACTTTGGAGACTGTTTTGAAGTGAGTAGAGATTTTCTGAGATTACACTGTCATACATTTTTGATTTGACACTGAATTTCATTTCATCCCTGGATAGGTGGCCATGACCAGAGAGAAGTTCCCTGAAAAGATCCCATTCCGACTGACAAGGATGTTGACCAATGCCATGGAGGTAGCCACACTAAAACACTTCAACTGATAAGTGTTTATTGCTACGTACTGGTTAGCATAGAGCAGTTTCACATTTTCAGGTCAAAAGATAGTTCCCACTAAACAACAGTAAAAGACAAATTCATATCCCGTCTTCTTTAAACAAAACTCTATTTTATGCAGTTTCTTCTTTACCCAACCTTAAAAACACTCGACTGGATTCTGATCTTGAATGCTACATTGGTCGTCATTTGATTTGCGCCAACACAGGGCAGAAACTATATGTCGCTGCAAAACCATTGCTTCTGCGAATAAAGTGTGCGTCTGATTGTGTGCCAGGTGACGGGCTTGGACGGTAATTACCGCATCACCTGCCACACGGTGATGGAGGTGCTGAGGGAGCACCGGGACAGCGTCATGGCTGTGCTGGAGGCCTTCGTCTACGACCCGCTGCTCAACTGGAGGCTCATGGATAGTAAGTGAATGGAAAACCCACGACCGACCAGCTAGATGCTCCACACTCAAATGAGCATGGCATCATAAATGACAAGGAGCTGGATGTGAATGTGAGTTCACCCCAGAGAAATATTGAAATATTGAATGTGAAAATTCCTTGACTTAAAGGAGAAACCGCCTTATTCAGCGGCTGAAGAGTTTCTGATTGTGTGCTTGGGTTAAATCAAAGTGAATTCGGGCTCTCTCAAGAAATACTTTCAAGATTTTGGGGGGGAAAAAAAAAGTTGAATTATTCAAGAAATCATTACAATATAGGAGTTTGTAGGTTTACATGTATTAATCTGGCTATGCTTCTCTCGTTTTACACTTCAATGTGTATGTATTGAATATTAACCCCTTGGGTGGCTCCGGTCACTGAAGATGATACTGGTATGACACTTTGATTCATATTTGTGTAATGGACTTCTGAGGGGAACTACTGTTACTTTGCACTGCTGCATGTTTACAATCTATCATATCAACTGGTGTTATATTTGAATATTGAAGAAAACAACAACATACAATTTATAATTCAGTATTTTCTGTCCTAAATTATCTTTTATTTACAGTTAAAACAACGCAGAGCTCCCATTTCAAGAAAAGCGCCCAGCAGCAGCCATGCACGCCTTACAAACCACACCCACAATCATTTTCACTCAGAGGTGAAGGAGAATCATCATCCCAGACACTAACCATGTTTGGAGGTTCAACTTCCCTCCCATTTATCCTTTACATTTGTTCTGCAGCTAGATACTCTCACATTTACACGCACACAGATCTGTGCTATATAGTAGTATTTATATATTTAGTGCAGCATTAATGCCACTTTCACTCTAAATCCTCTTTAAAGATGGTCGTCTGAAAGTAGTGCATGATTAGTGTACAATAAACAAGGATTAGGTTTAAAACTGGGTCATCGTTTTCCTTTAAAAAGTAAAGATATGCCTAATAATGTACTATGAGTAAAGCTCCTGTTCTTAGCACTATACACAGGATAAATGAAGTAATTTTAACAACAAAAACTCATTTTGCACTGTGTAGCCACCATAATTCACTGCAGGGTAAATTTCCTCACTGCCATAGCCTTAACTAATAGTCTGTTTTTTTCAGTATTTAAATAAACTCACCAGCTGCTTTCACCCACAGCAAACACCAAAGGCAACAAGCGTTCCCGTACCCGAACTGACTCGTACACTGCTGACCAGTCAGTGGGTGAGTGTGTAAACTGTCAACAGCTTTCACGTTTTATAATTTATAATGGAAGTCAGTGTTCAAACCTGTGCCCTTGCGGTGTCCTCTGCAGAGGCTCTAGAGGGAATAGACCTCGGAGAGACCACGCACAAGAAACCAGGGACCACTGTGCCCGAGTCCATTCACTCCTTCAGTGAGTTACCAGTTCATTTTGTTCTTCCCGTTGATTATTTGTTGTTTTTCGTCTTGTCCCGTTTCACCACAGTTGCGGTGCTAATGTAAGGCAGCACTCCAGGCCAGATCCATCCCCTTGAGCTGCAAAGTCTCCGGAGAAAGAGAATTGTTTCGGTCATTGTAGGCCTTTAGAAGTTGTTAATGACCGCATGTTTGTGCTTGTTTGCATTCTTTAGTTGGAGACGGCCTGGTGCAACCTGAAGCGCTCAACAAGAAAGCCATTCAGATCATCAATAGAGTGAGAGACAAACTTACAGGTAAGTCCAACACTCTGCCCAAAACAAATATTTTTCGAAGGGGAATGATGACAAATAGCAGCTTATGTCAACTATTTTAATTTCCCCTCCAATGCTTCTGCAGTATATTCAGATATCTTTACTATTGATTATGATTACTTAAGTCCTTGAACTCTGAACAAAAATCGAATCTTACCAGGCCGCACATTCTGGCTAAGTACTCGCGTTGTGACGTGATGTGGTTTCCCACAGGTCGAGACTTCTCTCACGATGAGACGCTGGACGTGCCAACACAAGTGGAGCTCCTCATCAAGCAGGCGACGTCACACGAAAATCTGTGCCAATGCTACATCGGATGGTCAGTACTCTTTATGATCTTCTGCTCCAGGGTTTCCTAAGTGCAGGGAAATTGGGCAGCAGAAGTCATGGCGGAAGTTGAATTTGAATCAAGTCTGTGGATGCAACACAATTGCATGAAGTGTTATCAAGACTTGCTTGACCTAGATAAGTTTCGTTTTTTGGTTTGTCTTCAGGTGTCCGTTTTGGTGAAGAAGTGAAATGTTGGCAGCCAAGAAGATGTACACGACTGAAATATCCTAGCAACGGAAGCCACAGTGCAGAGCCCCTGTGAATGTTTTTTTGGTTCTGTGCTGTTGAAGAATTGTACAATTTTTCCAGTGGCATGTTTTAATTTCATGAGCGAGTACTTTGGTTTTAGAGCTCTGGTTTTATCTTATGATCATAATTTAACTCAAAATCTATTAAGTGTCTCTCCACACTTTTAAGACCGTAATCAATTGAGCTCTCTACAGTGGCCATATTGTAATACGTTCTGCGATTTCTTACTTTACGTCATTGCAAATAGATAACATGGTTTGCCTTTTGCTAACTTAAACATTCTTTAAATGTCACCCGTGACAAGACGGAAGTAATATTTGATATGAGATAATCATAAAGTACTGTATGGGCATTTGTGTGCCAATAAATCCCGTAGAGATACCAGTGTCTCTCTGTTGTGTTCTTCTGACTGTACAGATGGCTAGTGGCTGAGCTTGTTAAACCTCAAAATAGACAATGTAAAAGTATGATTATAAATGGAAATGCAGAATGCACCTCTCTCCTTGATATTCTTACAGCACCCACAGAGGGCGCTCTAACTCCTACGAAGATACACGCTGGAACTACTCTGCAAGAGGGTACACTCAGCAGGTCGACAGATAAAACGAGAACAAAACAATACAAATCTTTTTTTTTCACTTGAGATGCCATTGCTGCAGTCACTCTATATTTATGTTCATGTTAAGACCGCGGGGAAATGAAGCCGTTCACAGCGTTTGTGGTTCTTGCCAAAAAAAACGATCTAATGCACAGAACTGCAAATGCAGCAGTGGAGACGACTCTTAATTTGGTTTCCTGTGCAGCTATCTGGTCAGTGCGATGTGACTTGTCTTTTTTTTAGTTGTGCCTCGCTCATTGCTATTCCTCTAATTCCTCCATTTATTACGTCTCTGCATTCTCCTCAGAAGGTTAATTACTTATAGATAGTTAGGGATTACGGATCAACAAAAAGAAGACCATTGATCCCCTCCCTTCCAAACTCATTTCTGCAATGTCACACTCGATACACATTGGAACAGAGGCCCGGTGATTATCTGTTCCTATTGATTCCTCCTCTTGTCCCCCCCCCCCCCCCCCCCTTTTGCTTCCCCTGTCCACCCTGTCACTTTTTCACCTCCTGCCGCAATAAAAAAAACCTCATTACGGACAAAATGTGACTTTCTATCGCGTTTATCACCGTTTCTGTTGTTCTTTCTCACCTGTCTAATTAGTTTGGATATTTTTGGTTTCAGCCTCTCACGTCTGCGTGGGTGCAGGCGAGTCGATGGCTCGAGGTCAATTGGCTGGATTGATTGGGAAGGGGATTTAGCTGTTTTTTGCCACCGTGCAAATGGGACGGAGCCTCGGAAAAACTGCACGAGCGTCTGCTCAGGGGCGAGTCGGGTTGGACAAATGACACTCATTGGAAGACAATACCTCCAAATGGGGGAAGGTGAGGGGTTTGCTGGTGGAGGCAGCGGGCTGCGCTCCATCAGCCATTAAGGTTGTGGCAGGCCCCGCCACCTTGAGCCAAGACACGAGGAATGATGCGCCACACCAACACATTCACTACTTCACTGGGCCTCGAGCCTGTTTCTTCTTCTCATGAAGATGTTTTTTTTAGTTTTTGTTGTTTTTCTCTCCAACACCACAATGTCTGGAGTGTAGTACCACAAACCAAAGATTTAAGCTATTCTCTTCTGTCTAGTTAGATAAAACGTCTCAACATGAATAGTGAAACTACTATTCTCCCCAATAAAGAACATTGTGCCAGTTTGCTTTACCTGCATTTGGTGACCTTTTTTATTCTCCTACAGAGTCAGAAGAGATAGTCACGACTACTTCTCTTTGTTGTATGACAACTAGAAATGTCTCGAGGAGGTTGTTCAAATGCTGTATTGGCGTCTTTGTGAAATTACTTTCACCGTCATTAAGTTGCAATATCTGAAAAATCGAAAGCTGTAGATGGTGCGATATCTTTAGAGCCCTGTCACTCCCAACAAGTCTCTTATTTTTCTTCCACTTATCCAAGGCCTGGAGACAGAAACCCCCTCTCCCCAGCACCGTCTTCCATCCCACCCTGGGGATCTCAATCCAGATGAATTATGTGACTGTTCCGAGTCTATCGACGTGCCACCAAACTGTTGGATATGCCCTTTAGGTGCCCAAAAAGCCTGCGGATCAGATGCCTGAACCACTTCAGTTGGCTCCTTTAGTAAACAAAAGAAGGAGAGAGAGTCTACTTGGAGCTCCTACTGAATGTCTGAGAGCCTCCCCGCCATCTCTAAGCGTGAGCGCAGGTTCCATTGATTTGTATTTCCTCTTACCCTACACTGTTTGAGATCCCATTATTATCTGATCTCATCATTCATTGTCTTTGACAAATGCACCTGGTGGTGGCGTATTGTCAACTGTATCCACATGTGTGACCGTAAGAGGCAGTAAATGTATGTCCAGTCTGTGCAGCCAGCCATCACATAGCAATGATCAGGATAGGGCAGTCATTAGTCCGAATAAGGCCGAAGAATTGTTGCTGATAATAGTGGAAATCAGAAGCATTGGCTTCAGCCTGCACATTTTTCTCCAAACTTTATATTTATCTTTATATATGTATATTGTTTATTAGTAACTGCTTAGACATACATTCATTGCTCATTGAATTAAAATTAGAATTGCGCATCGTCCCACACAAACATGCACATGCAAACACACACAAGTCGGGGGAAATTTGACCTCTGCATTTGAGCCATCTGTGGCGCATTGCAAGGCCACAGAGCAGTGGACAGCTGAGAGCGTCCGGATGCCGATGGGATAAGTGCCTTGCTCAAGGGCATCAGAGGTGGAGTCTCTTGTTAATGGCGGGGGTTTGTGCATCCTTCCAGAGGGAGACTGCACATTTATTCAATAGTTTATTCATAACCGCTTATATATACACATTCATTCATTTGATTGTTGTACATCTAATCACTCATGCATCTTTAATGTATATTTACTGTTTAATTTATAATAACACTATTGCACTTCTAGTTGGATCCCTCTGCATTTCATTGGCTTGTACTTGTGCTGTCGACACAATCTGGTCACCGTGGGTTTCAGGTGCTGTGTTGACAATGTGTTATGGGCTTAGGTTATCTGATACGCTGGATCTTTGTCTCGTGGTAACCCGCTGCTGTCTTGTCTGTCTTTGACCCAGGTTGAGGTGATGACTTCTGACTGGAGGTCGGTTTTTGTGTGAGGCGTGTGTGTGTGCTTCGCACCACAAGAACTGCATCAGTACATCAGCAAATCTAGTTGGTTTAATTTCAATATGAATACACAATGATATGAATACAGCACAATTGAAACGGTACGTTAACTCAGTGTAACAGAAGGAGGAAAACTTTTTTCTACAGGTTTTACAGCTGATGTGAAGTGGGCTAAAAGTCCTTGCTTCACTTGGACGCACACTGGATTTTCATTTTAAGGAGTTATGAAAGTGTATAGTCCTTGTTAAAGCGTGAAGGAGCGTAGACGGAGGAGAAACTTTTGGTTCACAAAGAGTCCAGCAAAAAGTAAAGTTTACCGGCACATTTTTCCTCTCTTACCCCGTGACCTCCCTGTCTCTCTCTCTCTCTCTCGCTCTCTCTGTCGCTCTCTCTTTCTTTGGCATGGCTAACAGCTGTGACGAGAAGCAGAGAGACAGAGGCCATATTGACGGCCTAGAAGAGGAGTTCGATAGGTGGCTCTGGGAGTTGTTTAAAGTGGGAGCCCGCAGCCAGGACTCGGGCTGTCTTTGTGCACTGTGCTGTAAAGCCACTATCGACGGACTTGACAGCAGTTTAGCGCGTCTGAGGTTTGCTACTCTCCGAGGACGCTTCAGCCATGTTCTGCTGCCAGCTTCAGCCTTGTTTCCTGTGCCTAATAAAGATCCTCTGGCTCCGGGGCTTTAGAAAAGTATGCTGAAAGATTTTCTCCTTATGCAATCGTCCCTTTGTCAAAGACCACCAGAATATATATCCTGTCGGCACACCCCCATTAATGTGATTCTCTGCATCATTCAGCTGTTGGTGTATGATGCAGATATAGTTCACAATGGGGGGGGGGCACAAACAGGAGGCTGGGGTTGTTGTTGTTGTCTGGCAGTCAAAGGACAGTGCTCAAAGGCTGATTAGTATTATTCACATCAGTTATTGCTGACCAAAAGAGACCGCGGCCTGGTGTGTGTGCTGCAGGTGAGCTGTTGGCTGTGTTGCGGCGTGATACGAGGGCGGCTGTCTGCAGTTGTGTGCGACAGTTCCTGGGTGGGAGTGTGAATGGAACTGTGCGGATGTGCTCCGGCAGGCTGCACGCTCGGCGAAATCCTTCCCGAGATAGATAAAGATTGTCAAAACATTGCGCTCACTGTGGAGGCGGCGGCCACACCGGTCGCAGAGACTGGTGCCATTATTATTTTTGACATCTCTTTATCAGCTTTACTGAGATGCAGCAAGAGGTGGGAGACAGACACCAGCGACACACACATTTCTACACGGTCTGAAATGTAAGTCAAATGCGGCAGAAGACAGAAAGCTAAACGAGGTGCACATTCACACTCCCATTACTGACTACATTGTTCATAATCATGTATCTTTGTATTTGTGCGCCAAGGCTCCAGTCTTCTGTGACTTGTGTTAATTTAAAGGTACAATGAACAAAATCACAATGCAAAGATTCAACAACTGTACAGAAGCTTTAATTCAACCTGAGGGAATTTCTCGCAACAAAGAAAAAAGGCCTTGTCAGACATTGAAAATGTCTTGCAGAGTTATAATTTAGTAGTAGTATAATTGCAGTATATCTTAAAGTCGCACTTTCTCCATCCAACCTGGGATGAGAGACGCTTCCTGACTTTTTGGGGGACAGAAGTGGTAGCACCTGGCCACCAGCGAGGCTCAGGTAAACTGTAGCATTCCAACAATACCATTATTGGCCATCAAGCCTGCCAAGGGATCTCTGTCCGCACCATTACACATTGTTTACCAGCCACAACCTCTCACACACAGGCACAAGCCTGCTGCAAAAAAAAAATGAGAAAAACAAACTTCTCTTCAGTAATCCAGTTTTCGGCCCATTTGTCCATCTTCTTGAACCGAGGATGGTGGTAGGGCAGTAGATATACCGACATGTTCCAAACCAGCACTAATAACAGATTGAGATGATCTGAAAAAACATATTTAATATCAGGCCTATATATGGATGATTTACCCTTGCTTCCCATTCTACAGAGTAAGCTGTGTAGAACTAGATGGAACACAGGTAATTGAATGCCAGAGACACAACTTCGGAAAAGCTGAATAGTTGTTTCTACTGAAATTCACTGTTAAAATGCAGGATTAGTCCAGCCCTGAATTTCATAACAGCACTAGTCTGGTTGGTCCAATCTCATGCGGAAACCTATGGCTGATATTCTTCAACACACCTCTGAACTGTCACTTCCTGTTCTCTAGGGGGTGTGACCGTGCCCTGAATTTCTCCTCCCACCGCTGTGTGCTGTGTGTGTCTGCGTGCGTTTGTGGTCATACCATTTTGTAAGGATGTGAGGAACTGACTTTGAAAGGCACCATCCATATTAGCCCACATGCATGTGCTTAGATCATAGCTTCGCGAAAGCATTTGCACGCGTTAACATACGTATTAGGCTGGAGTCGCCGGATTGGCCTTGCTCCTTGCTGTGTAGAGGTGTACGTGATAAGATGGCGCCAAAATGCCAAAAAGCATTGGACCCCTGTGATATGAGAGTGGTGGAAATTGTTGTCATATTTATACCCGAAGGCTGTGATTGGTTGCCGCAAGCCCTTCGGAGCCATGTACCTAATCATTCCGCCTAAGTAAGTCGTTGACATGGGTCTGTCCTCCAGCTGTCTGGTCGGACCATCCTCTTGTCTCCCCGCTCAGATTTACTCACCGGGGGGAACAGCCATTACTATCTCCTGTTATTATTTGCCATAAAAATGCGCTGAATGGCGACCAACTCTGAGGCGCTATAAAAAGCAGCGGGGTGTGGGATGGTGTCTGCGTGTCATCAATCAGACACAGTGGCGAAACATTGGGCCAGTGGGTAGGGGAAATTGATTTTTCTGTAAGTCTCAACGAGTGTGAAAGAGGCAGGGTGGGGGATGGGAAGGCGAGAGGAGGAGCTGGGAGGGATGGGATGAGATGAGCAGGCAATATCGGGGCAATATGGGGAAAATGGTGGAAGAGCCAATGTTTTTGAGTGGGTTCATAACAGTTGATCCAGCCTTTGCCTTTGCCTTTCCGGTTAACTCTTAAATCAAGCCGGTTTCCCGGAGCCTGGCCTCTGGCTCGAAACGTTAAATAAAACATTCAATACCCAAGATTGAGCAGACTTTTTTCACAGAAGACACTCTCATGTCCCAGCAGAATACAGTGCCTGGATATTTGGAAAATATTTCAATCTCTCAATAATGGGTCATTATTATGTCCTCGCCTCTTTCAGCCTGTTTTCCTACTACAGATATCAGCCTCAAACAGGAGGAAACGAGGGGAAGGGGGCAAATAATGAAAACTTAAATCCCTCTTGCATGTAATTCAGGCGTCCGAGAATTGGTGGAGCCTCGGAAATTGTGATTCTCAAGATGGATGTGTTGGAGTTAAGCCCGTGCGCACCCACACACACAAGCACCCACACGGACACGCACGCCCCTCCCTGTGTTGTAGCTGCTCCGTCCAGCACATCCAGCTCCCCGGCCTTATCTCCAATTCATTCACCATGCATCATCCATACGCATAACGGCACTGTAAGCTATGATTCAGTGCACTATTCTTATCATAACCCAGGCGCAGTGATGTTCTGAGGCATGCTGGTGCACTGACCCCCCTCCCCTCTGTCTCCAATAAGCATAACCATATCTGACAGGGCCAGAGCTATCGAGGAGGGGGGATTCTCGCCTCCTTTAGATAGCTTTTCACGCTTCTGTTCTCCTGGCTTATTTCCACTGGCGCTCTGCGGCCTAAACCTCCTCCTTCCTTTCCTGCTTCTTTAAGCGTAGCTGTTTTTCGTTTGCTCTGGTGTTTGCCCATCCCCCCCCCCCCCAAACACACACACACACACTTGTATTCGAGAGCTTTTATCATCGACGGGCATATGAGTGAACAACAAGTCAGACAAGTAGGGACTGCAGGATCCAGCCACGATGAGTGGAGATCTGGAGTCAAGCTGCGAAGCAAATGGATGCACGTTACAGGATATAAGCCCAGCAATCATTCTCTACATTCCTATGAGAATACTTAGGAAGTCTTGTAGGCCTGGATACAGGAGACTCTCTCTTACACACACACACACACACACACACACACTTGAATGAATTTAATTTACTACTCACATGCTGCTTTTTTGTAGTCGGTCTTGTGTCCACAGAAATAATGTGCATGTGCCCATTATCTCGACAAGGGGCTGTCAGAGCGTGAGGGGCATCGTTCGCCTGGCTGACTTTCATTTACAAAGTGGCGATGTTACTTTTGTGTGGGGAAATGAGATAGCACTGCAGCAGACAGCGGGCCACATTCTCCTGAGCCGGGCGCACATCCTGCTCTCTTTCTTTTTCTTTTTTTTACCCCCTTTTAAAAAAAGGCTGTCTCCCAGGATCAATTAGTCACTTCCAGAGAGTTGTGAAGCAAAGAGGGAACCGGGGAGACAAAAAGCCACGGCCGTGTTGGCGTCACAGCCATGTGATGAAGTGACACGGTCTTCCTCCCAGGCCATTAGTCTGACAGGGGGGCCCCTGTGCGGCAGAGGTGGACCTGACACAGAGCGGTGCCCCGCCAGGACTTGACGTGAGCTCTCAAAGGACTACTCCCTGTCTTTGACGCACTTTTACCCCCCTTTGCATCTTTACAGGCTCCTCTCCTCCAAGATGTTTTCATTCAGTGTACCCGGTCTTTTTTTTTTTTTTTTTTCCTTTTCTCTGTCTTTAAAAAAAGAAAAAAAATTCAACTCTGTCCTCTCCCCAGGCTGCACGCTCTTTTCCCACTCAATCTCTCCCTCCACCCCCCTCATTTTCTTAAAAGCTTTTCTCTAAAACTCCAAAGTCCCCCCCAATCATTCCTCCAAATTCCTCTTCTTTCATCTCTGACTCAGCTGCAGCCTCCTCCCTCTGGTCTCCCGACTTCATTCCATCTTTGAATATTGCCCACCGCTCTGTTGTTTTGCCGCTACCTTTTCCTCTCCGGCAGCCACTCATCCGCTCGCTCTTTTTCTCAAAGCTATCAGAGGTGACACTGGCGATGTAAAAACAGGGAGCGGGCACTCAGTGTCACTGTAGGACACAGGCCCAACAAAGTACAAGGCAGTAAACAGAGACTATTTTTAGGCTGCCATAATTTGTCCTTAGGAAGCAAAATGCAGCGCAGTGTCTGTGTATCCCAGCAATATCGAGATGAGGGGAGGACCAATGTTGTTGTCCCGAGGTTGTTAATGAGACACGTGATGGACCATAATGCATCACTGTGACATCCACTTAGTGAGTCGACAGAGGTTTCTGATGTTTAAGCTCATTTATTACAAATCACAAATATTTTTTTATAATACCATATTAAATTTTGAGTGTTTCTAGTAAGTGACAATGTGAAATTAATGGGAAAGTGTTCAAGAGTGTGCTTGAAGTGATTGAAGTGATGAACCTGCAGAAAATTAGCGCCAGAATGTGCAGCTCGTTAGTTATCTGGCTCATAAATGTACCTATTGTTTCTCCCTGACAGCTTTCATAATGTTGTGTTTGGAAACAGCAGGAGGGGGTTTCACGTAAATATTGCTATTTGAACCTAGTGTGCAGTACCTACTTACCAGAAACGGTCAAACATTTGTTATTGCAATCCCTAAAGGTTTTTAACAGGTTAAATGCAACCAAATTATTGTTACCTACTGGTTACTTTGAAGTTATTTTTCAGTGAACTTTTTCTCTTATATCTGTCGCATATCCTCTTCACACATATTCTGCTCTAAAAAGAAAACACATCCTAGTCGTACTGGAAGAAGATTCCAAACAAATCCACACTATCATTCCAGGCGCACCATTCAAACAGAGGATTTGAAACCCACAATCATTTGATGTGCTCACTGAACTGTGTTGATTTTGAGCTGTTGAAACAGTTTGGACCCAAGAGTGTTTATCTGTCACTGTGTGACTGGCAAATGAATACATTCTATAGCTTTTCTGCCTGGCCGGGTAAAAAGGGAACCGCGCTCTTTTAATGGTTCTTTATGTGTGTTACATCTGACACTTAACATGTTTACGAATGTGGAGTTTGCGTGTGTGTGTGTGTGTGTGCGTGTGTGTGTGTGTGTGTGTGTGTGTGTGTGTGTGTGTGTGCGTGGGCAGGCTTTACTTGCGATGGTTACTTGCGATGGCCCATCACACTCTTATTCCCAATTGTGGAAATTGGTTGGAATACTGCAACTTGTTAATTCTGCGCAGGGTGTTCACCTCAGTGAGTAAAAACTCTGTTATTTCTCTATTTATGGGATTTATTTGCCGTGTAACTATTGTAGGCCTGCGGTAGTCACTTGGGTCAAAAAGTGTGAAATGAGGGGAAGGACGACAGGGTGACACACCCCTCCCTGTCTCCTCTCATCGGCCTCACTTCCTGGAAGAGCGCACAGCTGAGATTGACCCGGCTACACTTCCTTCTATAAAGAAGCCCATGGCTTTTCTTTTATTAATAATTATAACTGATACCGAAACTAAACCAACCCCAGGAGTATTTAAGCGATGCGCTGAGTTTACCTCATTGTGGAACTTAGTTCATAATTTCACCCTGAGTGTTGGTAGTTTTCACTGAAAATATTTACAAATTTAATAATGATCTTGAAAATGTTTTTCCAAAGGGACAAAACAGGAATAAAAGAAACATCAGCAATTACTTTTACATTTGATTGATGATGTATATCTAAAAATATGTATGGCTCTAAAATCTCTAAAATTACTTTTTTTTATAGTATTTTATATACAGAAAGCACTGATGGCGTATTCCTCTACTAACCTCTCAACCGTTACAGTACACACACACACACACATACAAACTGGGCCCTCTCCGCCCCCTTTACGCTTGGCGTGACAGCTTTGTCACAAAGATGAATTCATCGTCAGCGCTGCAGCCAAAACAAGTAATTTGATTGCCCCGACCACAAATTAAGTTAGTGTGATTCAATTTTCGATTTGGGCTTCTCCTGCAGCCATACATCAAGGGAGACATATTTCATTACACAGCGAAACCACAGGCGGGCGGCGGTGGCCCACACCCTCCATAGGAAGACATCATGGGAGCATAATGGCGTTTACTCAATACTGCCGCGAGTACAGTAAGGCCGGCAGGCTGTGTTGGTGTCCCCCGGTGGGCTCGTTACCGACGGGGCAACACAGCCGCACACTGTACAGCCAACACATTTAACACGTGCAGTTAGATGCGAGCCAAGCTGTGGCATGGAGCTGACGGGCCCTTTCTAGATGTGTAAACCAAAAAAAAAAAATCCCATGACTCGTCCCGTTTTCCATTCTCCGCGCTAACATGCTCCTCCTTCTCTTTTCACAGGTGCGGTTCACCTGGTTCAATGACTCCCGCTTTACAGGAAGGGTTCTCATTTCTTCCGCTGTTAGATTTCTGAGACATGCACACCTACACCATGGCCTCTTCCTGGACTCTTCAGGGTGCTCAACCAGTGACTGCTTCCTTCCTCCTCCATGCCTTCCCTCTACCCCCTCACAATACAGTCAAGAGATCTCTAATCAAACTATAGACCGTTCTTCAGAATAACCAGGGTTTGAAAACTGTGACTATGCATCACTTGGCTGTGATTTGAAATTAATATAATATGTCATGCTGCGTGTGTTTTTGTCTTTTTTTTTTGTAAGTATTATCGACAGCAGACCCTATCCCGGTGTTTTTATTATTCATGAAGTACAAGAGAAAAATATCTTTGAAGTGATGGGCTGTGATCAAACTTGATTAAAAGTGAAAACTTTTGAGGATTGTGGTATCATCCCATACACAAATTTGTTCTGTATGTGGGATGCTAGAGAAACCTTCTCGACGCCTACAAATGTACCTTGAGCAGATCGCCCTTTTTAAAATTTTGTTTGTGACTTGCAGCTGTAAAACAACGTCCAGTGATTCTGTTTCTGTTTCTCTGTTCAGTTGCAAAAACGTGACTGGCAAGTCAAGCTGAAAAACAACACAGTGTGTCATATTTCAAATGCAAATGACACTTCTTGTGGTGTGTTTCTGTCTCAATCTGTATGTAGATACAGTGGGCTACAACCACGTTTACGTGAGTAGATTTGTTGCAGAGAATAAGTTTTCTCGCGCTGCATGTTTAGACCTACATCTTTAATGATGACATTGATGGAGTGTGATGTGACGTGCATCCCAGTCCATAAAAATGGTAATTTATAGATGGAATTTTAACTCGCAGCCGTGGGTTGGAAAGCATCCAGATTCTTTGCAGTGGATTTTGTTTCTGGATTTGCTGATGATGGAGTTCCTTTGGCCTCATCAAGCCTCGACCCGGTCGGCACCTAAAACTCTCCGGGCATGGTTAACTGTCTCGAAGATGAGAATTGCCCCTTTGAAGAAATGTTGCTGAAGATGAAGCATCTCGTGCAAATCTCAAATGGCATCATTCTGGATTTTGCGGTTCAGCTAAAGTCTCTGTTTTAGTCACCATAAATGTTGGATTACAGCTTTGTACTGTATTTAAAACCAGTTTCCTGGCGGGGATCCCCGGGCCCTCCGGGAGAGACTCTCGGAAATCCGAAAGTGAGCTTTCCTCATATTTAAATGATTCTCATGTCTCCCGTCTCTCCATTACGTCAAACTTGTCTGCCTGGTGAGAACAGCCAAAGAGTTTTTAGGTGGCATAACTCGGCCCACAGAGAGCTGAAAGTAGCTCTATGAGACATTTTTGATATTCTGTGAATGTCCGGCTGGGGGGAGGAGGGGGGTGGGGAGGGTGAAAGATGAGCTCAATGAATGAATCCATATGCCCCACCTGACCAGGAAGCCTTTTGAGACGTCTCCAGAGGACCTTTGTAAGCATCTGGAAAGGAAGAGGTGGATCACTTTGATGGAGTGCAGGTAAATGTCATCAGCTGAAAGAGTTCATTAGCCAGTTACATTTGTAAATTCAAGTACAGTGAATGGACGTTATCTCTCTTAGGCTCTGCAGCCCCCTTCTGGGAAATTAAACAGAAGAATAAATTACGACTGCGCGGTCTCTGTTTTGTCTGGCATTGTGGTCTTCTCTCTCTCTCTCTCTCTCTCTCTCTCTCTCTCTCTATCTCTCTCTCTCTCTCTCTCTCTCCAGGGAGATTCCATGTAAGTCGAGGCTGCCTTGAAATGGCAACCACTTCCACGCGTAGGGCCCCCTTAAAATGGACAAAAAACATTTCCCGAGAGAGAGAGAGACAGAGAGCGAGAGAGCCTCGCTCTACCTCCAGATGCCTGGGCTGTGGGATTTCATATTACAGATGTAAATTTTGCACAACTGCCTCATGCTTGATTACGCGTGTTCTGAGTTTTCACTCTCTTTTTTTTCCCCCTTGCTGCTCTTTGCGTCTCCTTTTGTCATTTTGTCTCTTTTTCCATTCTCTTTGTCTTCCTGTGTGTTATTTTTTTGATCTTTCTCATTCCAAACTACATTTATTTCTGTGGTCTTTGTTATTTTTCTCTTAAAAGAATTATTATTTGTTGGTGAATACCACTAGGATAAGATAGAAGATGTAATTATTCTTGAAATGTACTAATAATATAAATGTATAATGTGTTCAGGGCAATCGTGCTGTCAGAGTTTCTACTGCATAAAATATTGTTTCCATCAGCCTCCATAAGGTGGAATGGAATTATCCTCTTACTGGAGACTATCCATTGCCTCTAATGGGGGAGTAAGACTAGACATTTCTCACAATACTCAACTCTCGTCGTTTCCTCCGATTCTAGACACTGGTGAGATCTTGTGCCTGACTTAGTCATCTGCTCTTAGCGCTTAAATATGCAGTTCAACGCCTTCCTTTGTAATCTGCCGGCACAGCACTTTTCTGGACAGTATTATAATTATGTGCCTGCTGGCCATTCTCTGATTCAAGCAGGAAGCTGTCGTTTCCTTGAAAAGAAATAGGGGTCACTTGTCATAATGGCGGAACACTTCTTTGCTAAATGGATGCTCAGATTAGCGCTTCAGTAAAAGGATGAGTCATTATAATTAATATGCAGAGTAAAGGAAAGCGCCACAATAGGGCAAGAACTCGCTGGGGAAGAGAGACTTCATCACGAATTCCATTTTATTTACTCATATTTTTTCCTTTAGTAGATGCGTTGACTGTTATAATTAAAGAAAAAATGTGCCTCTGGGACCAAGACAACATGATAGACAAGCCTGCTGTTCCAGGGCCGTGGAGTCACTTTGCCGCCGACTGCTTGACAGTTAAACACAAACTTCCGGCTGTGGCTGTGAGCCTGGCTGCAACAGTCCACAGTTAAGGTCCATGGCGGAAAAATGATTGAGGATGGGCTGGATGTGCATTGTCTCCTTTTACGTTTGGACTATTTGGCCTCTATTTTTTTGAATGAGTAGTAGAACTTCAAAAATCACATTTTACTTTTAGTTCACCAAAAGTGGGCATTGATTGATGCGCTGCTGTCCTTTTGGCAGGCCCTCCCTATGGATCTCAAGAGATCTCTGATGTTTGGTTATGATGTATTTCTGCTCTATATGTTAACTGTTCAAAGAGGGTTGTGTGGAATTCGCCATCAAACTTTGTGCCACAGTTGCAAATTGATCTTGGTGGTAGACCAATTCTCTGGAACCTCTTTTTGTACTTCCTGATTTACATTTATAGGTTTGCCAAATATGTTTTTTTGCATTTCAGGTGAACTTAAGGCTGACATTGACCTTTTCATCTGGATGTGCAATAAAACCGGTGGTTCAGCACACAGATGAGACTTTGCATAGAGGGTGGGCAATTCAGTGCTGCAGGATGGTGTACAACACACTGCAGTTTCCCTCACTTCCTTGCAAATAATTGACTAGCACTAAACAAGAGTAGTGCGTACGATTCTACTCATATCAATCCAAAAAAATGGCTTCTTGCTCCGTACTTTCCCCACCGCCTCTCTCTGCTTCCATCAAAGCCCAATTTCAGCAGCAGAGATTCAATTATAGTCTATTTCAGCAGCTCTTACACGGACAGCTAGCGTTTAAATTCCTGTAGAAAATCAGAAAGTGCAGTGTTTCTTGTAACTCACACTTTTACTGGAGAAATGATGTGTGGCCAATAAATTTGACTTCTAACAAGTAGTGTGAGGGAAGGAGAGTTTGCCTGCTGGCTACTCCCACTGCGGCGGAAATATGGTCTTGCCATTCACTGAAGGAAATTTAATATTGAATTTCCATGGGACAGTGGCCACTTTCGCATACTAAGCGGGTTGTGGAGCAGCGATGACACAAGCATTGTGACGGTGACATTTCATGCTCAATACAGCCATCTGATAGTCTTGTCTATTACCGCATGGCTCTTAAGAATGAAAAGTTATTTTTGAAGACGTTTCATCTCCCATCCGAGAGACTTCTTCAGTTTGAACTCACCGATGGAAAAGTTCAGGTGTTTATCCTATGAGAGATGAATACCTAAACAGAGGATCGTTAAGTTAAACTTGCAGGCCATAGTCCCTTTGACGTAGATTCAGGTTTTGGATTTCCCCTGAGTCTGGGTGCAAATGAGGTTCGTTGGCTTCACCTGAGATTTCTTTTCAATTGTTGTTGTGTAACTTTCTGGGAGGAGGACATCGCCATCAGCTGACGAAAAACATTCAAAAAAGTCCTTTATAGCATATGTGTGACCGTGACAATGTGGCTATTGACAATTTGCTTGATTGTTTGATGCTGCGTGTGTTTCTTGCACATTTAGACTGTTATAGTCTATGTCGCCATGTTAGCAGATCTCACCTGTTTCTTTGTGGAGTCCAACTTATATTCAATGCTCAATAGGAATGACAGCCAAGCCCCAAGTTGTAATAAACCAGATGAACATTTTTAACATTCTTGACACTTGACAATAACTTCACAGTCATGCAAATACCTCCCTGCTTAAAGACATCCCCACTTCTAAATCCTCTGCAGAGAAAGTTCATTGATGGCTTTTTGGGACCACAACTTACCCACACAAGCTTCTTTTTTCGTGCCTGCCCTACATTCTGCAGCCATATTGTTTGCATTCAAAGGCAGTGCCCACACAGCTGGAGGATAAGCCCAGTCTCTCGGCAGATAAAGTGCGGCGCCATGGGCGGCTTCACTTTCTTTTCATTTCCCTCTGTCTGCGGGGATGTTGGAGGCTTCTGGCCACAGCTGGAAGATGAATAGTACTGCACCACTCGACTGTGTCGTGGTGTCCAGGAAGGCTCTAAATGGCATTGAGAGACTGCCAGGCTCTCACAAATGGGATATCTGCTGCCCTGTGCAACCTTGTACGTACCGAGTGGGATGTATCATTAAAGGATGTGTTATGCTAAAATCCCTGAGAGATTGAAAGCTCTCTGCAAGTACTGTCGCTTGCTTTGAATAATGGCAGCGTACCTGCAACACATCTACCACATGTGACAAACCATGCTCAATTGACATGCATTCTGAGAGGACAAAATAACGGTGAGCAAAAAAAAAAACATAATCGAGCCTCGATATAAATCATCACGTTTTTGTGTTGTTTTTGATGGTATAGCTGTGAGCTATATTTATTTTTATTTTTGTTCATTCGTTAGGCCCGAACTGCGCTCATTGATAAAGCCGTACCTTAAATGCAGGCAGAGAAACCAAAAATCTTCCTCCATGGTTTCCAGTCTGGTTTGTTTGGTCGTTCCTACACCGGGGGCAACGACACATACCTGCTCTCTCACTGTTCTCATGGAAACGCATCAAAGCAGACGAAAACAGACAGAAACAGAAGGGAGGCGGGTGATTCAAGGCACCCGAGTCACCCACGCAACCAGCATAGGCTGCACACATTTGTCGGTTTCAGGGAGGGCCTATATATATTTCAGTGCTGTGAAGATACTCTCCCATGTTGACTTTCCCCCATGTGACGAAAGCAAGACTGACACATACGAGAGCCCTGGGCCCGAGGAGTTTGGAACCAAGATTAAACCAGGGACGCCCGTAGGCCTTCAAGCGGTGATTATAACAGCTCCCATTACAAGCAGCATTGATGGAAATCTGCGGCGGCATTTGTCCATGGGGAAGAAACGGGCAAGGGATGCATTCAGACATAAGGCAGTAAATGTTCCGCGGTTGAGTGTTAGTGATAGCGGGGCATATGCAGCAGCAACTGTTGTTGAATGTCACAACAGCTCCTCCGCAGAGAACAACTGGGATGCCACTAGACTGTAGTTAGGAGAACAAAGCAGTGTCCTAGCAGAAATCCTGACTGTCTGGCTTGATTGAGCTTGTTGTCTGTGTGATGATTCTAGAACGCGGAGGAAACCTGCAAGACATTGAGAGTAATGTTGATTTCTGGATGCTTCCCTTAATAGGATGAACATTGATCCCAAACACAATAACATTTGAACATTTTCTTCTTATTTTACTTTCTTGTGAGATCCATATTGCTTTGATTGCCCATTGATACATTAGTCTGGGGGAGTCTTCATCAAAAGTGGACTCTCTCAGTAGGCAGCTAATTTACAGCCTGTCACCAGCTGGACTAATTGAGTATTTGGAAAGTCCTCAGTGCTTGCATAAAGGTTTCCGGGAACACTGTTCTGCAAATCTAGACGTGTGGGCCTTGTTCCAGTCTGAGCTATAATAGAGTTGAAATGCAAGAAATTGCTAAAAGTGAGAAAAACATTGGCACTGGATGTTAAAAAAAATGTTGGCACTGACCATGATTTATGTGTTGTTTTTTGTTTCGAATTGTCCAATATTTCCACATTTATCTGGCATGAGGGTTCAGGATATTCCCACAGTGAAATCAAACTTTCCGTTCAGACTTTGCCCAAGGGAGTATCCAACAGTGCTTAACTTTTTTCAATTACATTTGCAGACTGACACTTTGCTATTCACACAAAATGACTGTCTAGATAACCATATTTTATAAAGTGCTTTCCCTTAACTCATACATCCATTTTATATGTAACATGCTCCTGCACTGAGACCTACACTATATACCACTGGTTCATTACTCAGGGCGTTGGGAGTAATAGGAACCTGATCTTGAATTCAACATCCAGTGCCCAGTGAGGAAATCAAATTAAAAATGTAAAAAAGTCTTAAGTCATAATAGCAAGGACACTTTATTATTATACATTAATTGCCGCTTATGTACAATGAAGGCCGTTCCCAAAAAACCCAGTGGATACTTTGAAGAGAGAACTTGCCTTATCAGCGCCTCATTTTACTTGTCAGATGCCATTGGACATGCTCAGGGAAGTATGGCTGTTAATAATGTTTTGATGATAAATAAAATATTTTTTTAATTCCTTTATTTAATTTCTCGAGATATTTTGCAGATTTTTTGCGTATGTGAATGTCAATGTCACAGAAAACTGGTAAATTGAAGCCTATTATAAACATTGATTGCTAAACCAACAAAACATGCATAAGAGACAGCATTCTCAAGATACCATACGTCTAAACACAGTTCTTTCAGATTCAGCTTTGACAAATGCATGAGTCAAAATGAATGATAACAGTAACATGAGGTGACGATCTGGAGAATTCCCTTCAGTGCTCAATACATGCTGCCGGTGTTTCACAGCAGCAAGGCAAATTGAGGTTTGAAGCCTGGTTCATCAGTGGCATTTTATGGTAGAATGAATTCCAACACAACAACTTTGAACACACTTTGTACTCGTGTGAGTCCTCTCCACCCTGTGCTGTGGGAGGGCTTCAACTAAGTGGCTAAAATGGCAATAGCAGTGAGCCTAGTTGAGCCTTTGACGTTAGTTTGGACACCCCTGCTCTGTGCGGTGTGCAACAATCAGAGCGAGGAAAGTTTCTGACATGATATACACGTTCGTCAGATATTTGCCCGTCAATCATAAAACCATGTTTACTTCATTTGCCAGCAACTATGCATTGTGATAAATGTTGAAATATTTAATCTACCGTAGTTCTTTCACAATATGCACGGTAAAAAATATATCTGAAATAAAACAACATCTTTAACTTCTCTTCACAGGATATGTCTCATTGAAGTATCAATGCTAATTTGCCTGTGCTACATATTTGATCAAATCTGTAGATACATCTTTTTTAAACCCTAATCACACACACAACACTGCATACTGAAAAAACTACAAATGTGGCATCGTTTCTTATAACTCTGGACCACCTTTATATGAGGAATAGTTTTTATAGATATAATGGATTTTCTTTGGAATAAAGAATGTAAATACTGAGTTGAGAATACAGCATGGGGTTAGGTTCTGAGAAACACACCTATATGACCAGAATTGTAATATCCCTCTAGTAAATGGCTTAAAGTCTAGTTCTCTTTATAACAAATGTTACCATCTATGTTGTTCCTTCTGGAGCAGAATGACAAGCGTTCAAAAATGCAATGACTTGATAACCATAAACTCTCCCCTTTGAAATACAATGGTTTTGAAAACGTCATCATCCTCACACTTTTTGGGAGAAAAACATTAGAATGATGACAAATTAGTACATTTTTGTGGCTTTCTCACAAATATTCCTTAGACTGGGTTGTTTTAGCACCACACGGCTACAATTTGAGCCATATTCCAAGTTTTTACATCTGAGTACATGTGAATTAAGAATTAAGAATTGTATTTTTTATTTTTACCCTTTTAGTCGTCCCCACATGCACTTGCAAACACACACAGACACTGGGGAAATTCAGCCTCTGCATTTTTCCCACCTGTGGCACAGCACAGCAACCAGTCTACACACATATATTGCCACAGAGCAGTGGGCAACCATCTCTCTGGTGCTCGGGGAGCAGATGTTGGGGGGGGGGGGGTTAAGTGCCAGGCTCATGGGCACAAGGCAGAGTCTCTTTTTGATTGGACAGTTCTGTTGGCTGGCTTCTCCAGTTCGCAGATTTTTCAGTGATTCGGTGTGGCTCAAACCAGCGATCCTCTGGCTGGTCGCCCTCACAGCGAGAGGTGGACACTTCCATCACTAATGGCTGAGTGATGTACTTAATAGTAAACAAGAGGCCACAACATTTTTAAAACATCACCTCTGAGACCTACTTGAACAGAGAGGTAGAAATTCTGAAATATGATTTTTACAATTAGAGTTACTTTTTTAGTTCATACTGTCAGCAAAGTGGTGCGAAGAAAAATGTCACACAATTTTGGATTGAAAGTCCCACCTAGGGGGATTTCATTAGCGCTTTGAATGAATAACAATTCACCAATTCCTCCCTCTGTCCTTGGTAATCAGTTCTGGGCCATTAATGAGAGGATGACTATCGACAGGGAGAGGAGGCTACTGATAATTGAATGTGTAGAGGCCATTAAACATTCCTAATCAAAAACAAACACTCCGAAGCCACAGTTCCTGTAGGACAATTAGATTCAACAGCAATGGAAGCATGTTGGTGGGGAAAGGGGGAAAAAAAACACAGCTTTGTATCTATCCACTTGTCTGGGGCTGTTTTTTATTTATTTATTTACTATCAGTGCCAACAGTTCAGAAGATGACAGGCCAGCAAATAGGCTGAATATCTCAGGGCAATGTGCCATATTCAAGTTAGTGTTTCGACCCAAATAGCCGTTAGGGAATAGACGAGATAAAACAATTCGTCATTTAAATGTTCTCATAGGCTCTGTGCTATGCAAGCAGGCCGGCAAATCTATAAAAAAAGAGTGACAATGGTGGGGAGTGTGAAATCACTTCCCTTCTATTGACTTGGCATTATTGGTCTGTCTTCAGTATCGCCACAATAAGCTGTTAGGTCAATATCACTGGTTAACAGACCCAAACCCCTTGCCTCTGTTTAAGTCTCATTGGGAAAATAAATTGTGCAGTCGTGGGATTTTATCATATTCAAATGTACCACTACTGTGTTTATGCCATTCCTGCAGACCCACAGTAAATCAACCCCTGTGAGTATGTCAAATGATTAGATTTTCTTTTTTTGAGGTTCTACGGACACATGTGTTGTCAGACATCAATGAGCTTAATGCTGTTGTTAGACCCTCAAATATGATTGATTAATCACATAAGCATATGCAATCGGTGATTCAGTGTGTACTATTTCTATTCCCTCATTACTCACGCTACAATAAATACTTTAATGCAAGTAAATGTCATTATATGCAAATCTATGGAGACCTATTAGGCTTTTACAGTGTGCTGAAAAGATTACTAGCCCCTGGGTGTTTGGAACAGAAATGCGAATGAGCCCACAAACTGAGTATGCAGATTCATTGTTTCATATTTCACTGCATAGGAGACGAGCACAACAGGCATTTAATCATGTCAAAATACCATCGTAACTTAACCTTGTGGTTGTTTCATGAGGTATGTGGAGACATGCGTGCTTATGTTTCGGAAAATAGGTTTTCCTTTGATGTCACACGGAGATGATTCAAAGAAGGAAGCTGAAAAGAAGGAAAACACCTCAGTCTGAATCATTATGAGGGGCACGTTGCGCCTTCAGTAATTGCGTGAGGGACCTTTCTGTTGCACTTGAAATTGCTTGTTTTGTCCTTTCAAGGTCCGTTGCACCTCAAAAGCACAGGTGCTTCTTTGCCTTTCTGTAGCAGCTTGTCAACATGGCTCTCAGTCCATCAGAGCAGAAAAAAAGGGTCCAGTCTATCCCGTTACAGTGGAATCCCGCTGAAGGGACCGAGAAGGTATTTATGCCTGTAAATACCAAGCAGACATCCATGTGGAACATGGAGAGATATTTCCGAAGGCAGTGCTGTGACCAGCTTCACGCAAAGCCATGCACTGTATATGCGGGGTTACCAAGCCCTCAACTTCTTTAGATGTTTTTCAATTCGAGATCAGCTGAAAATATTTGTATCTGTATTTTAATGGCTTAAACATTAATTGTATTTAAAGTCTTGAACTTTAATTCTGACAGAGAGCCGGTGCATATTAAGTCAATGTTTAGATGAAATTAGATTTGATCCAAAGACGATCCAAAGACGGTATGCGGAATTATTGGTATTTGCATGCCTACAAAGATGGGTCAGCCTTTCGTCTGTCCCCCAACAGGTCGATCCAGTCGCAACCATTTATCTACAATTGGATGGGTTTGATACGATGACTGACAGACTAGCCGCGCCAGAGCCTTTTTTGTCAAAAGCCAAAATTGTGGCTGCTGCGTCAGAGAGGTCTGTGGAATCTGCATATGTGACGGTAAGAAATAAACACACCTTTTAAAAAAATGCGCACGAAAAGCTTTGTGGAAAGTTTTATTGCTTTGGCTTCGGTGCTAACATCGGACTAAATACTTTTGTGCATTGCATTGGTTTACACGTGTTGCATAGAGCTAGCAGGGCTACAAAAAGGAAGGGAAAAGGAGATAATGCTGCAGGAATGGGCAGGAACGTCTCTGTGACATTTTGGTCATTTTTCTTACACCAACGTTAGTCCGCTGTTCTCTGCGAAAGAGCAAAACACTTTTCAGGGTTTCTTTTCTAGCCCAATGGCACTGGGTGCTTTTATTCAAAGGACACATTTTCTGTTGAGCTAAAGTCAGTGGTGCAAAAAAGGCACAACTCTAAAGTGTTGAGTTTTGAATTCTCCTGATGACTGCACGGTCGGTGTAGTTGTGGCAATATTTTCCCACTCTCCCTGTCTCATTATTTTGAAGAACCAAGGTCCATTTGGACAGATGCTTTGAGGCACCATATGCTCCTGTGCAGGTTGTACGTGAACTGCTGGGAAATCAAAGAGTGGAGTTTAGTGTCCACATGGATGAGACTTGTCCTGGTTTGATAGAAGCTCAAGAAATCTCCATCCTGAGATTTCTGCCTTGCTAAATACATTTAGGGGGAATAGAACGCTTCGCCCACCCACATCCCAATTAATTCGACAAATGTTGCAATTAACTCGGACAAATTCTCCACCTGTTCCAGTGAAACCTTGATTACGTGAATGCTTGTAAACATGTGTGAATCACAAAATAGAAGATTTATTGCAATATCCTTGATCACGAATCCCACACATTCTAGGACTTTGAAGTGACCCAGACCTATGACGTCACGCTCCAGAGGTCTTCTACACTGGAACTTCGAAAACGAGCACAGACACACATGTGCATGTCCGCTCTGCATACAACAGACGGCAAATAATTCTGCTCACGAGCCAAATGTGCATACACATTAGTGAGGTAATGCTCCGTACACAGCAACTAAACAACAGCTCTTTTCTGTAGCTGAGATGTGCCACATGAGAACAAGGAAACCCTCTCTAATTCGCCATTCCTTGTTAAGCTGTACTGCCGGTACATAGCAATGGCATACTATATAACCGGGGAAAGGAATGGGGTAAGATGGGAAAGATATTCAGGGTTTTATTTGGGAAAAATGTGGATTGGATTTGGGGTTAAACCCACCAACTTGAAAGCTTTACTTGAAAGCAAATAGAGCAGATGGGAAGATGATGGAGGACAAGTGGGGTAAACCCCAAAGAATGACAAACAAACATTTGTTTTGCCTTTATGCTACGTGTAAACAAACCATAATGTGTTGCATTTATGAAATCAGTCTGGTCAGCAGTGAAAGCATATGAATCCGCCCACGTAGCATTAAATGTTCTGTTTTCTTCAGACACTTCTTTTCTTAGAATTCTCCATAGTTGGCCTACCTGGGGTCGAATATGTTGACGCATATTAAGAGCGACATCTTTAACACGTTTTATTTAGATTTTACAAGATCACCATAATCTTCCAATTTAGAATTACATTTTTAAAAACTAATGAACTAAAATAAAATACATTTTAATTAAATACTCCTTATTTATTTTCGAAAGCCACAGGGAGCCAAGGGTTGCCGACCCCTGCCCTAGGCGTTTTATATATTTTTTTTTTATCACTTATGGGATACAGTAGCTCAGGTCCGGCCCAGCCTCACCTTGACTTTACCTCCAGTGGCCCCCAGGTAAGTTGATTTTGAGATCCCCTGTCTTAAAGCACCTTGTCACCTAATATGTTCTTAGGTGCTTTTACTTTGTATGCTTCTATTGTGACTCTGACCTCTCATACCTCCCATAATAGTGAACTCAAACAAATCTGCTATGGCTTCAAAATATATTGTTAATAATATATTTAAGGTATTGATATATTTCATACATAGTTAAAGACCATCATTTTGACAGATCACTGCGAATCATCAGAATATAAGCCTTATTCCACTTGAAACAATTTAATTTGTTATGGTATTAAAAGCACAGGTCTTACTAGTTACATAAACGATGGCTGTCTTCTGTGGCGGTGTCCCAGTGACAGTGGGACAGAGTGCAAACTAAAAGAGCAACATGTATAACAGTAAACATTTTATTAATTCGACAACAAGAAATAAGGTAGGTAATAGGGAGGTAATAAATTGGCAGATGCTAAATAAAGCTTTTCGGTAATAATGTGTTAAATGTAAAGCTTTTTGTTGATTGGTGGAATAGAAAAGATGCACAGGCAGCCAATCTTAAAGTACCAGCCATAGAGCAATAAGCTAGTTTAACAGTTTAAGAACTAGATAAGCATTCATTTAGATTCTCTCTCTTTTATACCCATATTTTGACTTCACCATTGCGGAACTTAAATATTTCGATATTTTCCACCATCTGCACATACAGTCACATAATTTCTATAAACAAAGATGACAGCCAAATCATTAATTATAATCTTTGCATAAGCATATTTATTTTAAGTAGTAAATAGTGATGTCTAAAAGTGTGCACAAGCATACACTATGAAAATATTTTTTTGAGCACAGCCATTTTGAAGGGCATTGTAGTGTCAGTGGTATTACTGATACACTCCACACATGCAAAAATGCAATTGAAAATAATAGTCTGTATAAGATTGGTAAACATGAAAATAAATAAGATGGATAAAAATAAACCTGCACAACTTCTTTCAACACTGTCAGTTTCAGTGATGGATTATGATTAATTAAGTTGTAACTCCTGCTAGGACATCACTCAGACATGGAAACGTGGTTCTTAACTGTGAGACCTAACCTTGGCAACCAATCTCTCCCTCTATTTATATATATATTTTCCCTTTCTTTTTTATCTTCACATATCATACCTATAGAAAGAAGGCCAGAAATCAGCTGCCGTTGTCCCTATTCAAATTGTAAACAATGCCAACTTTTAAGAGGTCTTCCCTTTAAGAGTAGATAATGCATCAGTAAGGTCTTTAGAATTTTTTTAGCGCTTTCTTTTATAATGGGATGCAAAATATAGCTTATTATTTCATCTTGTAAAATAGATGTTCGGCTTTCCCACAGCAGTGAATAGGAAACTGAATTGGATGTATTCTCTCTCAAGAAATTGTCTATTGTATCTTTATTACAGTTTCCTCCTACTCATACTACAGAGATGTGAAAGTATCCACAAAGAAATACGTATCTCTAGTATAATGGCATAGAATCCAGAGAGTAGTCGACTGAGAAAGAAAATGAAAAGCTTTTAGGTTATGTTGTATCTTGCTGTATGGGTTTTCAGATTTGAGATTCAGTTTTAGCCAAAGGTTGGCAGACCCACCGTTACCCATCAATGCTGTAAAGGATTAAACATTTTGGATAAAGTTGCATTTTGGGCATTACAGCTGTCCAGCAATAGATCGTAAAATCTTTGCAGTGTGTAATCGTAATTTTTCATATATTAACATGTATGACTTGGCCCAGGCTAAATCCAGCCTATCATGTCATACATGTTAATATATGAAACATTAAGAGGACGGCAGCACATTTAGATAACTTCTCTGCTAATAAAGTGCAAATTCACTGGTCATGGAATCTGGTGTGTGTGCAGTGAGTTATAGTAATGGTTTTCCAGAGGCAAGGGACTCTTAAATGGTGTTCTTTCAGAAGACAGTCTGGCATCTGCAGAGCCCCAGCTCTGTCTCTCTCTCTCTCTCTCACACACAAACGGCACTAAAGTCCTCAGGGGCTTTCCACTTGATGAAAGGGGGGATAGTGATAAGGAGAACATTAAAGGGTCAGGGTGTAGTCTGAGGTGGGACATTCTCGTGTGTATAAACAAATAACATCATAAAGGGAGTTATTGCCTGGAAAGTTTGAGATTCACTGAGATTTAGGGAGGAAGTAAGACATCGTGTGTGTGTGTGTGTGTGCATGTGCGCATGAGAGAGGGAGAGATGAGGTGGCTTCTCTAACTCCATGCATCCCAGGGCGCAGCAGCAGCAACAGCGGCGGTGGCCTCTGTGGACTAAAGGAAGGGAAACCCTTTTGCTCGACGTCGCTTGAATGTAAATGGAGCCGGACCGGGACAGAATGAGGTCGGCGAGACACGCTCATCTGTTAGCGGCACTTCCGAGAAGGGGCAGACAAATGTTTTATCCGCTGCACCAGCCCCGAGACACTCCCAGAGCCTCCTCCCAGGGCTCACACAGGTGAAAAGTAAGCCTAACCTCGCCCCGCAGCGGCGAAACAGTGCGCGCGCGGCGCGTCCGGTGCCGCTCTCTGACATTAGGCATTTTTCGCTGCGACGCGTCGTGTGGCCACACGTGACGCACGTGCGCCTGTGGTTGGGTGTTTTTACAAACGCCGGTGAGTGGTGTGTTTTCCGCCAAGTTTCCGAGCCGTTCAGTATGTGTCCCCCTGTGTCTGCCGCGCGGGGCTGGCTCGCGCACCAGTTGGTTCGGGAATGATGACCGTGATAACGGTGGAGGGAAAAGGAGGAGACAGCGGCTGAATCCACCACCGGCTGCACCGCCACCACCACCACCATCATCAGCAGCAACAACAACACCTCCGAGGGACGAACCTAACTGCGGTAGACTGCTGCCGCTCACTTCTCCACGTCCACACACTTTCTGATGTTTTTGACAGAAGCCCGACAGTGAATTCCAGCACACGGAGGCATAGCTGCGTAAACTTGGCCAGATCTCGTAGCCTCTACGTGCTTGTGTGTGTGTGTGTGTGTGTGTGTGTGTGTGTGCGCGCGCGCGCGCTCAGCAGCCTGGATTGTTACGCGTCTCACCGAGGGATTTGAAATTTGAACAGTCAAAAAAATTGCAGCGGGGTTACAATCAGTCCCTCTCCTCTCTTATAACCTCGAAATGGCTGTCGACAACAGGCTGTGGAGACGCCACCGGATTAGCCTCTGTTGCGCCGATCTGCTCGACGTCTGAGCGGCACCAGCGTTGAAAGTTTGGATAATCTCAAAGGCTAAAAAGGTGAAGGATGCAGTCTGGTGTGAAGACGCTCTCCGCAGGTGGAGGTGCGTCACTCTGCTGCCTGCTGCTCCTCTGGCTCATCTACTCCCACCTGCTTAGAGAAGGTAAGGGCGACTACAGCTTGGTTTTATGACTTTGTTAGCGGCACCATCCTCTCTGAGGGGATTCTTATTGGGATGCAGCTGCACATGCCGTGGTCTGATTCTGTGAGGGGGGGAAAAAAAATCCCAACGGTGCCCAATAAAACAGCCCCACAGGGACATATAACATGCCTGTGCTCATAACTATTCAATTTATGGTGACCTTGGGTTACCTTATGTATTTCATTTTATAACATAAGGTACAATACTTTGACATTGAGTCGTTTTGCGGTAGGGACTCTGTGGGAGTGGACAACCCGTGTGCGGGGGCATTACACCATACTCTGATATGGTGCAAATAGTTTATAGTGATTACATTGACATGACACTGCTTTCTAAGTTAAACCCGTTGCTGTATCCTGTTGTGGCAGTATAAAGCAGGCACTGTGCGGGCTCCGCGGGATTATAATTTTGCCACATCTAAGATTGAGGCAAAAAAGCAACACTTTTTAGTCGTTTTGATTCAGACAGGAACAAGGCCTCACTCCTGCCTTCAGAGCTTGACAATTTCACCCCGAGGTGAGGTAACCCTCAAGGCTATAGCCATTCTTGCCATGCTTTTCTCTTGAATAATACATTCCCTGGCACAATTACGCACTCACCCTGACACGAAATAAAAAGCAAAAGGATGTTTGCTTGCACTTCACTGGCTGTTGACATAACATAACATTTTGGATACCGGTGCTGTCGAAGACACAGAGAGCAGGCTTTAAGCTCTGAAACTTGTCGGGAGATGTTGAACACAGAGTTTGCTGATTATATCTTTTAATCAAGCTTTGGCCGGCAGCATAATTACATCTGAAGTGTGTGTGTGTGGGGGGGGGGGTAGTGGCTACATCAATGTTTTGGCAGCTGGCCGGGAACAAAACTAGACACTGATGTGAAAAATGAACTGCCTGTTCGCTGAAATGGGCTTCCTTTGTGTCTCATTCACACTCATTTCCTCTTAGAATGCTACCGTCACCAGCCGCTTATTGCCTGCCGTGATATGAACCGCGAATTGTTATTTGTATTTCATGCCATTGCATATAATCGGAGGGAGCTACAGCAGCCATTTATTATGAACACATTTTCAGCCCAAAATGAACTCTTAAGCATGTTATTAGAAAAAAATCCCTCAATCAATCTCTTGTGAACTTTCCTACCCTTGATATTTCTAGAGCAAATTGATTCTCCTGGGATTGGGTCTAATAGTTAAAACCTCTGATATGATTTGAGATTTAACACTATCTGTATGTCGCTCACTCCTCTTTCCAGCTCTGAGCTGAATCTTGAGAATGAGGTTTGAAGAATATTTTTCATCCATACTTGTTATCTTCAAATTTGACTAAAGTACCACTCTGCAACTGGAATGTTTGGCCACAAAGTGAAAATATTTCTCACCATCATTGATCTGCCATTGCCATTTGACTGCATACCTCTTACAGACGCAAAAAGCAGACCTTCACTTTCCATGACTAGATACAGGTTATTTGACACTTTCATCTCCATGAACCCAGAGGGCCCTGAAAACTGCGTCAATTGTAGGTGAGCTGGTGGGCAGAGGTGAAGCCTTGTGGTGGTGAGTGGCCCCGTTGCCTCCATCCTCTCCGTAGGTGATCTGTCATGGCGGCCAAGACAGGAAATCAAAGCACAGCAGCCCTGTCCATGCACACCATTGGGCTAGTGCCCGCCCGATAAATGGCCTGTCGGCCACTCTCAGTGTTGCCGGTCTATTCAACAATAAATGTGGAATTTCCTCCATGGACCAGATTTGGGTTCAGTGGTGCAGGAAAAAGCACTGGCAACTTCTCTCTGCTTTGTCAGACAAACCTGCGGGCTTTTGTGAAGATATGGGGTACACATATGTACACTGGAGTGGGATGGTAAATTGTGAGTGTGCTTGAAATTTAAGTTAAATTCATAACGAAAAACAGCTCCGGAGATTGAAATCTGATCAAAGTGCCAAATTTGTACCTCAGAGAAGATTTTTAGATTTACTGCTGTGGCCCTGCACCTAAACCAGTTGACCAAAACTCAGTGTTTTGGATTGCTTGTTAGAGAAGTTTAAAGCTCAAGGAAATGTTTTATTTCATTTTAATGTTGAATGAAATTATTGTATAAATGTTTTGTAGGGACGGTCCCACATAGAATTGAGCTTTGTTAACTATGAAACATTTTCAAGCCCACAAAGTTTTTTATACAAACTTAATAGTCATATATGTCAGCGGCAGGCAGCCAATCTTAGCCAGAAACAACATAAATTCATGTAAATGCTGATTCATGTTTTAATGGTCGTATAAATAAGCTACCATCATCACGGAGGCAAATGAATTTAAAAAAAAAACGTGCTGCTCCCAATTGGCAAAGCAAACCAGCCGATGCACCTTTAAGATACTGGTGGGCTTTTACGTTTTCGCATGTTGCAGTTAAAGTGTCACTCTGATATGTTTGAGTAATCCAATCAGTGCTTTTGAACACAAGCAACAGTTTCCTGTAGCTGAGAGGCAGACTCAACAATATCCATCCTGTCACCCTGGTCTGCAATACAAGCTGTCAATGACGGCACACATCTCATGAGAAATGTCCACAGGCTGTGTCACAACATTTTGAGGTGACTCACTTTGGCGTTTACAGTCAGTACATGGCTCCATTGATGACCGTACCCAACGTCTCTCTGACGTTTCCTGTCCCAATGTAATTCAAAGAACAAACTGATAAAATTCCGGAATATTATCGTGGATGCTTTCACGGATTAAAGAAATCGGCTTCTGTGTGGGTGACGGGAAGTCTTAATGGGGTACCAGAATGATGGATTTTTAAATCTTCGCTTGGTATTCTCTTTTAACTTGGAGAGCAGGGGCTATCCATCCAAGCATTAAACTAATCACAGTGGCAGAGAATCACTGGTTTCAGAAGTGAAAAGGATGATTTTCATTCTAGTCTTCTTCAAGGCAGCATTAAGCATGCAGAGGGACACCCGCTTTGATTATGACCTTGGCTGTAAATTGTAAGCAAATCATCGAAGCCTGCTTCCATAGGCAGCGGTGCAGTTAAAGTGCGAGCATCTTTATGGGACAAAATGAAGATTGAAGATTTTTTACAGCTAAATCAATTTGGCAGCACAAAAAGCTCATACCTCGTAGCTCCCCAAATATGAATTCTTTCGAGCCATCAGCATTGACCTCCCCTGTGGTTGAGTTAAGTGCATTGCTCAGTTTTTTTTGCATTGTTATTTTCTCTGCAGAAAGCTCTGGGCTGGAAACTGCTCCATCACTGGCAGAGTGGTGCAAATGATTTGAGTTCTGTTCTTGTGTCCTGTTCTGTTTTTGGCCTGATGCCATGATCATATGTGCTGAGGGCAGTACATGACTATAAAGGTCCCAGTCACACCTTACTATATTATACTTAAGGTGGCATAATGGTCCTCTGAAACTGACCATTTTCTTTTAGTTTTTATTAAAGTGGGGGGCATCCTGGAGGGCTATCCGAGTGAAATATGTAGTGACTCACCGCAGCTTTACTGTCTTCTCTGCATTATATTCAGCGTAGCTGTTTGCTTTTGAGAGGCATATTGCATATTCACTATTCATGCCTCAAGCTTGTATTCATCTACAACCCATTTGTCAGAGTACACTCTACATGTTAATATCTCTGGGACCTGTGCTGCATCGCTGCAACAGCAAGCTATCAGAAGCCTCTGTCATGTGTACCGTACAAGACATGTTGAAGGCCAGACCTGAATTACTGTCAGTCCCAGCAGGGGGTGTATGTTTGAGGAGTATTTTACATTTTAAGGCTTCCGTTGGCAATGTCACACAATGTCAGCATCAAATGAGAAGCGAGTAGTAATTGCACAAAAAAAGTGAACAGCATAACAGTGACGTCAGAAAGCCATACGGCACGCTCCTGTTTTTCGTGGTGAGAGAGAAAACAATCTCCCTCTTGTGAGTCCGGCTTTTTCCCGAGGGAGCGCCGCACTGCTGCTATGGGAATTTTCAATTTGTCATTCCCTGTGGGCGGAGCAGTGTACACACACCTGACATGAGAATCAAATTTGAGCAAATAGAGCGCATGTTTGGCAGATGACTTGGTGGCGGTGCGTTTTTTTTTTTTTCCTCTCTCCTTTCCTGCAGCCCCATTGGGGCTCGGTGTTTGGTGTAGCTCTAAAAACATAAGCTGTAGCAGCTTAAACAGCACAGCACACATTCCAATATGATTTTTTTTTCTTGTCTTAGAGCTGAAACTCTGACTAGTATTATAAGGAGGATGTGAGAGCTGCGACTGCTCCTCAGTACAATAAGTAGTTGACTGACTGTGGGCCACCACAAGGTTCATTGTACTGCTTGCGGATAAATCAGCTTCATCCAGTAATAGCATAACATAACCCTCATCTCCAGAAGTCACTGCAGCTGCTCTCACACTTCCCTTTGCCACTGTTCCGTGAATCATTTCTGTTACATTCAGATTCAGAACTGCATATACTTAAGTGTGGATAGGAGCCCCTCCCTTTTCAGTACAGGGTGGTTGCCTTGCATAACTATTGATCAGACTGCAATAGAGCATTCGGAATGGTATGTGAAATCAAGTGACGTATTCTTTTTAAGCCGAGGGCATTAGTCTAAGTGCATGCCTCTCACCACTTCGGGGCTTGTTTAGTAAAAGGATATCACCGTGGTCTCAGGAAGTGTGTAGCATGGGGTCAGTTAGACATCTGCGTCTCTCACCTGGTGTCCTATTACAGGCTTCCTGCTGCGCATAACACGTCAAGTGGTGTTAATGTAATGAGATGCACTTGGCTTTGGCTGCCTTGACTAGCATATGCTCAGTAAAATGTCTGTCTGGTGTCACCCTGAGTTGTTCATTACAGAAGGAGCTTGTGAGATCAGAATGGGCAGGAGGGAAAATTAGGTCTTCGCATCGCAGTGAAGAGTGACAGGTGAGATATTGTTTGTCATATGTGACATTTCAGATGGAGATCAGGTTATTGTTCAAATCGTTCAACAGTGGGGAGCAATTGGCTGCAAGAACATTGATCGAATAGCCTGCAGTCATAATAGAACTATTTGGATAACTGATTAATTGTTGTAGTACCAGTGCCTGACAATGGTGTAATCGCCTTGGGTCTGTTGTGATGGGCATTTTTCACATTTTCTAATTTCCTAAATGATGAGTTGGTCAATCAGGCAGCTGTCAAAACTGTCTAAACACAGAGATGTATTGCTACAGAGGAAAATACAAAGGGTTTGACATGATATCAGAGACTAGAAGGAGTCAATGAACGGGACACAGCAGTCCCAAAAATGGAAGAAAGATATATATTGTTACAGGTGATGTTACCCTGTTGGGTGTGTATCATGAAGGATGTTCAACAGCAGGCAGCATTATTCTGTTTCCCATTTCTTTTGCCCACGCTCCAGTTCCAGCTCCTCAAATGTGGCAGGGTGCGAAATACCCCCCTTTTACCTGCAATTTGCAGACAAATTCTGATATTGCAAGTAAAAATATTTTGAACCTGCAATGTTGCTAGTTTAAAAAAATCCCAAGTGTTATGATTTACCATTGTAAGCCGTTAAGTGGCCGCCGGAGAAACGGGAGAACAACAACGTTCCTGAAAACCGCCACGTCACACTCGTCCGAATAGAACATCTTTGATGGTACGTCTCTAGTATTTTGGCCAATCAGAGTCAAGATAACGGCAGCGAATTTCCGGGAGAGGAGCGGTCGCGACGGGGTGGGAGACACTGAACCCCCCTCCTGTGTCCGAGGGAAATGGGAGTTGGGTGCCCAGTGTAGTGTTGCCAACCGACCAGAGACTTCTTCTGGTTTTATTGGAGATTTTTTGTCGTTTTGGCGACTCTGAAGTAAAAGCACGTATTGTTGTCCTAAACAAGCAGCGGGCACTGCCGTGGGGCGGTCAGTCTCACAGTAGCCTCGCGTAGGAGCCCCAGCTGCAGGCAGAGAGGAGACCGTATCTCAGACTGCATGAATTGCGCATGCTCCCTCGTTTACAGAACGCGTTGTAATACTCCGTAACTTAGCGCAGGGGGTGTCCGAACTACGGCTCGCGGGCAGTTGATCTGGCTGTGCAGTTTGATCTGGCCCATCGCGGACACCCCCCCCCCGTGTCATAAAGTGGAACTCACATGGAATACTTCAGTTAGTTTTCAGTAGTACAACTTATTATTGTTTGTCATCTTAAAGTTGGTGAATCATGTGTTTCATTGTATTTTAAATAAAGTAGCGAGATCTATTTTACTAGCATGTTAGACTTCGGTTGCTGTCGTGTATAAAGAATTGTTTCACGTGTTCTTATTATTTTAGACGGTAACAGACCATTATCCCTATCAAAAGAACAGTGTTTATGAGAATACAGTTTGAGGAGAAGATGCTTTTGAGCATTAAATATATCATATTGGTAATTAGCACCTTTCAAAGTGCATTCTAAGGATTTACAAAGCTCTGAATGATGATATGATAAATGCTTCACCAGAGTAAGAAGGTTGTAGTGGGGCAGGAACATTAGCTTGGGTACCTGCAGGCAGTTTTTAAAAACTGCAGGCAATATTGCAGGCAACGGAAAAAAAAGTATTTCACACCCTGTGTGGGGATTTGCTGCTTTATTAATAGGAAATCTGCCTGTAAGGCAGAACAAATCGTTTTTTCATTATATTCCGATATTTGGTACTCATACTGGAGTTTCAGTGAGGTGGTAGGTCATCCATTAATTGTGGGATTTGTCGCATTATTTCAGTTCTTCGCCTCTACATTTCAAAGAGGTATTAGGTATTACATAAATGCTGTCCATTTTGATGATCTATTCATAATGAATACCCTATGTGGCACCCACAAACATGAGGCTAAATAATATAAAGAACAAGACATGAATGTACACTGACACTGATATGTGCTGATAGCTAGCTGGATAAAAAATTTGGGGATTTTAAGTTTGGTCACTGCAGCCACCACAAATCAATTTGGACTGATTACCTGCAACATTACTAATAACAGAATCCCCCACAGTGCTTTAAATCTAAGTTCAAAATCAAAGATCAGATGTATTCATATCTGATTCAATGTTTAATATGATTGTCATGCTCTCATCACTGGTGATTTCTTGGCAGATCCATTTTGATCCTTGAGGACAGCACTTCTATCAAAACGGGAGCATACAATTAAACGAAGAGAATCACACACTTATTGTTTGCAAGTGAGGTAATTCAAGCATGATCGGCTCTCTCAGAGAAAACGGGTTAGATTGAGGCCCTAACAAGCAGCTCCGTGTTATAGCTGTGTCTTAATTGGGAACAATACCAAATACAATACACACTGTCATGAATAATTATCTGCACTAGCTTTATATAATTAAAGTTTCTAATAAATACGTTTCAAAACTGTAGTTTGCTAAAAAAATAAAACCTCCATCTTTTGCAGCCCACAAGTAATTACAATCTATAAAGGAAGATAGTTTTAATATGTAAATGGAGTCCTCGTCATTGTTCATTCAGTGCAGCCCTTCATATTATTTTATAGCATAGGACTCCCTGAGGAGACGCGGAGCTTTTCTCACAGATCCCAGTCTGGAGTGGTGCAGAGCTGTGTCTCATGTGATTGTGACTGTTAGATCTGATAAAAGTATTTTTTATTGGTTAGGACTACCTACTGATGTAGTTATCGGCACAGACTTAATTAAAGACACAAACAAGTCAGAAGATAGGCTAGAATTAACTCAATGTTTGATTATGAAGACCCTTTTCTATATTCCCTGCACGCTGTCAGCCTGTGTATTTATAAGTTTAATAACCTCATCATGCCCACCGGTTCTTGATCCTGAAGCGAAAGAACATTGAATCAGAATCAATTTCAGGCAGAGATATTGAGATATGTGTGCTCCTCTGCTTTGGTGATATGCAGGGAGACTGATCTGTCTGAGCCTCCTGTTGCCCTCTGGCCGTCGTTTCCCACAGGACCCGGAGCCTGCATGGCGATGCGCCACCATCCTTCACTGGGCATGCCGCCGCTGTGTGCGCATGGCGTCATGTGAAATGGAGACCAGGCTAAGTGTCTGCACGGTGCTGAGTGACAGAAAGCCCCTGTCACACACGTTAACTCCTGCATGTCTGATGGAGCGCTGGCCGTGGCTAAGGGCACTTTGCAAAGCACCCCACCACCCACGCACTTCACAACTCCCAACTTCAACTACCCCTCCGCCTTACTATTCTCCTCCATCGGGCTTACTGCATGAAGCCCATTCATCTGTTCAGTGTTGAAGCGTGGCAGGGACAACTGATATCTGATGGCACCTCTGTCCTTCAAGCGCCCACCGAACGCACAAGGACTTGCCTCAGCAAAAGAGAGAGGAGGGTGGGCTGAGTGCTAATGGTGAGGGTGGGTGGGGGAGAAGGATGGGCAGCCCGGCCGGTGCTATGAAATGAGATGACTATTGTAATTCTTTGTAGAGGTGATTGTGTTTTATGACTCCCAACGCTGGTGTAGGTAATATTTTTATGTTAAAATACACCTATCTTATCAGTTTAAATGGGAAAGTGTGGCTGACACAGAGAACAGACACAGATTTGTCCCATTAACCAGGCACGAGTTGGAGCTTGCTAATGGTCATTGAATGTTATATTGACTGACTATTTTTGCAGTGAGTGGCAAAAGGAAAATCCAATTTTTGAATTTGGGTTTTATATTTGTTTTGTTGAGACGGGCCATCACAGCGGCAGGACAGTGGAAGACACGACTCACCCTGAATACAGCCTGTTTAGAACCCTGCCATCAGGCCGCAGGTTCACATTTCAACAGGATTGAACAGTTTCTTCCCTCAGGCCATCTCCCTCCTCAACAAGCGACCCTAACCCATCATTGACATTGATAACAATACACAACCTTCACGCACTGCATTTTTGTATTACGATAACGACAATAACCTAAACGCAGTATATATAACCACGCACTGTATATTGTATTTATGATTACTGCTAATAAAACAGACATACTACATATTGTATATATGATAACAAAAATCCCTTCACTTAATGCAAATTGTAAATATTATATTGTACTGTTCTCAGACACTTAGATTGTTATCAAACACTTAATAGCTGCCGTATTCTTAAACGTGACTTCTACAGTCTTAGTCTCTTAATGTACGTCTTATGTCTTATGTGTTTATTCACTTGCACTGTACACCAAGTTACATTCCTGTGTACCTGTACGTTTGGTGAATAAAAGCGACTCTGAGTCTGATCACAAGGTCACAGATTCACCGACTTCACAAGGATCTTTTCATTCAAGTCCACGAGTCTTGACTAAGTCTTCAGTATTCTGGAATTCTCGTTGCAAGTCATATATTTTGTCCATTACTGGTTTAAACCGCAAAGAAATGGCAAATATTATACATGGGCATGTAGTCAGTCAGGATTATGCTGGATAACTGCAGACAGAGCAAACGCACCCAGGGCCTGAAAGCTGCATGTTCACTGTATGTCATTTTATGGGCATTCCATCCATTAATTGTTCGAGAATAAGCACTTTGAAAGTACAAACTGTACTGACATAATCAGGACCTTCAAGGAACAGTTCGGCTGTTAAGTCAACTACTCAGAAAACGTCAGGACATAGTCTGGCAAACAGCTCCTAAATAAATAAAATCAACATTGACACACATCAAATGGGAATTTCCTTAAAGTTCTGTTGCTGGCAAAGATGTGTTTAATTTTAACCACAAAGCTCCCTTGCAGGTTTATATGGGCACAGCGAGGAGACATTTTCACCTTATAACTGATCGGTAAAACATTCACTCTTACTACTTTCTTAAGAAAGAAATGTTATAAGTCATTTGTGTCGATCAACAGTCCTATGAACCTTTGCCATATTATAAACAGTTCACGCTATAAAGCAGTTAGTGTCTCAGTTAATGAACCTTTGAGGGTGTTTTGAAGCGACTGGAAGGAGCAGTATAAAGGAGTGATGGTTGGTGAATGCCAGGGATTGACCTTCAGGGAGCTGCAGCACAGATTCTCCTCTAATCTACCTTCTCTGAGCTGATTTTATTTCCCTGTCAGCTTGAATGGCTTCCTCTGGCAATTTCCCATTCAATAAAAAAAAAAGGGAATGAATGAGTGACTTTTTTTCTACATCATTACAAAGGAGAGACAAGTTAAAAAAAATAAAAAAATCTGTCTTTTACTCTCCAATTTATAGCAGCTATGTTGTGATGTCCTATACATTCCAAATGAATTTATGTTACACCTCATTAGAAATGTGGCTCCACCTCAGAGAGATTTCATGTATTTATACTAGCATCGTTCAGCTTTCGTTCAGCTGGTTATTACCAAGCATGCAT
Organism: Colistium nudipinnis; assembly: GCA_016785305.1. Classification (NCBI taxonomy): domain Eukaryota; kingdom Metazoa; phylum Chordata; class Actinopteri; order Pleuronectiformes; family Rhombosoleidae; genus Colistium; species Colistium nudipinnis. The sequence continues at coordinate 4,172,621 of JAFBJU010000650.1, forward strand.
GCTTACAAAATGTCGCAACAATACCTGGACAGATTTTCACCAAGTCTAAGTAATGGAGGCTTTCACCGGATGATTAAACTTTGGAACCAATTTGTTAAAGTTCAAGGTCCCCAAAATATGGTCTGGAAAACATATTTTCGGCAACAAAAAAATGATATCCCCATCAAATCATATCATATACTGTAATTGATTTAATCACAAAGAAATATTACAATTCCATCTTAATAAAGGTGTCTCTGCATCCTGTAAGAGTTTTACAAACTAATACTCGTAGCAAAGCACCGAATAACAACCAATAACAGGGCAATATTGCAAGTTGTCAGTAATTTTACCTGCAAATTTGAAAAACTGCCTGCAGGTACCATGTTAATGTTCCCGGCCTACTACAACATTCTTACTCTGGTGAAAGCGTTATCATATCATCATACAGACATGCACAGCTTTGTAAATCTTTAGAATGCACTTTCAAAGGTACACATTTTCGAGATTATATTTTTGATGCTCAAAAGCATCTGCTCATCAAACTGTACTCTCAATAAACATGAATAAACACTGTTCTTTTGACAAGGATATTGTTCTGTTACTGCCTAAATTAATAAGAACACGTGAAACAAGTCTATATGCACGACGGGTTTATTGTTCAACTACCAATGCAAACTGCAACTGAAGTCTGAAGTCTAGAAAAATAGATCTAGTCAATGTCTCCCACCCCGTCGTGACCGGTCCTCCCCCGGAAATTCTGTTCGGTTATCTTGACTCTGATTGGCCAAAATAATAGAGACGTACCACCAAAGATGTTATATTAAGAAGATTGTGACGTGACGGTTTTCAGAAAACCGGTTGGTCTCCGGTTTAAATACGTGTTGGCCACTTAGCCGCTTACAAGTGTCAATCGTGGTGACCGAGGATTTTTTTAACATGAAAGTTCAAAATATTTGTACCTGCAATATCAGAATTTGTCTGCAAATTGCATGTAAAAGTTGGGTAATTTGCACCCTGAATAAGAATAAGATTCAACTTTTTTCAGATATCATCCATTGTCCTAATGTGGCATGAATGATGCTGAGGATCTCAGTATGAAATGGCATGGCATAAGAATACAGGGTATGTCTCTGATTAATTCGCTTGTTTTAGGCAGAAGTCTTTTTTTATTTTTTATTAATTTTTTTTATGTCAAATGTGTCATTTTACTGGCACATTTGTATTTCCAAATGTTTTTGCAGAGAAACCCTCAAGCCGCCTACCGTGACTAAACCCCGTTTATCTACACACAAGACTGTTAACAGTTAATGACTCCCTCAAACACACCAAGAAGGACGAAATAAATGACAATTAACCGTACCCTCGGGCTGATTGTTACAGCTCTTTTTTTGTTCGCCGGTAGCTGCTGGAAAGATTTAGGTTTGACTCATCAGAAAATGTTAATTTTCAGAGACATACTCGAGGTATAGCTGCAATTCTGGTCTGAAAGCTCATCTCTTCGCCCTGACCAGAGTCTATGTTTGGATGTGGAGCGGCTCTTACTGCCTCCCTCTTTCAAATGAACACACTTAAAATTAGAATAAGGTCATTCTGCAATTTGCATATCTAGAAAGTTGAGTGTAAAATTTGAAAAGTTTTTTTATTAACATTTTGTAGCTCCCCTGACATAAAAAGTGAGGATGTTAATGAATATACAGTATATATATATATATATTTTTTTTATCTATTTCCACCTCCCATGTTTGCTGACTAAAACTCCCTTACGTGCTGTACGTTTTTCAAGTTTCTGTTATTATGTATGGATCATATTTTGATAAACTTAAAACCCGCAAACATTGTGAACCACAGGTTCCTGTCCAGGGAGTCATCAATCAATTTGAAATGCCCGGAGAGCTCTTAAGTAATTCTCTGAGTATGGATAGAGGTCTAAAAATAGAACACATACACACTGCCGGATTTCGGAGCAAGGCAATCATCACTTTAAGACACTCTATCCATTTGCCGTCTGAGTAGAGATTCACTTGGCTAGAAAATGTGTCTTTTGTGGGAACACGGTGCCTGGCAGCCACTCCCTTGTCAACCAAATCGCACATTGTTTCAGTCAGTAGTTAACATTAATAATTAATGCAAATAAAAACAATTGAAATATATTTTTTTTCATTCTAAAATACAGTTTTGTTGCCCTTGGGACACGTGAAAAATTGAGAAATTAAACATAGGAAATACAGATCTAAAGTACCGGGTAAGAGTCATAATTAAGAAGTTGTAACTCGACATAGGGCTTTGATTTACCACAACCTGTGAAAGACCCTCTCCAGTAGCTATACAATGTATATAATTAACTGAAAACCACAAAATATGAGAAAAATATTATAATACATCATTGCAAAAATTATTCATGATATAAAATTGTCCAGAAATCATCATGTAAATCATTTGAATCGCTGAAAGGGACCTTTTATGCTTTTCATCTTTTGACTCATATTTTAAATGTTAATGTGCTACATATGCCCAGAGTGTTCAATAAATATCTAAAAGTATTGCTTTAAGTGGTTGAAGTCTTCTTTGAATGCTTGGTTTTAAACAATGTGTTCCAATTGAGCGGCCCTACTGACTTAAAAAAAAAGAACAGGTGTCTGCATATGTTCACCTGCTGCGGGTAAACAACACCCATGAATTACAGCGAACTGCACCTCTCCACTCTCATAATTGTACATCAGCTCGTCAGCCTTGTGTTGTGCACTGCTCAGGAATAGTTAGTATATTAGTAGGAACAGAAGTGTTCCCAGAAAGTGTTCTTTTGGTTGTATGGCTGGCTTTAACTTTCATCCCTTTTAACACAATGGAGTTAATTTTTCTATTTGAGACCGTAAATGAGAGCAATAAAAGGCTCCCAAGCCAAACTGCCTGTTGTTTGTACCTTCAGACACCAGTTGCTCCTCTGGAATATGCTGATTACTGTCTAATTAAGCTAACGTGCTGTGCTTTGTTTCTTGCTGCTGTGTATTGCAGGCCAGTTGGCGGTGGGGACCTGTGAGATAGTGATGCTCAACAGAGACAGCAGCGTTCCCAGGAGAACCATCGCCCGGCAGACGGCTCGCTGCGCCTGCCGGAGAGGCCAGATTGCTGGGACCACAAGGGCAAGGCCGGCCTGTGTAGACGGTAAGTTCAATGACAATTTTACAGACTTAATTTCGAGTGAGTTGAGGCAATTGTTCAAGTGTTTCGGAGAAGCAAGTGAAAAAAAGTCTTGGTATCTTTGCAGTGAGCAAACTGGAACTCGGTGTGAAGCGGGGTGGTGCCGTGGCAACTTTCTGTGGATAAATACATATTGAATGAATGAAACAAGGGTTCCCAAGATTATCCTCGGGAGAACATTTGAAACTGGTTAATTATGCCTTTATTAGGCCCAGGTTCATTTGGCTGGAAACAGTTTTGGTGTTCTCCATCCATCCTATTCTCACTAATGTAATAGCTCAGGAAGGCCTTGAGATAATTTCCTTGACATTGGTTCACTCGGTCTCATGGTATGACCGATTAGAATGTTGTGATCAAAGGTCAAGGCCATAAACCTGAGATCATGGTTAGTGGTGAGTAGTCAAGGCAAGTACTAGTAAACAAATCTGACAAATGCTTAGCCTGAAATAAGGCTGGAAACTGGCTGAGATCAGCTTCAATTCAACTCCACAATGTAACATGTCGGAACCAAGAAGTAGGCTTGCACATTTGTGAACCAAACAGATGTTCTCGTGGGGATTTCGTCGCTTTGAAGAGAACTAAACAAGCCACGTCACCTTGTTTTCAAGCTTAATGGCAACCTTGAAAAAAGTATAAAAAAAAAAAGTAAATCTATTTGAGGTCAGGTAAACTGGCACAAAAGCAGAACTCTGGTGAGTGTTTGAGGGCCATTGTTCGCCAATCCGTAATGCACTGTTTAACATAAGACATAACAACATATGTCTGCATCTGGCCCACTTTCCCGCTGACTCAAGTTCACTTGTGACGGACGTGCGGTGGTCATCCACTTAGTAGATGTGAGTTTGAACTCTAGCGAGTTTGATTGTTACTTTTACACTCTCTGTGGGTTATTGGACAGTGGAGGAGGACGATAAGACTGATGAGAAGACCTGGGGGGTGGGCACAGGCCATTTGCGATGATGATTGGATCACAATCATATGCATCAGATGCACCATTAGTTCCATCGAGCAATGACTCATGTTGGTGTTAATCTAATTGCCCCGACGCGAGACTGCAGTGCCAGCGCCTGTGTCCCGCTCTCCACACTGCTTTTACCCGCCTCTCCTTCTCTGCACGAGCCTCTCAACAAATGCTAATTAACTTACCGAGAACTACGATTACAGCAGCAGGAAATTGATTATTACTGGCTTCCCGTCGCACCACACCCTACACTCCATTAATACCCCGTGCGTTAAAGGTGGGACCTGTTGCTCACAGACTCATTTTTAAAGGCTTTCTGCTGAGAGCGGAGATTATATTTATCATCAAACGGCTTTTTCATATTGCATGAGCGTTCAATGAGTCGAATGCGGCCTCTGCTCCGATATCCAGTCTGACCTTTGCTTCAGAGTATATTCAGTTATGTTTGCCCTATAAGTGAGTTCCAATAAATGCCCCTATGCTCTTTTAAGCACATAAACACATTTACTGACTTAAAAGTATGTTTGTTTGTTTGTTTGTAGCCCTTGCATAGTCTATTTTTGTCAGTGAGTTGTTATTAAGACAGGCAAGGGCTCACTGTCCTCTGGGTCAGTTTAATATAACACTTTCACAGCAGCAGTGGATTGCTTCCTTTTCTTTGATGTGTGGGGATGAAACAAAATGAAACCATCACAGGGTGAATCAGCAAAAGGCTAAGAGTTCTGTCCTTTCGTGTTTAGATGAACTGTAATCCAACTCATTTGAACTATATCTGATTAGTCTTTAAGATTAAAGAGTAACTCGAAAACAATTATCAGAAAGGAAGTCAAATGGACTATCACCTTGCCCCTGTTCAGACCTGGTAATAACATCCGTCGTGAGAGATCCGATCGCAAGTGGGCAGCTCAAAAAAATAATGTCACACTTGGCTTTCAAGTGTGACATATGTCCTGAATGTGTCCCTTGTGATGATGTGTGATCGGATGTGTGATCGGATCTCAACAGCTCCACTCTATATGCAAATACACATGGATGTAATTTCTGTTCGTGGGGACAAAATGTTGTTTTAAAGTAGTCTGACATAACACATTGGACCATTTTCATTTCACCATCAGCTTTAGAAGCGGTCATTAATGTGGCCATGTGCTTCCGAGATCGCTAACGAATGTGGTTTGATTGTTCAGGTCTGAAGCTGCATTCAGGATGCACTGGTGTGCATTCACACCTGTACTCAGGGATGTTTCAAGATACTATGGGGCCCCAGGTAAAAACAATAAAAAATATAAAAAAATGTGCTATTAACAGTGCCAAGTACCATGGGCCCCCCTATAAGGGGCTTCCCGACGTGTCAATGCAGTGTCTTCTTCATGGCAAGACATTTAAGGGGGATCAGGTTGTCGTTGCTGTGGACCAATGTAAACAGCCGTCTTAGGCAATTACCTAGGGCCCCCTTCCAGGTCGGGGGCCCTAGGTAATTGCCTGGTGTGCCTGCCCCGTTGCGACGCCACTGCCTATACTTATTATAGCTGTCCACTTGTGATCAGATCATTCAGAATGGATGGTAGTACCATGTGTGAACTGCGTTTTCATGATACAACTAAGTTAATTAACTTAAACCCAAAAGCACAGAGCAATGTGCTTTCACTAAGTGTGAGATAGGCCCCCTTATTGAGACAAATAAAAACAGAAATCAGCTCCCAGTGGTGTCTGTCTGGCTGTCTGTCTGTCTGTAGTAAATGAATATATACTGTATAACAGGGTGCGAAATACCCATCTTTTACCTGCAATTTGCAGACAAATTGTTATTTAGCAGATAAAAATATCACAATCTTCTTAATATAGCATCTTTGGTGGTCATCTCTAGTATTTTGGCCAATCAGAGTCAAAATAACGACACCAAATTTGAACCCCCCTCCTGATTTTGTGTATACAGACTTGTATCTCGTCTTCTTATTAATTTGGGCAGTAACAGACCAATATCCCTATCAAAAGAACAGTGTTTATTCATGTTTATTAAGAATACAGTTTGATGAGGAGATGTTTTGAGCATCAAAGATATCCTATCGATAATTCGTACCTTTGAAAGTGCATTAGAAAGATTTACAAAGCTTTTTCAAATTTGCAGGTAAAATTTCTGACAACTTGCATATTGCAGGCAACAAAAATAAAGTATTTCACACAGTGTATGTAGCTGTACCTACACTGTCACCGTCCACCAAAAAAATAGCATCAATGATCAGTCAGAACTGTGAGCGATTGTCAGAAAGTACATTTGTGCTTTTCTGTTTATACAAGAAAGGAGAAAAGACAAAAGATAATCTGCGCACTTCTTTGTTCTTTTCTTGAAATCTGTGTTTGCAGTAGTGTGATAATGGCTGGTAATGATGCCAAATGCTAAATAGGTCCAAGGAATACACAGAACACACCACACACATCTACAGAACTTTGGAAAGCTTTTTCAGAAGCTGACAAACAAAAGGCTGCTGCTTCAGTGGGCAGATAAACTAAATTGTTGCAGAAAAACTCCAAATAACTAACTCCCTCTCCTACAAATGCACGATGGACTGGAACAAAATACACATGGTTTGGTGTCTCCAAGACTGAGGGAGCAGAATTTTGTTATCATCATTATATTTACATATTATATTTTGTTCTTGCCAGGAAGTAATCCAGACTACCAGCTCAAATGATGATGAATCCCCAAATCAGCACCATGGACAGCGATCAAGACAGTTTTATTCAGTGAATTCATTTTCTTGAAAAGACTTTATATGTGTGCCAGTTCCACATCGGGACGCCTCCTACATTGTTCTAACTGAACAATGTAGGAACCAAGTGCAAAAGAGAAACAAATCAAACAAACAAAGCCTTACAGTGGGCAACTCGGGGGTCAACTCAAACGTTTTCAATTGGCCATAGTGTTCCGAAGCTTAAGTGATGTTTTATGGCATCATACTAGAAGATGACTTTGTACTGTTTACACATTTAAGGATTGATTGAATGTGATTTGGGCACAGAGTATTCATTCTGTGCTCAATTGGTACCTCCGCCTGATTTTTTTGTGAATTCTAAATTGAAAGAGTTGGCAGTAACTGCTCTGCTGTCACATGCAGTATCTCAGGGGGGTGTTTAAATGATCTTAACACATGTGTTGAAGCAGGTCCACTGCCAGCTGAAGTGATTGGCAGATTTGTGGTGGTGTGCTTAAAAATCGAATCTTTAATAATCCTCCTCAGACATTTGACTGATGTGCTTGATGCACATACACCACAATGTTGCAAGAAAAAACAATAGCTCTAGCACCATCAGTTTCTGTCGTTTTCCACTCGAGTAGCAATAAACAGAGTCTTTTTCACATAATGATCAGCTTTGATTTTCACACATTGTTTGCCGGTGACCTTCCAGATAGGGTCCAGGCATCGTAACGCAGTGATTTAAGATTGGAGAATCTCATTGTACAATTATATTCACCATTGATTTGAGCCACTCTGATGTTTCCTGTAATGAATATAAAATTACAAAAAAAACGTGTGCAGCCTTTGCGCCATTTTCAAATTTACGACATACCAACCATATCTTATCTAAGTCCCACAGTGGATAGTGTGTGTTTTAAGTGATTTCCCTAAAAATCTATCGGCTGATTGGCAAAGACAATTTCTTGCCATGTGTCCATTTGAAGTTTAGTGTGTCTTCGACCCAACAGCTTCTTTTGTTAGTCTTCTTTAGGAGATACTTCGTGTGCTGCTGTGTGTCAGCGTTAGGCATGTTCAGTGTGTCTGTAATCTGCTCCCTGACCCTCCACTTTCTGCTTGGCCCATTGTTGCCATGCCACCACATCACACTGTAATAATATGAAGCTTGATGGCCACCAAGATAAGTTTCTGCTGGCGGCAGGGGGACTGTCTTTGTGAGCTGAGCTGCTTTTAGACCCAAGAACATGTTCATTCTAATTGAGAAGAAGTGTGCTTGAGAATATTTTTTTTTCTGGCTAGGTATTTTAGAGTTCCTATTGAAAATAGGTATACATAGAAAATATGTCCATATGACATATGAACTCTCCCTTTTTCTAATTCTATTACGATCTGCTGTTGGCAAAGGGAGAGTCAGAGCACCAGAGTCTCTTTAATACATAAACCTGTGGTTGTACCTGAATAGCAAACATATGAATAGAATCCACATAAATGTTGTTTTCATTCACAAAGAACATTTACTTATGTTTTTTCCTACAATATTTCAGTGTCTGCTTAGGTCTTTTGAATGTAACTCAGCAGGTAATGCTTTGGTGTTGGATCACATAGGGTCAAATAGCACAACCCGTGTATTACATATATACCGGTTTCTATTTATGGTATAGTCCTTCTACATATCAAATGGAACCCCTGTGCAAAGACTTCCAAATATCAATGGAGTGTTAATTTTCCTTCCACCAGCAAAACCTATATTTGAAGTAGGTTCTAGTGAATAAAAAAAAAAAAAATTAAGTTGAAATATCAGAAAAAGCTCTGGAGGCTATGTGAGTGTGAATATTGGTTTGTCTCTGTATCTTGGCCCTTTGATGCACTTCAAACCTGCACAGCAGCACCCTGTCTCTAGACTGTGTTTCTAAAGATAAGTGTTATTGATGGTTAGAAAAAGCTATATCACTGGGAATTCATATCTTTGAGTGTGGGAATTCAATCAACGCAACACTTGTATAGCAGGTGGAAAATAAACAGAACATATCTCATTGATGTACTATGGATAGATTTACATTATTACATTGCAAAATGATTCCAATATATTTATGATTTCCAACAACTGATTCAATGTGTAGTTAAACACAGCCAAGGCATTTTCAGACAGAAAGCAAGCCGAAAAAATGCAACATAAAAATGTCAGTCATTTTTAGTAACAGCTTCCTCAACAAAACACACCATTTATGATGTTATGATGAAGTGTTTCAGCTGGCTGTGTTTCAAATTAATCCATGTTGGATTTTCTTCTTGTGATAATTAGAACTGAAAGACCATCAGGCCTCTGGTAGCAGGATAGACGTCAGAGAATCTGGCTGCGACAAATGGATCCATGATTGGAGCTTAATTAACATCAACCACAAGCCCTTTAAAAAACTGTTATTGTGTTTCTGGTGCCCATCTAAGCCGGTTAGTTAACCTTGTTGAATATTTAGCAAAAAGAATCATCATTATTGGTACCCCAATTACACACAGTTAATTGTGGTGATTCATGCCTGACATTATGTCGTCTTTTCAATACATTGAACCTTTTCTTGCCTTTTTGTGATTTAGCCACTGCCTCTAAATGCGCTTCCGTATAAGTACCATTAATAGATTTCCAGTAGAGACACTGTCAATTATTGTGTTGATTTATGCTGAAAGTTATATTATTTTCAGTGCAATTAACCTTCTTTTGGTGTCTTTCCTGTTTTGTGACACAGCCTCTGAAGCTCTTCTTTTTTGTTTGCTGTACCTCATCTAAATACATACAAATGAGCTGCCTGTGGCTTTAGTTTGGTAATTTGATGCTGTTTTACTTGTGCATCAGCAGAATTTCATCAGACACACAGTGTTTGTGGTTTAAGTCACTCGTGTGCCTTCTGCCCTGTTCCCATCTGGCAGTGCTGTGTAGTACAGGGCAGGAGCAGAGCTTGGCACTGTGTACGGGGAGGGTGGGCCAGATGGTCTTATGTGTGATCTCGTTGGAGGTCCAGAAGCGTACCGCAGCAGGGACCCTGGCAGCTGAAGCACTGGCCTGACGTCCACTTACCCTGGGTGGGACTCCCACGATGACAACAAGAGGACGGGCCACACGGGTGCCAGTCAGAGCAAGCAGTCCAGCAACCACAGCCAGCTGTTTCGCCTCTGCTGCCATTGCGTCATTTCACCATCATAAACACGACCTGGAATTGTTAGGCACGAATCATTTCAACACAACCACAACAATTCTAAAGCAATTGAAGCCGCTGATCCAAAAAGTCAGGTTTATTAGAGCAGTAGCATGTAAAAGATCAGAGTTGAATGAAATATAAAATGATGACATTTTCAGATAGCTGCAGCTCAGAAGCTTAAAGTCTTCTATGGCTTCTGTGAATGTGTGTCGATGTTTGTACAATATAAGCACTTTGATATGTTTACAGCTGTGTGTGCCACCATATCGGACAGATAGGTTTGGTGGACTGGACTAGACTGGCTGAACTGCATCAATGGTGCATGATGTTGTTGTTGAAGTGGTGGTGATGACGACACTCTCACATGAACGTTCCACTAGCTCCACGACTCATGGCAACAGTTAGATAACCAAGTCACACATAGATCAAATCAAGCTGTCCTTGGTGGCGTTGGAAAAAGTATGAAGGCCAGGTATCTAGCGCCCGGATACTGTGGCAGCAGCTGAAAAATACATTTATTTTAGCCAGACATCCGCGACTGTGGGCTGGCTGGCGCGGCCGATGCACTCCACGGTTAGTCAGCACCCCCGCCACTTTGCCAGCTCAGCTTTTATTCCCTGCCCTGGAAATTGAGTTTTGCTTGCCCTGTAATGTACTCAAAACTACATCTGCAACTGACTGATAAATCTTCGCTTTGTTGCGCCTGACGGATGGCTGTGAAAATGAAAATTCACCACAGCATGTTGCTGTGTCAGGGGCGGAGGCTCACCAAATTCTTTTGACGATTTCGTCTCGAAAATCGAGTTGTGACGCTTAAATGTTTTCTCGAGCTTTATGGGTTAAAGGAGATGACGGGTTCCTGGAATCGATGGTTTTGTGCCACAGCTCTGTACCCCATAGCGAACAGCAAAAATGACTGCTCACGTCAGATCTGTCAACAATAGATATTATTGCTGAGGGACAGTGGCGCTATGTCTGTAGAGCATTAATTGCTTGCGTGCATGTGTGCCTGTGTGTGTTTGTGTGATAGATACCGCAAGAGGACAGATCTTCATTGCAGAACTCAAAAGACAAATTTCATACTGTTAACAAGGCCTGGACCAGGAATACCTCAGCCAAATGTCACAACTCCTCTCTCCACACCTCTTTACTCTCACTCTCTCCCACTCCCTCTACGCTCTGCCCTCAGCTCTCCCATGTACGGCCAACAAATTGTTGTTCTTCTCTTTCAATTTGCCAGACCGTGTTACCTCGTTCCACAAACGCTGCCCCGGGGGATTGTGGGCAGGCATGAGCAGCAGCCCCGTCCACGTCCTTAGAGAGCCGATAACCTTTCAGTGTTGCTTTAGCACACTGTGTAAAGAACAATCAGTGCTTATCACCCTTGACTTCTGCCGAATGCTAATTCAATGTCATGCAGTCAGACTGCCGAGGGAACATGAGAGCACCACTTTCTTTCACTCTGATAGCACAGTGCTCTCAGCAGACAAATAACTTTTTTAAAGAAATAATGCTTTTTTTTTGGCTTTTATGTCTATAATCCGTATCCTGTCTCCCTCACCACGAGGTCACCTCTCCCCAAAGTAGATACGGATGTCATATGTTATAGAGTTCCGATACATCATTCTGATATCTGAACTTTGTGTAGCAACTGATAGCGAATACAAATCATGTAACAGCACATTTCAAAAATAGCTTAACTTATATAACAGCTTTATGCTACTAACCTTAAATGCAAATTGTGATTGCTATCATTATCCTTTTTGTATGGCCCGGCTCAGATAAGACCATTTCAAAAATGCATACAGTGTATAAATGCCAGTTCTCTTTTACCCCAGTGAGTTTGACACTCACTCACTCACTCACTCACTCACTCACTCACTCACTCACTCACTCACTCACTCTCTCTCTCTTGTCTCCCTACTGTCACTGTTTAGTTGCAAGGAAAAGGTGCAAATGGGCTCCCCCAAATTATAATACAGCATTTACTACAAGCTGAGATTTACATGTATATATTTCACCTAATAGCATCAAATTATTTTATTGTGTAAGTACTTCCAGGTGGCACCTACTTATTAATGATAGGAAGCTCATTACTTAAAATGTATTATGCATAAAAATGCAAAAAAAAAAAAAAAATCTTTCAAATGTTTTTGTTTAGCTTCTTGAGAGATTAGGCTCAGGTTGCGGGACAAGGTGACAGTTGTCCCTGGGCCATTGATGGATTTTAACATTCATGTAGCATTCTTGCTTTTCCTGCAGTGTAGCGGTATTCCCTTCTGCTGCAAGAAGAGGTGCCGAAGATTAACTTCATATAGTTTATTGTATGCCTAACCTTGATGGTGGTCGACGGGTAGCACAAAGCCAGTAATATCAAACGGAGGTTTTGTGTTTGTTGAGTGCAAGTTTAAATGAATAAATGTGCAGTGTAGGTTAAAGTATACAGACATCCCACAAAGTGAATCAAAAAATAGATAAACATAAAAAAAATGCTGGGGAATTTCTAGGAAAAAGCAATTAACTCAAGATGCAGTGAAAGTGAGCTTTAGCCGGAAAGTAATTTATGGACCACCAGCTGGTCTATAAAGGTTACAACCAGAGGCAATTCAGACATGCTAGTTCAACAACATCCTAATTAAAATACTCCAGGCTTGTAGACACATCAACCCACGGAGATGCCTTCCTGTGTGGTGTACATAAAAAAGACAACAAATGTATTTATTTATTTCTTTTTCCCAGGGTATGTTTTTCTAATTTGCCCTCTTGTCTTTGGCCCTCCCAGCACGCATCGTGCGTAGCCGTCAGTGGTGTGAGATGGCTCCCTGCTTGGAGGGGGAGGTCTGCAGCCTCCTGTTCAACCGATCCGGCTGGACCTGCACCAGGGGCAGTGGTCGCATCAAGACAGTCACGGTAATTTACAAGACATGACATTTATATGCAACATATGCGCTTCACGGCGTCACACACACTTGCGCGCACACACCTTCGGCATGAACGATCCCTGCAGGGCTGATCGTCTGAGGCGTCTTAGCGAGAGGCAGCACACTCAAATACAGTAGCTAGTCAGGGCCCAGGTTTCAAGGGCTGCATCAATACCGAATCAAAAACTCTTAATGCTGTATTGTTCTGCATTGTCAGTTCATGGCGTCCCACAATGATGTTACAGCCCTAAGTTTAAGCCCCCATTGCAGAGTACCATGTAGGAAAAAAAAAACTACAGTCAGTCACTGTCTCTCCTATAAGTAGCACACATTCATAAAAAGACACTAGTAAAAGCATAAGCATGAGTAGAGTGCGCTCTGAACATTTTTAAATGGGGTTCTAAATCTAAATCTAAATCTAATGGGGATCTTATAAACAATAAAAAAAGAAACATCAATACACGATGGTGATGGATAACATCTACTGTGACATCACTTATTGGGATGCAGCCAACACGCTGTGTGCCACATGCTGAACTGCTTGTGTGCAGTTCAGCAGCAGGTGTCTGTGTCAGGTGTCTGTGTCAAGTATGAGGGTTTGTTTTTTCCATGCGAGTGTGCGCAGCAAAAGGCTGAGGAAAATAATAATCGCTGACATCAAGCTGTGACCCCTCGGTGACTCTGTGAGAGATGTAGATGAATACAAAGTGTCGTGAATTTTTAATACCTTCAATATGGTGTCATCTGCTCCTCTTGCAGCAACATGGATCCAAGGCCTCAGAGCTGCCAATGCCCCATTGCTAACTGAGGCTTTTCTAGTGTGATTCACTTTAGTCAGCTTGAATTCATTACAAAAGAATGCAAAGCTATATACAGTACATTTGTTTCACTGCCAACAGGCACCCACTGGTCAACAGTAGCTCGTCAGGTGCTCCTGCTTGTCTGGTCATTGACAGAGTCACCATGGATACAGGTCTCAAGGCCGGTGTGTGATTCACACCATACCACTTGGCAATTTCACACTGTGCAACTGTCACCATGGATACAGTTCTCACGGCCGGTGTGTGATTCACACCGTACCACTTGGCAATTTCACAGTGCGCAACTTTATGCTATTTCATGTTTCCATGAGCCGCCACTGGTTGCTCAATATATGAAAAATACTTGAAATCTACGGAGACTATGGAACCAATATTTATTTCACCATCTTAAACCTCATCCCATCCTATCGCCTCAAGGAACATGTTACCATGCAGATGCTAAAATCTGAACCTCTATTTTATTTTATAACTTCTGGTACATGGTGACAAGAACCTAAACCAAATGCTATCTTTGTTAAAGGGAATTCTGGTAGACAAACTGTTATAATGGCGACACTTTTTAAGCTACATCAAATACATATTTTGCATATATTCTTCAATTTCAAAGTTACTTAGTTTGCCTGTCAATACAGCACATTTGTAATATTTAATCAAACTCATTATTTGAGACTCATATTTCAAACTCATATATCTGCTTGGCTAGTACAATTGTAGTTTTCCATGGCAGGGGGAAATGATCTGCTCAATATCTAGCAAATACACAGATTTGTGCCTCGGGAGACCAGAGTAGGACACAGAGGGGTGTAACCTCAAGAGACAGTGGGTGAATCGGAACAACACAGAATGTTGATGTCAGCAAGCGATGACAAGATGGACGGCTGTTCTCGTCATGCGGTACACAAGGCCAAAGATCATCCTGTCACTGGCTCTGTTGATTTTCACTCTCCCTTTTTAACTCTCTCCCTTGCCGTCTCGTTATCTCTCTCTCGCTCATCTGCCTCGCCCGTCCGACAGCCCTGGGCCAGCTGTGGCAGATTTCACGCATGTATTCCCACGGCGCTCTAATCGTCCCTGACAGCACGCTTAGATGAGTGTGTTGCCTTTGCACGTATATTTACAAAAAAGGCAGATTACATGTTCCACTGAATATCTGCAATTAGCTGTTGCCAAGCTGTTTTGTCCAGGGAGTTAAGTAACAGTGTTTTTTTTTGTCTTTTTGAAGGGGGTAGTGAGGATTTAGCAGGAGAAGGTTTTTGTTGCAAGACTTAAAATAGGGGGAAAGCACATTTTGGAAGATAGAATGACACATATCATTATTTGGCTTGAAGACAAGTGCATGTGCGTATGTGTGTCAGAGATTCAATGTTTAATTGTCAGGGGTTGGTCTTCATGCACATACACACTTTTAGTTTGAGGGACAGCCTCATCAACATTGAAGAAACATAATCCTGCAAATGAATAGAAGAAGATATGAAATGTTGATTACATTAATGGAATGGCTTTTTCCCACTGTCTATAAAAAAAAGCCCATCTAAAATAGCATGAAACTAAAAGGTTGCAATACACATTTCTGTGGAAATATTTTGGGGTTTTTCAATAGTAATGAGATCAGCCACAATGAATATGAGAACGAAAATAACAATAACAGAAACCTATTTCAGACTCATTCCCCTGCCCATTCGGCCCGCCCTCCTCAGAGTGCAGCTCACGATGGCACTGCCAGGTCCGGTCTCCAGCCTAACCTGCTAATGGGGTTTGCATATGCAGCCCGCTCTTCACTTCCAGCTAGCCATTGATATGAGTCACAATCTGGAGGCCCCCCAAACAAGTTGGCAATTTGTCTTCACTGGTGAGTTGCAGAAAGAACGACACATGATATTCTCCATGGTGCAAAGTGCATTTCGGGGGGGGGGGGCAGTGCGAGGTGTCATGAGATTGGTTTCATACACTTGACAAGGAGGGTGTGGATGAGGATTGCTATGGTTACACAAAATTTGCAGTTGTGTGCTGCATGTGTGTGGACGTATGGAGGGGGGACATGACCATCAGGTGGACAATTGGCAAGAAACAGAGGGAGAGAATTTAAGACAGTAGGGGATTTTTGTCCTTTGGGGCAAGCAAGCGGGTTGTGAGATTGCATCGCTTGTTTCCTGCTTGGTAAAACCACATCTGAGGTCTGTTATCATCTTTGAAGCTCAAATGCACTCTACAAAAAAACTAATGCATTGGCTCAACGGAAACAATTGACTTGCATTAAGTTTGCATACATATTTTTTGAGTTATGAAAACTTCTGATGAAATTAACTTAAAGCAATCAACTACATTGAGCCAGGGGAATTAGCTTTTCCTCTACCGTCCAAAGTATTTTTAATCAACAGCTTCTTAATAAGTGACATCATAAACACACATTTTTAAGTTGATTTCTTAGAATATTAAGTTGATCCAACACGTTTTTTAGAGATTATTTAGAGTGATTTTTTAAGTTTAATGTAGTTTATTACTATTATTATTATATACACAAGTTTTTAAGTTGACAGCCCTTTAAAATATTAAATGGCTTCAAATAGATTTTCTTCAGTAGTCTTTAGCTTTTTCCTACACAGCATTCAGTTGCTTTAAGTAAATAAATTAAACGTTAACATTTTTAGGCAACTCACTTTTTATTTTGCAGTTGTGTATTTGAACAAACTTGAAAATCCCGGGGTTCATTGGTCTCTGAAAAAGGGAATTTTCATCACCTGCCTTTCCTGATTTGCATCAAAGTCTTCTGTATCCTGTCGGTTAGTATGTATTGATAAGGAATTGGACAATTTCTGCTGACTCTTTAGACTGTCAATGAATTCAGTTGATCAATGGAGCTATCATTTATTTAATTTTAACACACACTCACACACACAAACACAGCTACGCAAATAGCCTTAATAGGTTGCAGCAATAAGCATGAGAAATAATTACTGTTGCATTACCAATGGCCATCATTGTATGGGTGTCCTTAAATTTGGGAATCCGTCAACATCTGCAAACCAAAGTAAACCAAGAAACTATTTTGTAACAGAAAACTAATTCAAACATAAAAATGTAATTTAAATTATGAATAATTGTCAGCTTTAACAAATCGTATTTATCCTAGTAATGTGCACAGTTTTTCTTTGCGCTGCAGGACTATAGCTGCGATTTCATATTAACATTAGTATGTCCCCTCAACATTTTTTTCATTATTACCCCCTGAACCAGAAATTACTGTTTTATAATATATTATCCAAAATATTGTTCAGTTTCTTAAGAGAACCCTTAAATATATATGTATATTTTTTTCTTTTATGACCTTTTGTTATTGAGCTTCTGTTTGTCTTTACATCTAAATATATCATCTGTTTTGCAGGTTTCATACAATAATACAACTGGCTAAGTGAAGAACAGCAACCACTTTTATTGTAGCGTTTTCCCATGCCCTTGTCAATCTCTATCCACCCTGAATGGATCAGTGCTATGATATACTTCATTTGGTGTGGTCAGAAGTGCAATATGCCTAAAAAGTAGACAGGGAGAAGACCAGGAACATATTTCTACCCTGTTCGTTTACAATGGGCCAATGTGGATTTTATTTGATTTCAAAATGTTAAATTACTTGTACCAATCTCCTCGAAAATGCTGTATTCCTTCTCTCCAAGGTACACGACAAGGCAGCGGATGGCTACTTCTCTTCGTACTTCAATTTTATCGTGCTATTTGAGAAAAGGGGGGAAAAGAGGATCAAGAACTGCCTAAAGGACTATAATTTAAATGTGTAAGAGCCAACAAATTGCATTTTAAATGAAAGTCTAAATAATTGCCATACCTCAAGATGCATGTTCTTGATCTGCCTGATTCTTACTCCTGTGGATCCTTCCCCTTGATGAGACTACATCATTAGTACATACATTAGTTTCGGGGGGCAATAGTCAAGTTTAGCCATAAAGGTAGATTCAAGGCTTACAGTGGTTATTCTCTTGAATTCTTCATTTATCTGTAGACCACACAAACTGAATAATTAAATCTGGCAAACAATTTGCTTTATTGCATTAATTCATAAAACACA
The DNA here is from genome assembly GCA_016785305.1 of Colistium nudipinnis. Lineage (NCBI taxonomy): Eukaryota > Metazoa > Chordata > Actinopteri > Pleuronectiformes > Rhombosoleidae > Colistium > Colistium nudipinnis. The sequence continues at coordinate 4,190,466 of JAFBJU010000650.1, forward strand.
GTCGTTAAAAGGGAACAACTCCTAAATCTGTGTGAACTCGTGAATACGATATGATTTCTTTATAGCCTTTTGACATTTTTAGCAGGAGCCTGCTGTCGGACACAACAGACGTCTCATCAATTTCACATTTGTGCTTCCTCACACAGGACTGTAAAATGTTCCTAATGATGGGACCCGATGCTGAATGACAGACAAAATGTAACTCTTCAACAAGCTCATCAATACACCTGTTCGATACATTAAAGGTGTCCTCCAGTTTTAGGAACAACAAAGCCACTTTTTTTTCAATTAGGTTTGGTAGATCTCTCACATCACCGTCATCTCCACCGTCATCAGTATTGGACATTTCCCCAACATGAACATCCACATCACTGTAATTATCTGTATTAGAATGACCTGCAAACTGATTTAGCACGTCTTCTTTAAAGTCTTGAAGTGAGTGAGGAGTTTGCTCTAGGCTTCTGTGGGAGTAAAATTCTCTTTGAATTTTACTGGTGAAACTGCAGTTCTCAAAAGTGCCCTGGCACTGCAACACTGGCAAGTGAAAGAGAGTCTTTATGCAGATCTGACTCTTTCCTGAGATGCCCGAGAGTGATTTCTTGGTTGATGTGATCTAAGGCTACCCCATGCTTTGAAGGCACAAAAACAATATTTGTAAAAACATGGCAGAGGTTGCCCACCGTGACCATGGCTAAGATGTTTTAGCAGCCCTGTTTTTGGAGAGGATTCAAATGTACACATTTAGCATCCCCAGCCCATATTCTAGATATGTGGCCTAGAATGAACATTGTCATGTTGCGTCCAATGTTGCTGCAAAATATAAGTGGCAAGTACTGTATATCAAGGTCAGGTTGAAACTGTCAGAATTTTATACAAGAAACTCTATAATGCAGTCTTTAAGACCAGGTTTCAAATCTGACACACGAGTTACCAAAATAGTAAATCATTTACAACACAAATATAATACTTATAATGTTTATTTCTGCACGTTATAAATAAACAATGCAACACTGGAGGCAATTAGCAGTAAAAGACAAAAATAAACCTATTATCCTTATGCTTATTTTGGTTGAATAATAATTTCCCTAGTAAAACTACAAGGCAACATATATATGTATATATGTATATATATATACATATATACATATATGTGTATATATATATATGACCAAATATTATTGAGAATTTGTCTATGAATGACCTTGCAATTATGCAAAATATCTAAAACTGAATCATGCGTTTCCTCCCCACAGCACACATCTAAAGGCCTCTCTCGCTGAGCAGATTGGTCAAATTAAACTTTATAATTCTTATCTACTGCTACATGAAAAGCTAAATGGCAAGATGGGCAGATTACACTGTTAAATATGAGTATTAGCTTTCTAGCCAGTATAGTAGTAAAACATATTCCAGCTGTATTAGCAGTTTTGGTCGTACAGGATCACACTTTATTGGGGAACGAAATGGTGTTTACCTTGAGAAAATGTCTTTGCATTGTATTTATTCATCCAACAGAATCTCAGTATCCGAACGTGTCCGGGCATGTGAACTGGCCAGAGGAAGAGCACATTATTATTATCATGTTGATGCAACTCATTCAATCATATTTGCCAACTAAAATGTTTTTAGATCAATAGACTTCAATTTCTATGTTGTAGCCATGCATCTAATTAAGTGGTGGTAAAAGATCCCCTGAAAGTACAAAATGTCTCAAGGATCAGTCCATTTCCCTAATTATGTTCTGCGCATAATACGTTGTCCTAAGAGGCTAGAATAAGCTTTGCTTTACAAAATAAAAAGGACTTTGAAACCTTGATTGGATCATATTTAGGCGGCAGTTCAAAGAATATACACCCACACACCAAATGCCACAGCTAGTGTGTGGTCTGGTCAGTTTTTGGTTGTTTTTGTCAAACCAAAGAGAAGAGAACTTAACAGACAAACAAACACACCGCACCACCTGGGAGGTCAGCAAGGCTTGCATCATATTTTTTAGCATTTTATTTTCAATTCTTTCTTTTTTATTTTTTTCACTGAGATGGCCCTCCTCCAGCTATGTGCTCTTTGTTCCGGTGTCAGCCAGACGGAAAAAAAAACTAGTCGAGTATGTAAGCCAGTGTTTCTGTAAACATGAAGACATCATAGCCAGTTAACTGTGGTAGCTTTTTCAAACTGTGCCATATGATATAACATGTTAAAGGGTACAGGAATAAAGAAGCATAATGTGCTGCCCTATCTGAGAAAAAGAAAAAGTAAAGCTGGATTTGCTGAAGAAATGTCATATTTATGGGATGCAGAAGGGCAAAACAAAAATAAAAACTGTAATATAATTTGGAGCAAGATATGTCGATAGAAATTATCCTGTCCAAATAGGAAGGCTATACTAAATTCTCACCTCATATGGAAGAAGTGAGAATAGGACATGGGCACATGATATACTTCCACAGTGTAGTTATGTAACGCTTTCTAGTACCTCAGTTATAAATGCCTCAATATCTACGACAAACAACCAGGCAGCCAAGTAATGTACTGTATCCATGGCCACTGCTTTCATGGCAACCTCTCTAACATGGGACTTTTAATAGGCCTGCTTCTCAAAGGAAATGCGACACACTCCCCTGCTTTTGTCAACAACCCAAGTGTTTATAGCTGCTGAGGTTGGAAGGTCATGGTAGAGATGGCCGATCCCTGGTTGATTTTGTATTATTGGTGTCAAGGGAAGGCAGGGGATATGGTGATCAAGTAAGTGTAAACAGAATTGATTGAAGGACAAAAATGTATTTGCATATGAACTGTCTCTAAATGTGACAGTTTTCTTTCAAACTTTGATGCAAGATGCAGCTAAAAATTTGCTGCCCTGCTGCTCGTGTCTCTGGAGGAGTAGCGTCTCGTCGCTGCCTCGCTGCTGTGCTCCTGATGATTGTTACTGGCAGACTTTGGTTGAAGCTGCAGGCGCTGGAACATGAGGACTGGAGCTCGCGTCGCTGTCGTCTGGAGGTGGAGGCTCTAATTCATGAGTCCGCGGCGGGCGTTTGTCCGGTGGTCAGAGGCCTTGGAGAGCAGAGTTCGCTGCGGCGCGTCCCGTGCGGATGGCCTGCTCAGGCGAGGGGTCTTGGAGGAGAGGCCTTGCAGGCCTAAGCCTGAAGCCGATCCTGAGAGGATGTTCAGAGGAGACTTTGTGGAGAAGAGAGCGAGGGGGATGAAGCCTTGGCTTTTTACCACCTGAGTGATGTCACAGACACTTCACCGGGGCTGGGGGCCAGGTGTTTCATCCCATGGAAGCTCAGTGTCGTTCTTTTAAAACCTGCGATCTAGAAATGGTGGACTTGGAGGCATGTCCTCTGTCACCAGATGTCCCACTTGTCTTTGATCCTTGTTATCACACACTGTCTTCCTGGGGGACTGACCCCCACCTCTGGTAGTCAGGGGGTGTGAAGAACTTTTATGATGCAGGGCGAGATAGTCCTGCTCCTCCAGTCAAAGCTAATCATTATCATGTGACCACAGATCCCAACAATGGGGAAAGAGCGATTAGTGGAAAGATATGCATAGAGGGGTCCAGTAAAAGGAGCTATGGAGGTGCTATCCCTAGCCCCAAGACGACTAAACTAAAATCTAATAATGATCATAATAATAATTTAATAACAATAATATATATGTTTATATATAAACATGACCTTTTTATTCCCTATCAACAGAACATAGATCAGTTTTAGTAGGATTAAGGTTGCCCCCATACCGAATGCCTAAGTTTTAAAATGAAATGCTCCTAAAGAGGTGCAGATGCAGACACCCGCACGCCTTCTGGCTGCTGAGTTGACACAACCAGTTTAGACCATATATAGTATTAGTCAACAAGATATCTTGAAACCTGCTTTCTCTGTTGAAAACAAATGTTTCTATGGTATATTTAAACCTCCAATATGTATTTTGTGAGCGTGCCACAAAATTGCATTTTGCACAGACTGATGAATTAAAACGTTAAGAAAAACACAGTGATCACTGTTCGCTCTGTTCCAATAATAAATGTAGCTGAAAGGACTGAAGCATGCTCGTAGTGAGGGGGGAGCAGCCAGTATTTTAACTTTTTATGGGCACACTTTCCATTCTCGTGACAGACAATCTTTACCTAAACTACTCTTTCCACTGAGAATAAAATCTATTTTCAAGAAGCCCTTCAGTGGTCTTTTGGCTTTCAGTCTATTTTGCAGTTGCATTAGCGTGTATGTGACTTTGCTCTTACCTTTTATATGACCTTGTTATAATTGGCTATGTTCTGAGACATCATGTATACTTATTCTGTATTTTTCCCCTGAACCTCAGCTCATATGAGGCACTGTATATCCTTGAATGGTCTAAGAACTGTAAGATAGAATAACCAGTCAGAACTGGCTTGTACAACAAGGACAGATGAAACTTCTCTTATCTTGTCAAGATATTTCTATAACCAAAACAACACATACACTCCAAGATTCCTGTCCACGCCACTGGTAACTGGCCAATTACATTTGGTCGCGTTTAAGCCCAACCTCTGTACGGGCAGGCCCAGCCCAAAAAGATAAATGTGAACCATTCCCGGACATCAGGGCACACGCTGTGCCCAGTGCTGCTGGGCATGCAGATGTGGTGCTGAAGATTTCTTCGGGTTGTTCTTGGGCTTCCAACAAAAGAATCGGGCGTATTCTGACAACCTGAATGTGTGTTTTTCCTGTCTCTTATACACATCTGAGATGGCCGATCCCTGGTTGATTTTGAAGCTGCATTTTCAATAAATCTTTCCATTTACATGCACCACCATCATTCGTTTGAAAGATACATCAGACAAAAGGGCATCACACTGCAGCTTATATCCATAACATACTGTATCCTTAGCTGTAGCATGCATGTCCCTGCCAATCATACTAAGAGTAGATAGAGGTTACAGTTGTTAAAGAAAATATTTTTTATTTCAATTTCATTCACAGATCTTCTTTTCATCAAAGAAGTATTTGCTCCTTGTGCTTTAATTCATATGTTCGTCAGACGCTATGACATGATCATTCGTCTTTAGGAGATAGCGTGCGGACTGATGCAGAGAATATATTGAAATAGGTTAAGATTGATGGAGATGTTCCGAAATGACAGGAATCGCTAAATTTAGCCCCGTGTTCTGCTATCGAACATGAAGAGTATGCAGAAGGAACAAAGGATCATGATAACATTAACAGTATATGCAGTAATATCCTTTCTTTTGAAGTCACCGAGGGTGTAAGAAGGCAACAGAGTGTGTTGTTTCTTTTTGTTGCTGCTCCTGCGATCATCTATCAATGTTCTTCTTTTTCAGTTTCCCTTCACCAGGGATGTGTGTCCGACTCTGTCTGTGACTGGGAATGAATGTTGTCCCCTCAGCTGTCACTTTTAGTATACTTTTAATCCCGCTCCCCTATTTGAAGTTCTATCAAAGCCAGCCTTTGAACTGCCATTTGTGTTTGACCCGGCACACGGCTTGTCTCCAGGGCTTCATCTTGTTAGAATACGCCCGGTCTTTAGTTGGAAGCCCAAGAACAAGCTGGAGAAATCTGGGGAAATGTTCAGCTCACAACTGAATGGTTTATTATGGTCACATGGAAAGTAAAGAGTGCCACAGAGTTCCTGCTGCATTTCCGCCAGTTTGTGCCCCAATGTCCGGGAATGGTTCACTTTTATCCTCTTTGGGCTAGGCTTGCCCCGTGCTGTGCTTGAACTTTCACGTGAACGCATGTAATTGGCAAGTTACCAGTGACGTGGTCAGTAATTTTGGAATGTTTTAATCATTATGTGGGTGTGTGTGTTGGTTTGTACGTGTATCTAATCCAACAGAAGTCATTGATATGATAGAGATGTTTCATCTGTTCATGTTGTACGAGCCAGTTGTGAGTGGTTATGCTATCTTACAATTCTTACATCATTCAACGACATACTGTGCGTCATCTGGGCTCAGAGAAAAAGGATTACAACAGGAACTGGCATTCAGTGAAAAGATGCAGAGTGAGAATACATGATAGTCTCAGAACAAAACCTGATTAACCCTCTGGTCATATGTTAATGCAGCAATTATAATAACAATATTAAATATATTAAGACACTCTATTAATCAAGCCAATGTAATATGCCCCATGCATATATAGATTCATAGCATGATAATGTGTTTTATACATTTGAATGCATTTTACCTCCCATAGCAGATGTCCTCCTAACATTTCCTTTTTCCAATATGAAAGTCAATAAACAGGTTCTGTAAACTTTCAGTTTGAAGTAGTGCATTGCTAAGTTTTAAAGAGAGTCTGCTTTTAAACTCTATTTTGTGTAGCCCCCACATCTACTAAGGCTCTTGAACAGAGCCTTTCCAACTGTTTCAAAATGAATGGAAACCAACGTCTGCCTGGAACAAATAAATCTGAAAATGTGCTAAAGCTGTACTACTTCATATTCTTCTCAGACCAATGGATCAAAAAACCTTTGTGGCACATTCACCTTGTAATCAGCAGATCACGGCCATGTAGTCTCCCTCGGTCCATCTATTTTAGCTGACTTGCTTTTGTTTCATGCAAGTTTCAGAAATTCCCATCAACTGTGCTCTCAGCCACAGCGGCAGCTGTTTTTCATCAAAACATCTCCAAAAATAACCCTCTCCCTAAATTGACTGATGCTTTTGTACATCCGGCTCACGCTGCATCAGGCTTCATCATATGGGATTTTTTTTTGTAATTATAGCTGTGCATGAGTGGCTCGTAAAGATTTGGACCTCTGTGAGTCCCTAGTTGAAGAAAACCTCTAAGCCCTTGCAGGAGTTCACTTATTATGCGAGACCCCGAGGGAAACATTTTTGGTGACTGCAATGATGTCACAGTGCCTGTCTCCATAATGGCTGGGTGGACTGACAGGATTTTTGTAGTTTAAAGCCACCTGATATACGTGTCTGCTCTGTTTCCTCTGGATTGCTGAGAAAACAAGCTGTCTGCTGTACCTAAGGTGGCTTTCCCCTCAGACACAGATTTCAGGGAGTTGTAATTCTGCCTATTTGTGTGATGCGAAGAATACTGTATGTTAAAAATAATCTGATCCAACAAACATGCTGCGTCGATGATAAGGCAGGAAGTTAATTGAATCCCTTAATATTTTTATTGCCAATCGCCAGTGGCACTCGGCGAAGGATCCGGGCTGTGCACCTCACTTCGACTATGAAACTTTATCATTTATGCACAGTCTTCAATGTTTACCAGTGATGATGAAATGAGGGCACTCCAAGCTCAGAGACAAGGTCCAAATGCTCCGATTTCACCGCAACATGCTCAATTAGCGAAGCTCTTATTCATTGCGGTCTCTCTCACGTGCTCCTTATCTGTGAATCTCCCTCATGCTTAAAGCCGGTGGGAGATAACCGTGTCTTCAGTGTCCTTGGATTCCTGTTGTGTAAACAGCGGAGGTGGGGAGCACTGTTCACCAGTGTGCATGGCGGGCAAACAGCAGGCTCTGTTTGTCCCGTGGGGCCCAGTTCACCTTGTTACCCTTTTAATTAGGAGGTGAAGTTAATAGTGAGGCCTGCTTCTGCCGGCTTAGCACTCTGCTCTGACCTCGAATCGCTCCAATCGATAGCCACGGGTAGGCCTGAGAGCAGGAGATGAGAGAGTGTGGGTAGGGCTTCTATGGCGGGAGCAGCCTCGGTGCATTTGTGATTTAGGTTTTAGAGGGAGTGCAAATAAAATACTATTCTCTTTGAAAGGAACCTTAAGGGCATCTGTACCAATAACTATCACTGCTGTTTTCCCTGTGTACAACTGGGAGGTTAACAGAGGTTCCAGCGACCTGCACCTTCCTCTTACCCAGTGTCTCCAGGTTTCCCCCTCCCTCGAAAATGAAATGTCATTAAAAAGCAAAGGGGTTTGCTCCGCAGATTCTATCGTGGCCTTATAAGCATTTGTCCTATCCAACCGCTCACCCCGCGCTCATTTCTTTTCTTGCTTTCATTTGAGTGTGTACTGGAAGTCTTTAGCATTTAGATGACATGCTGCAAGCGAGATGTTAGGGTTAGGGTTATGGATCAGTGCCTCTTCAGCGCCGCAGCCGGTCGGACAGACAGAGCGTCAGATCTCAGGAAGTCGAGCCGGGTGGGCCGCAGAATACCAAGTCCTACTTGCTGCTGCAGAAAGCCTGGCACAGCCCCGAGGAGAGCAGCCACTGCTGGGAATGCCAATGCCATGCCCAGGCAGCCGTCTCGCCTTGGCTCCTCTGATTGGCTAAACAGACCATTAGCTTCTTGATTATGATTAGCCAGGGTCATTATCTACAAAAAAGGTGGATCATTCACCAATATTTAGTAGGCAATGGAGCTGTTAGCATCCTGTTGACAAGGCCAGAGCCCTGTGTTTTCGTGTGTTGTCACAAAGATGAATGTGAGAGTTGTTGTTCACAGAGAAACAAAGTGTAACACTGTTTATCACCCTGCCCTCCAGCTAATGGGACAAAAACTCTAAAATGCGCTATCTGTGTGTGCCGCTGATGTAAGAAAGGAAATGTCTCTCACTCGTTAACACTGATGATGAGGTGGCCATAACTCGCTCATATTTTTCCGCTTGAGGAGAGAAGCGGTGTCCTCAGAGGTCATAAAATCCAGGAGGGAACAAAATCACCTTCATCTTCCGCCACCTCGCCTATATACAGTAATTGGAATACATGCCATCTGTGCTTTTAAATGGGCATATGCTGCTCTGCGTCCAACGCCAATATGCTCAAGGAAAGTTGAATAAGATGTTAGCGAAAGCTGTCCCTCTGTTTCCTTCATTCTGACCTTCTGCCTTTCTTTTCCAGCCATTGCCCAAGGAGCCGTCGTAGGATGAATAGGAACAAAGCAGGTATGTGAGTTCTCGATCTGATGGTTGCAAAACTTTGGCATACAGAAATAGCGAAGAGGCATTTGTTGATAAATGTATCTTGTAGAAAACAGAAATAGTGTCTTTTAAGGCAAAATTGATAAACAGCAGAGAGTCTGTGGCTACATCATACATTCCTAAAGGTACAGTGTAGCTAAGACCTGTATTAGGCCCACTCAAACCAAAGGGAGAGGCTACGCGAAGTGTCTTGTGAAAAAGTAATTTATGAAAAAGGCAAAACCATTTATTGGAGGTTGTTCTTAGTAAACACGACAACTGAAAGGGAAAGCTTCACTTAAAAAAGATAACTTTCTAAATGCTGTGGTTTTCCAATGCTATGGATTCTTAAAATGTTCTGTTGCCTTCTGTTGCATAGTCTTCAAGTCGATACATGCACGATAAATGTCTGCAGGTAAGGAAAATGTCTATTAGGGTGACTCTACCGGGAGGTTCGCATCCACAAATATTTTTATTTTCCCTGAAAAACAAGGAAATCTGCGAAAGAGTAAACTGAATTCATCTCCTGAGAACATTGACTGAGTATATGTGAAGCTTTTATATTATATAACCACATGCATTTGGAATCTGCATGCTTTATGTCTCCTAGCCAATATTCTAAGATTGATTTTCCCTCTTCCACAGAGAAAACAAAATGAATCACGCACAATTACCAAGGACAGGGGGAAGAGGGGAATTGGGGAGTCATAAATATTTATTTGCCAGCCCTGGGAATTTGTGCAATTCTGTGTGGATTTGCCAACTCATATTTATGTGTCTGAATGATTTATATGGTCATTCCTGGATGTCACATTTCTCCATTGTCACCCCCAGGATCATTTATGTATTAACATTTATGGATTTATCCATATAACATATTTGTGGCAGAATTCTATTTCCATTCAAAGAGGTTTCTTGACCAAATGATTGGCTAAATCATGGCTTAACTTTGGAATATCACTGGAGGTGAACCCATGTGTATGCATTTACACATTCATGGAATCATCCCCTTTCAGAAATTGTCATGAAACTTGCTTTTTGAGAAAGACTGTCTTTTAATTAAATTCCAGATGTGGAAAACATAAACACGCCTGACTTATCTATCTGTTTATGGAATGGCTTTTCATTCAGACATGTCCATTTCTTAAATGTATTATTTACTCCTTACAACAAAGCTATATTAAGGGAAGTTGGTGAAAAGTGAAGATGTCACTGAAGGAAAATGTTCTCAGGTAGAATCAGTGGCAGAGATTAAAACCTGCTTTGGATTGACGTATTAATCTATACCCATCATGAGCATGAGACACACTCGCAGCCTTCTCACAGTGGAAACCCCTCAAATATTTCTCATCAGTTACACAGCTTATTAAAGAGAGATAATGGTGAAATACACCAACAGCAAAATCCAGCTGCCGGTTTTATAAAGACTAACAGGGCACAAGAATTCAATGTCAAGAGGTCATGAGAGAGGATTCTAATATGATTCTTAATTTTCGCAAATGTGTGTTAAGCATTTTACTGAAGAGGGAGGGGAGATGCTGGTCTGTTTATTCATCTCACTGTTTTTTCCTTCATTGGTCTGTGGTTTAATAAGGTGATTTCATTTTAGAAAATAAAGATGCGCTTCTTGGAGCTGACAGTGATGTGAAAAAGCACATAGTAAACATCCTTTATTATAGTGATTATAATATACATCATTATCATAAAAAAAGCTATGCCTTTTCTTTCTATGTGCAGATGATAATTAAGTGAGTTGCTAAGTTAATTAGGGTTTATTACAGCCAGCAAACAATTAATTTGTCTTCATATCTACATTAACCTTGTTTTGGTGATACTGTTGCCTTAACTGGCTGCTTTACTGCAGTAAATATTATGGAAATGTTACGCTAAATTTGCCTTAGTAAATCTGCCGTCATACTATCCCTTGGCCACCATGATATATTTTTTAGCAATTCAACGAAATGAAAAACTTTTGATTATTCCTATGTTTTTTGTTCAAATGTTTCAACAGGCGAATTGACATCCATGTTTGAAAAGGAAACTGATGCCAGTCACTACAAGCAAACATTGTGTCCATTCCCCAACGAGGCTCCAAAATTTGATACCAGATGTAACCCTCAGTCAAAAACTTGAAAATACTCTCCAGTCTCCACCAAAAGAGAAAGAGTCTTGGAAGACACTTGTGAGAACTCTAAACGTCTCAAGATTCAAGTGAGAAGCATGGCCAACCATCAGCATTTAATTCACACACATCACATATCAATGAGCGAAACCAATTTAATGAACGTTTATGAACAGACAGCGGACCATTCGTGAAACTTTTTTTTTTTAGCCGCCAAACATTCTGCAGGAAAAAGCTCCTTGAATATTTTTCATAACCTTTGTGGCTTGATTAAGACTTTGTGAGAGGGTCATTTAAAAGGCGCTTCCTCCTTTTCTTTACTGTCACAGCTATGAAATTGTCCAGGATTATATTCCAGGCAAATCTATTTTGAGAGTTGTGGTTTTACAGCTGAACTAGGCCATGTGGTCTTGGATTCTAGCCTTTTAACACCCTCCTCCCGTGTGGCTAGCTGAAACATTACAAGGCCTTGGCCTCCAAAATCTCTGCTTACTGATGGAAATGTGGATGTGGAAAAGCATCAAGTGATGGAAGAGACAATACAGATGAATTGAGTTGAGCTGACATTCCTCTGTGAATGCAGGACGGGATGGTGGACGTTTTGGAAAATTTCGCTTACAACTCTTGTTTTAATGTGGTGCCAACATAGTAATAGAAGAGTAATTGTGTCATTGTGTCGCACACATCTTGTACACATCTCCAGGAGCATTTAGCATATGTGCAACCCTGGCTCAATTTAATGGTCTGTTCTTTGTGTGTGTGTGTGTGTGTGTGTGTGTGTGAGAGAGAGAGAGAGCGCACAAGCAGAGATACACTGTGAAATAATTCATATCTGATGCATTATTCATTCTCTTGTATATTTTGGGACACGTCCAGACCTGAGCTCACCATCTGGTGGAAAGCATTTGTGATTTTACAGATGTATTTGATTTGGTTTTCTTTGGAATCTTTGTTAGATGAATCCTGTGTTTGCCTTTTTTTTATTGTCTTTACTTTAGGACATGTAGAGATATTTATTTCGGGGAAAATATTATTGAAACTGGGTGAAGATCTAAAGTATGTCACATCAATTAAATTCTGTAATTAAAATCAATTTATGTGTGATTAAATGTCGTTCAAAGTCCTTGACTTAACTGATTACATGTTGATATGACATTTGACCAGCAGCTGGAACTGTTATTTGCTTTTTCATTTTAATTAATATATTTTATGTTTTGTGGATCCTATTTCAAGCAGAGTGTACAAGAATTATGAGCACAAAAACAACAGCGGTGGCGGGAATAAAATGAACGCCAGTATGTAATTTCAAAATCACTGATTAAAATTTAACACAAACAGAGTAACAATACAACACAAGTCACAGCAATTTATTCTGCATATGCAATAGATGTCAATATATTGGACAGACGTTCCCATTAATGTGTCTGCTCTCTGGTTTTGTTTTCTTTTATTTGTGCAAAGTAATCCTGTATAAAGAAAGCGTCTGCCCCCAGGAACTGTGTTTTGTTTGTGTGCGTGTGTGTGTGTGTGTGTGTGTGTGTGTGTGTGTGTGTGTGTGTGTGTGTGTGCGTGCGTGCGTGCGTGTGATTGTGTGTTTCCAGGTTAACAGTGGTTTATGTAGTGGAAAAAATGCCATTTTGCACCTGCTGCCCTACCTTTGATTTATGGCTTCTTTGGTTTGCAATCACCGTAAACAAATTGTCCCTTTGATTTGACTCACTGTCTATGATGGAGCTGCTGCTGCATTTGCACTCTACAGACCTGTAACTGCTAAATATTTTACATTTAGCATCTAAGGCAGTAGAAATATCTCGACCATCTCCTCCAATTGTAAAGTGGTATAAAAATGTCAGAGGAGTAAGTAGACAGCCATATCCCTGCACATATCATTAAACAACTTCTGTAAGTTTTGACTTCAGGCCACTTACACTTGAGCTCCAATGCTGTGTGGCTGAGGGACTATCTATGCCCCAAGCTGAGGAAGTGTCCTCAAATTGACAGGACTAAAAATGCCTTTTGTGGTCCTCAGTTGTCCCAATATAATTGTCTCATCCTTTTATTTTACACAGCCTTTGCTGACAATTATGCAACAGAAGCTGAGCCGAACTGGAGAAGGAAAAGTTATGCTAAAATGAATTGGTCATTATTATTAATGATTGCGAAGGTTATCAAGTGCTCATTGTGAGAGATGATTCACAATAGTGTGTGGTTATTAAACTAATCAGATATGATACAGTACACACATCCAAATTTGATTTGGACTATAGTTGCTGGACACAAGCAATGAATATGAGACAGTAAAAAGTGTACGCACACCAGTAGAAGCGCACACAGGCTTTTTATGTGCTCCCAGGCAGCATTTGAGCATAAAGAAAAAGGGCTTGTGCCAAGAATGTTACCTTGGAGAAGCATAAAAATGTGTCTGAGCATCTACTGGTGAGAGGGCATTTCTTGCCCTCTTTTAATCAAAGAATATCACATAAACTGCAGGTGCGGAGTGCTTTATTTTTCATAGCTGCACAGTGCATCATAATTTTGCCCCTTAATGACATGGAATATTTCCAAAAATCTGAATATACTGTATTATATATTGTATTATTATTATTTATTTCACATGCTTGGGTTAATTTTTTTTAACTCCATTAAGCTGGAGAAACCATTCTCCTACATGTGTTGTGCCTTGTTGGCGCCATGTTATGTGTTATGTGCCACACCAATCAGAACTAAATATTGTCCAGTACAATTATATATGTAAATTATATATTATAATTTAGCAGTGATTACAATGTTTTATTATGGACAGAATGTGCATAGTCAAGGTTGAATCAATGTTGCTCACATTTCATTTAATCCATCGCAATATTTTAGTAATGCTTTTTTTTTTCCCAAGTTCATGAATTATTCCAATACATATCCATACATGTAATTTTACACAGAGGGTTGGGTTTTTGAATAAATGTGTGGTGCATGAATTTAAAGTTTGAATTGATCGGCTCTACCACACAACCCACTCTTTTAACAAAGAAACTAAATTATAATTATTATAATTACTGCCTTACATATAACATTTCGTTTTTATTTGGAATCAACATGTGAATCATTTCTTTCAGTACAGAGTAGAACTAGTTTGTGGGGAGAAGGGTCGAAATGTGACATGCTGTTAAATGCAGAGTACAGTGGTTTCCACTTGGCTGTGGAGAGAAGAGCTGTATGGTTCCTGTGGTTGCTGCTGAGCCAGTATTGCCACGCACCTCCCACTCAGTCAGAGAGGTTCTTTCAACCAGGCCTCCCTTCCTCCCATTCGGAATCTCTGTCTTGCTGTCTTGGGATGCTGAATGCTGGATGCTTTCAGGATTGGCGAGTGGTATGAGGGTGCCTCTTGTCATCTATGGCGAAGCACAGTGTGCTCACTGGATATTTGAAAATCCTCTCGTCTATACTCGAACCACACTCTGGGCCAAGCAAGTACTGTATGTTTAATCGGATAATTGTACATGCAAAATTAAATGTGCAATGGTGATAGTAATTGATTTCATTAAGTAATTGTTCATTATGATTCATTCTTGGACTACGCTTTTTATTAGTAAAAGGGGCACTTGACAAGTCTTAATACAAGTGGAATAGGTGAATTACTACACAGGTAACACATTAGCACCAGCTCTGGGGTTTGTTTCCAGAAAATAGAAAAAAAAATGTGTATGTGTGCTTGATGGACATACAGTAAATAAATAATAATAAAAATATCGGTGATGTGGGAGCAGAGGAGTTTAATTTCTGAGCTACACACGTCCTCAAATTGTATCCCCCTTTTTTCCCCAGACTAACCACCATCATGCAACACAATAACATCCAACAATTGATTTGTTTGGGTCTTACAGGCTTTTTTTTTTGTCTGCTTTCAGAAAAAATATCTCCGATTACGTTTGCGGGACATCCTCCCCTTCATCAAAATATTCTGGTGCAGGAGCCACAACTGTTTCAGCCCCGCAGGCCTCATCATTGTGTTCCAGTTTGGCCACTGAGACCTTGCAGTCCACAATAGATCCCTGGCCGAGCCTAATGAGACACAAACATACCCCAGAGGCGCCGGTTGACTTACTCAACACGGCATCGTTGAACAGAGCAGCAGTGTAGCGAATGTTCGCATTTATGCCCACGTAAAAATCCATTTACTGATCCATTAGCTTAGCATAGTGCTAATGAGTTGCCGGTGATGACTCGCAAGGGGCTGTGTGTGTCGGCAATTGAATTGTCATTGAAGGCAGACGCACGTACAGGGCGACAGGTTCATGCAGGTAAAGAGAACCCAGGCCTAAAACCTTGTATTGACGTCACTTTTCATGTGTGTCGGGGCAATTTTATTTTTTATTTTTTGTTATGATGTGCACGTTTTACTTCTGTTCCAAATCTTTTCCTCTTTGGCCCAGACACCTGCATGTTTGGACTGTAAATGTTAGTGCCACTGTCAACAGGAAATCCGTTGCGCTATCCCTGCAAGTAGAGGGAAAACGAAGAGGCGTCTGCTCACAAACAATCACAGCCCATCCCAGATAAGCACATGGCTGCAGAAACCCCAGACAGCAAGTGAAAAGTAAAATATAACCAAAGCTTTCAATGCACTCAGCCCTAAGCAGCTTATATCGACCAAGCGATTCCCGCAGAGATATCTGACTTTCATTTTCTTGATCTCTCTATTACTCCATTTCAGTGCCCGATTCAGACCTGCTTAGGCGAAGGCATGTGCAGTTGGGCACCGAGCCATACCCACTTGACACTGGTGATTGTGTAAAGCAGAATGAAATGTCGTTCGCACCACTGAGTGATTTCCTGTGAGGAGGGGAGCAGGTGTAATGGTTACAGTGTGGTCTGAAAATGGCTGCCGAAGCCTCTCCGTCCGGGCCCTGGCTGGGGGGGGGGGGTGGATGAAGGTATAAAATGGTCGTTTTGCTAGAGCAACACAAGCTAATTTATCATTCTCCAGGGGTCAGGCGACGCTCCCCTGGTTGTGAATTTTAATGTTGTTTTTTATGGGTCTTAATAAACTCTCTTTCGCTGCGAGCGTTTATGCAGGAGAGCACAACATCCTTCACTTGGCTCATTTAGTGTGTCAAGGAAAAGAGGTTCCACAGCCAAAATTAACCGATAGCGTCATCATTATTTAATTTCATTTAGTTATGGAAATTTAGACTGTGCATGCTGCATTACTCTGCTGAATGTGCAATGTTTCATGTATTATATTTTATTAGATAAATTGGATATTTATTCAAATGTATTATTTAAAGCATTTGTTAAAAAAAAAGATCTTTGAAGACTAGTGCTCCAAGTTTGTTGGAAGCATTTGTTTAAAATAATATACATTTAAAGGCCACTGTTTGTGAGTTTTTTTCACCCAGCACTATTCTCAATACTTTGTGTTTAGTTTCTGAATTGTTAACAAAATAAAAAAAATGGTGACCCTCCCTATTTTGGGAATGTAACATTCAAGTTAAACCTAATTCTCTGTGTAACTACTGTTTCAATTAGATTGATGGTCCTCAGCTTCCCCACAGGGAATTCAGCTTAGTAAAATCCTTAGCTTCCATCAGCCTGTTGAAGACAATTCTGGAGTGGTTGTTTGTTTGTTTAGATTTTTTTGCAATTGTTTTATTGAGTTTGAATGTTGAATAATATATCATGTGTATCACTAAGGAGGTGCACTAAAGCTATGCTGGACATTGTAAATGCCTGTCTGTTCAAATATTCATCAAGTTTATCTGGACTTTCAGTTTATTTGTCCTGCATGTATATTTTAACATAATCCCAAAGTTATCCAAAATAAAATTGATGACAATTGAATTACATTTTTTGAAGAAGGTTCCTTGGAGGACATATTGGTATCATCTGAAGTAAATGCAATACTTTAAGAAAAAATATATCTTTTATACTTTTTACTTTGTCAAGAAGGGAATTGGATAGCATTAGAATGGAATGTTGGAAAGTGACATTTTGTGATTACTGCATTCAAACAGGAGCGAGTTTTCCTGCTGGTAAACTTCAAGATATCTGAATTTGGTTAAATATGTTGCATAAACAAGTCTATCTCCTTGAACAATATTGTTGTTTCTTTCAGGAGCAAGGATCTAAGGATGGAAAAGATGGTCTGCTGGTTAAACCATCACTCTGGTCAAGACTTAGATATCCCAGCAACTATTAGTTTTAAAGTTAACTAAAATAAGATAATCCTTTATTGTCACACAGTGGGGAAATTTGCGAAGTCTTTAAGTGCTTCCCAGTTAATCTAAAGTTTGTCTAAACGTTGTCTTTTTTTCATCTCCTGACTTTCATCCAGCTCCACCAGTAGTTTGCTACTTTTGGCATTTTGTTAAATTACTAACTGCTTTGTTACGGAATGCAGTATGTCAATTGGTGTGGGTCTGATTGTCCTCAATGTGTGTTGGGTGCATTCACACCTGTACTTTGTATCACCCAAGATGGATGTTTATCTCAGATGTGAACAGGGCCTCACACAGCTGTAGCTTCACTGAATCATTTTATGAGAATGCTGTGAAATCAACAAAAGCAAACACATTTGGTACTAAAGCAGCTGACCGTAGCTAATGACGAATTGCCCCATTAAGTGGCTGTGTATTGGTCCGTCTTGAAAAGTAGCAGTCAGGGGTCAAAGTTTGCCATTGACCCTTTTACACTGCAGGAAATTCACTGTGATGAGGGTATGGATCTCCATAATGGCTGACTTGTTTGTTGAAATTTAAAAGGTTAAGTGACACCATTTAGCACCAGGGTCAATTCATCATGGCTGCTTCCTGCTGCATCTGTCTCACTGATCCCCAGCCCTGCGTGCCGCGCAGACAATTAACAGGCCTACTGCTGTGGACTCGGTTGTTTATTGCCTTTGGACAACAGCGGCTACTCATCCTTGAGACACACACAAATAGAACATCCAGATGTCACGGAAGCTGAGTACTCACATAAGGAAAGGCACACATGTAAATGTTATCAGAGCAGCAAAAGAGAGATGTCAAGGAGAGCAGACACATGAGTTTATTTGTGATTTGTAACAGCCTTATTATATGCAGGGGGATATGAGCTATATTTTCAGACAGTCCCATTATTAGTGATTGAGCAAGATCCATATTTTCCCAGTAAGAAAAGACTCCTTTTTCTATATCTCCATGCAATTGAAGAAATTAGATATTCTTAACTGTGAAATATTTAAAAATGAAAGAAAAATGTCTGTCATTGCCAGTTTTGATTAGTTCAAACTCTGAGCTCAGTGCACTGTTCCAGCCCCCCTGACTTGAAGACAAGGTCCTCTGGGTTTTAGCTGTGACAGATTGAGGGTGTCAGGAGGGACTCCCAAGGGTTTTTGTGTGTTTTTGTGTGGAAGATTGTGCATTAGTGTATGTGCGTGATACCCGTTTAAGTCTGTGTACATGCATTTGACTGTGCATCAGTGCATGATATAATGTGTGTTCAGGGGTGTGTATTAGCTCGCTGCCCACATAGTCTTGAGTGTGTATGCATGCACTTGCTTAGATGTGTGTTTTTGCATGTGTGTGTGTATGTGTGGTTGGTTAATAAATGAACCAGGGCCAAAATGGTTTCTGTGAATCACGTCTCCTATAAGTCTGACAGCATTTAGGCCAAGCCCAATCAATACCCTGAGGGCCTCCAAGCCTTACAACTGGACAACACAGAGAGAGAGCGAGAGAGAGACAAAACTCACCTGTTCGTGCCCCCGCCCTCATATTAATGATAAAAGGTGCAAGAGATAAATAGTGGTCCAATTGTAATGAAATAAAGGTCAGAATAGTTTGAGCAGCTCATACAATGTGCTCCAATAAAACCCGTCTTCTAGACAATTTAGAATAATGGAATAATAATAAACAACATGAAGGAGAGGGAATATTGGGCTAGTATTTTCCAGGTGAACTGGAAATAAATGATGCTCCATAAATGCTCCATATATGCTCTAAATAAGCAAAAGGTTTGCCATATAAACTTGGACAATATCAAATTCAAAAGTTGCATACGACAACTGCCAAAATAATAATAGTCAATGTAAACATACATCTCTCACATGCTACTGTACTTCAGTCAGCAAGTAACAAAAGATGCCATGACATGATCAGTTGACATTGGTTGGGAATAACGAATATCATTTTGCATGCAACTCTATGGGGACAAAGTGGAGCCGGTTGAGTGGAATGAGTCGTTAGCAGCATGCATCGGTGTAACGTCTATAGATGGAAAACAGACGGAGGGGGGCCAAACGGAGAGAGAGAGAGAGAGGGAGACAGGGACAGATCAAGCATGTCTAGCACTGTGTCCCCTGGGGGGGGGGGGGGGGGGGGCCCGCCCAGGGGGGGGGCACGTCCAGATGGCTCATTGGAAACTATCCTCTCCTCATATACAAGAGTCCTATCTCTCATTAAATACAGAAGGCTTATTAGTCCTCACTGTTACTCCATACTGCGGTCTCTGTATATATATCTACAGAATCTGTCCTGTATTTAATGCACTCAACAGATCTTTGCTTTGAATATATGTCCGATGCATCTGCTAATGATAAGGACTCACTAGATCCGGATTTCACTTTTATTTCACATTCCGGGATTAAAAAAACGTATTTCTATTCATAAGAAGATCTGCTCTTCTGTGTCACAAATCCTAGGAAAATAACCCAGACGCACGACTGGGTGCAAAAAAGAAAAGTCTTTACCTAGCAAGTGGTAGTTCAACAGAAACATAAACAAATAAGTCCAGGGAAACACGGCAGACAGGGGCTAGGCAAGATCAGATTCCGTTAAACAGGCAGAGGTCGAAAAAACAGGCAAGGATCAGGGTCAGGCTATTGTAATTCAGAACCGCTGGAACCCTACGGCAAAGAGGCACAAAGACAATCTGGCAGATCACTGGTTGAGCTGGTTTTAAGCCGTGGAGCCGTTAGGGAAGTGAGAACAGGTTAGTGGAGATCATGAGTAGGTGTGTGGAATCAACTGATGGCAGGGCAGGTGTGAGGGAGCGACAGGGTCTGAAATGACAACAGAATTAGTAGTGAACAAAAACTAAAAATAAATGTGAAATGGATTATATGAAACCGTGACATTCGGTCTATTCAATGTCCCTACTACTTTGGCATACAAATCAATGAGTTAGCAAAGCGTCGATTGGAATTCCACACATGTGGGCATTTGATCGGAAGATCCATGGAACAGGTCGATTCGAGTTAAATTCACTATGCAATATCCTGAGTTACGCTTGGGCAGGCGCATCTGGCCCCAGCCATTCATTTTGTTTAGCCTTCCAACGTGGCAATCAAAAGAATTAGCATGACCATTTTATTTCTGAAAAGGCTTAGGTGGCCCATTTTTATTGATGGATTTTGATGGAAAACTTGACAAAACGTCCTTTGAAATTGACTGCCCCTCACAGCTTCCACTTGACCTTCAGGTATCTGTGCTTCTTCTGTGTATAAGTGCAGGCACCATATATGTCCATATTAGCCCTAATCGTGTTATATCACTGTATTGGTAGATAAGCACCCGAGGCGACGAAAAGGTCTGAACAAATGTTGATGGTAGTCATAAATCTTCCAATGTGATAGAAAGTGACACTACTCATTCTAATGTATTTCTCATTGTGTCCGTGTCTCTATTATATTCTGATTTTACCTTTACCTTTTTGAACTTTATATATTGTTCCAACCCAGACCTTGGATTCCATACCTTGAGTTGGCCTGAACCTCTCCCACTAATTATGAATAATTTACCTCGCGGCTCCTCCACCTGCGCATGGCAGCGAACCCCAGCGGATAAGTGGCAAGTGTAAGAAAAGTATACACCCACATCTTGCATTACCACAGCCATTATGTGTGGTGCCTCCAACTGGGAGTAGAAACGCAGGCTTGCTGCTACAGGTCGTCAGGGAATTCCAGTGATTAACAGAAGCGGACCTGGTGCCCTGGCATCCTTAGCACTACCGTCATATCTGTTATCATCAAAGAGCAGCTGCTGTTTGATCTGGCCTGGATCAAAAGGTGAAGGACAGAGCTGTCCCGTGGTGCTACAAGCAACGTAGGGATGCATGCAGAGAGAGGGAAGTGAAGAAGAACTGAGGGGGGGAAGCTCTAACAACTTGAAGAGGAACCCTCGTTGGATTACTACAAGACACCGACTTCCGAGTATACATATTTTTTTTACTTTTTTCCAATCTCCAATCCTGTTTGTGTCCAACTTGCTTTTTTTTTTCTCCCTGTATTGACACGCAATGGCCAAGGAAGTAGCTTTTGGCACAAATCATTTGAAGTGCATCAGCTCCCTCACGAAGGGGCATTCTCATTAACTTCAAAAAGTGCATCAAAGAAAACAAAGTCAAGAGCATGTGAAAGACAGGAAGAACAACACAGAGGGAGAAGGATCTGATTTGCCTCCCCCTTCATCACCATCTATCTGTCTTAAAGGGCTGGCTCAGATCCCCTGCTGCAGTGTAGCATGTGGACGAGGAAGAAAGACAGAATGGCAGCAAGGGAGGTGGAAAGAATGAGTGATTAGCAGAAAGGAGGACGGGAGGAGGGGAAAACTGATGAAAGAGTGGGAATATGCGTGTGACTGGGTTGGGAATAGAGGACAGCTGGATGAAGTAAGAGACAGACAATGTACTTCATTGGATCGATGCTGCACATTGGAGGCCCGCAGCAGCAGTGCAGAGTGCAGAGATGCTGTGTCAATTAGACGTGCTGCTTCGCCTCCCACTGTCAGACGCTGGTTAAAGCTCCCGGCAGTCGTGGCGGGTATTCCTTATCCTTCAGACTCAGCCCAGCTCCCTACTGCTCTCTCCTTGCATCTGCACGAGGCTACATGAGGTTATGCAATGTGCAAGTGTGACTTAAGGGTCATATTCAATTTCTAGCGTGCATTTTATGAATCGGTCTTACGATAATCATGCACAGCCGCCTGACACACTTGAGTGTTGTGCATTTTATCGTTCCATTATTCCATTATTGCATGTTTTGTCAGGGTTTGTGACATTTACAATGCAAGACTAAATGGGGTCTTTAAGCTTTCCGGATGATTTTGTGTTCCGCTTGCTTCTTAAAAGTTGAAAAAGAAATGATTGAGTTTCACCTCCTGATAGTTATTATTACCGTTTCAAGGTCTGTTGGTAAGAGGACCACAAATTCTGCGATCCAATTGATCCTCAACAGAGCACACACACACACTCCCACCTAAGTGGCCTCAGGAGTGATGTCCTGTATTCAATCATCAAATTGCATTTCCCTGAGTGACTGCACTTTGTCTTCATTTTTACCAAGATCGGATCATCAGATCATGTGAAATGATGCATGGTCAATAATGAGGACATTTTCCATATATGAGATTGTGCTACGCTCTTTTCTTTGTCCATCTCTGTCCTGACCTGTGCAAACTCAGCAGTTCTGTTTCACATAGCATGACAGTTGATTAGGGAACACCCTTAAAACATATTATTGCATATCAACCTAATAACTGTTACTGTATATCATCTCATCAGTCATACTTGTTGAGGTATGTTATGTCCATCCCAGATGGCTCCCTCAGGTTTTCCGAGGCACTATTGCTGCTGAATTCTGTCAGTACACAGCAATATTAGGTAAGATAACTATTTGCATGCATAAAAATACAATATTGAGCAAATGCAGAGATTTTAAATTATACTAGGCTCTATAATTTGCAGTTTAGTTATTATATTACAGAAGCTAATTGTTGTAACACTTTGTTGGTTAAATGTTTTGTTATATTCAAATTTACTGTCAATATTTCTTCATTCACTGTAAATCTCACATTGTGTAAACCACATTTACATTTGACTGACATCATCAATTTGTTTTACCTACCACGTGCATGCGTGCGTTCATGCTTGCGTGTGTGCGTGCGCATGCACGTGTGTGTGAATGATTGATTGGTCGTATGAATGAGTTGGACTGAATTTTGAAGGACTATGCGTGCACCAGTAGTCTCTAATGAAGTATTAGCAGGACAAGCAATTTTCTTCCTTGCCGAACTTCTTGGCATGAAAAGAAGGACTTTTACAATAATGAGAGAAGCAAAAGAAGGGAGTGAATTGAACTCTTATCTCAACCAAAAGAAGAAAAGGCGGACACTTACCATATATATATATATATATATGTACTGTATGTACATCAGCATAGCAGGGGGGGTTAAACAGAGACAGTGAGAGAGGAAGGGTTGATTAAACCTGTGACACATGAAACACCCTCAGTAACACTCCACTCCAATATGTCTACAAAGGAATTCCTTATTCCACTAAACATTGTGACAAGGTGATTGTTTAAGTAATGCATGGGAAAATGTTATTCTAAAATGGTCAACTCCACAAATCAGATAACCAAATCAACCTGTGATGTCATCAGGCTTAATAAACAAGAGCTGCTCCACTGATGATAAATACGAATTTAACAGCAACAGCTGATCGGAAAAGTCCCCTTTCCCATTCTATTCTTACTACTTCTGACTTAGCAATAAAACGAAGATTACCCTGCAATCCTTCTTTTCAAATATTTCTAATTGTTGGTTAACAAGTGTTTCATATGAAGGAACATATTGTTTTAAGATGTGCAATGTTATGTCCCTATTAAATACACCAACTGCTGGTTTAACTCACTTAAGTAACGCCCCTGTATTTTCTTTTACTGCATTTCATCAACGTCTTATGCCCTGAGGGAGACCAGCTGGATGCCAGCCTGCATTCAGGAACAAAGGACCAACACCCATCACACAAGGTATTGAAAGAATAGCGCTGCTGGGAGTCAAGGGGGAGGGATGACAGAAAAAGTGTTGTCCTGAGTTTGAGGCCAAAAATAGCTGCGAAAACTGTGAGGTTGCAGATGAGGATTGGAGAAATGTTTGCGTATGAAAAATAAAATTGATTGGAATCTTAATGTATGCCCTCTGTGTATTGATGAATTCAACAATGTCTTTGAAGTCAAACTGTAACATTACACATTGTACAATGTCCCTCAGTTTGGGACATTCATCTCAACATTTCAGTAGTTCATCTGCAGTGACATGATTAGACAGACTTATATTTAAAAGTCATGCTCTCATGAAAAAAGATGTGAAATTGTGTACCCGTGCAATGTCTCATTAAATCTTTATTGTTCAGTGCCATGGCAAGGATAAATGAGACAATCTGGCACAGGAAGGTCATTTTTCATGACTTCCCTTTTTATTCTTTTCCCTCTCTTCCTTCTTCGCTGTCTCTCTTACGTTTCCTGTCACCTTTTCTCTTTCCCCAACTAAGCAAATGTAAGAGCCTTCAGCTCTCTTGTTTTCCCACCATCACTCTTCCTCTCCCACCCCCTCCTGCCTCGTCTCCGTCGACTCTCATTTCTCTATCTCCGTCATCTTCTCATTCCTCCTGCTCCATCTCTCCTCCCTGTCTTCTCGCTCCCCTCCCTCTTTCCTTTTTCTTCCTCGGCGTGAAATGTGTTGCTCATTAGTTTGCTCGCCACACCGTCTCATGTCAGTCTGTCCTTCACATCTCGCTGCACTGCTAAGAAGTAATTTATGCTGCCGTGTTGCTTCCCTTCCCACCATCAGCCTACATATGGTTTCACTATCATTTTGCAGAAGCATTAGAAAACATCACCCCAACCCCTCCAACTGCCCCATCCGCCTCCCCCCCTCCTCCTAATCTGACCACCTTGGAAAACAGAAGAATTTGAAGGGTGAGGCTCAAGACTTCCGGGAGGAGGGAGGGCGGATGTAGGGGTCAGGATTATTCAGAGCCTAATGATTCAGCACTTTGATTTTTGCAGAGAGGGAAAAGAGAATCAAAAAGAGAAAAAGGAAAGGGAGGAGAAGGAGGAGGCAAAGCAGGGTGAGGGGTGGAGGCTGATCCCAAACTTCATGTAAATGCAGACTTAATAAAGGAGCTGTTTGGTATTCATGAGAGTGGGTGGCAAATCAGTCGGGAGAAATCTCTCGGCTACTGCCAACTCTCTCTTAACTCACTCGCTCTTCAGGGCCAACAGGGTGTCTGGGTATCCTTGAAAGAGGAGGTGGTGGACCTGCTCGTGTATGGACAGTAAAACGCTGTATTTGAGAATAACAGGTTAATACGGTTGAAGTTCTGCCGTAAATTTACAGCAATTTGTGTGGGTGTGAATGGTTGTTGAATTGGTATATTGGCCTGCGCCTTGCCACGTGCCCAAACTCAGCCAATTTATTGTACTTCTATCTAGTTGAGTACATCTTCATTTATCTTCATTTATGTCCTTATGTCTTATGTCTTTTGTGTTTATTCACTTGCGCTGTACATCGAAGTTCAATTCCTGTGTACTTATACATATGGCGAATAAAAGCGATTCTGATTCTGTTCTTGTACTAATTGTGCCATTTTTTTTTCCCACTTTTCTATAAAAGCAAAAACGAGTTGAAATACTAGTGTATATGCTCAGTACAAAAATGAGAAAATCAATGCCACTCATGTCTGAATGCAGACAATTTCCTATTAAGCACAGTGATTCACCACACGCTAAGACTTCCAGACTTTTCAAACTGTTTTATCGATAGCACTGAGAGAACAGAACTACACAGACAATGCCAGGGACCTACTCACTGTTATGAAGTCCTTCCCCACATGATAAGACTTGATCACCAGCAGCCAATCCTGCTGACACAAGACAGATGCCATGTAGTGGCCGAGTGTGGCATATTCTGAATCCGACGAACCACATAATGATTTCAATTGTCTGGCCAGCTTTGTGCAAACTGTACCATTTATTGGTTTACCTGCATATTGACAGGAGTGAATTGAGTGTGTATTGTTATGGCATCTTTTTTGCTCACTAGACACTGTATACCAAAATAGAGTATAGTGCCACCATTTCAACGTTGATTCATTTCTCACAACGATATGACGTTGTAACTTCACTTTGTAACTTTCAGCTTTGTAAAAAAAAAAGGTTGGAAGAATAGAACCTAAGCAGCAAAATAAAAACCTGGAGGATGGATAAAAGCTTGAATTCAATGAGTTATGATGTAACAAAATGCAAATAATAAATGTTGACTAATGCATTTGTTTTGATGCCTCTGGGAAATCCTGGGAGTGGGGGAATGCCATAAATTGATTTATTAAGATTTAAGAAGAGGATGTAAGAATATGTTGTGAGGTACATTCACATTTCACATTCTAATGCTCAGAGAAACCATCACTGAGCTTCTCGACCCCTTCCTGCACACGTCACACTTATGCTTTATTCATATGTGACTCACTGGCCGGAGGAGGGTGTTAACTCTAAATGATGAGGTGCAACTATTAAAGTGAGATACTCAGCGTATCCCAAAATGTCAAGGACATGTTTGCCTTAATGTGAAAATGAACTTGCTGTGTGCGCGTGTGTTTCAGCTGACAAATCGGTAGCACAGGGTGACTAGTCAACCCCGAACATGGCCCTTTCACTCTTTAACCAAAACCAAGATCTGTCCACACTTGTGTCTCAATATTTTTTCTTTAACAAGATTTGCTCATGTTCTTTTTTGTGTTCATATATCAATCAAGAACCATTCTAATAACAAGATGGCAGCCATAACACGTCCATCTTCACATCCAATTCTACTTCACCTGTTTCGGAAGTGCAGCATCTTAGGTTGTCAGTGGTTAGAAAAGGAACCGCAGAATTGCATGGTCCATGGCTGAGTGTTTTCTCTGGCAGTTGCTGGGGAAATCTTAATCTTAAAACAACAGGCACATACATGTTAAAGAGACAGTGTTATGCGGGACAGCATGTGCCAGAACTTCATGACCTTGACTGTGACAGATGACCATTACGCTGCTGTCTGATGTGTAATGTTTGTTAGCAGATTGCTATATTTTATGTAAATCTTAACCTTTCTACCAGTGCTGGCTATCCGGTTGTTGACAGCATGGTGCATAATCTGTCCTGTTGACAAGACGAGCAAAGAGGGAAAGAGAGAGAAAAGACCTGTCACCGCTGACTAATTGCACCGCGAGCAAACTGTTGAGCCCTCTGTTTACATTTGGACAGCCAGGAGAGGCAGAGATGAGCATCATTAATCAGATTCTTCTATTGCATGCTACCAACACGCATACACGCATGCACTCGTAAGATTACAAATAGCCATCAGTCATGTTTTTGATTTGACATGAAGGGTGTTACCACAGAGTTTGCTTTGATGAATCCCAATAAAGAGCAGGACCATATGTGTTTTTTTCACTCTCTGGGGTTTCTGGAAGCCACCAATTTTTAAGGCGGGTTGAAAGAATTGATTTTTTCACTTCAGGTGCAAAGGCTTGGGAAAATTATTCAGTATTACACTGCGGGGGGGGGGGGGCAGCATTGAGGGGGCAGAGTTTTCTGAATGTGGACAAAAGGGCTAATTACAGGTATAAGCAAGGAAATGATAGGAAAGGGAAGAAAACAAGAAAAATCAGAGCCAGACATTGGTGAGTACATTGAAGGTATGGGAAGGAATCCCTGCCTTAATGTTTTAGCCCTGGCCCACTGGCCATGGCTGGCTTCAGGTCATCTGGCACAAACACACTCGGTTTCAGAGAGATACACAAATACACACTTAGTGAAGGTCCACTGGACAGAAGGATGCGGGGAGGAACAGGAGGGGGTTGGAAGAAGGAAACATGGAGTGTGTTGAGCGGGGCTGTCCACAAGGGCAGAGATAAGTGATAAGATAAGATAAAATTGCAATGAGTCACATGTGGGCATGAAGCTGTTGCAGAGAGTTAATTATAATGAAGCAAAGGACTGATATAAGAATATGGTATGATGTGTAATCATAGACTATATTAAATACCTACTACAAAGCAAATAATTACCACAGCAAGGGTTGTGCTTGGCGGGCTGTCAGCCAGCATGGCCTCTTGTTCTTGGGAGTGCATGTGTTCAATATAACCTCTGACCCAGTATGGTTCTGCTCAACCAGGAATTCGCAAAGTATTTAGAAGTGGGTTAAGTGGACACCAATGAAGGCCTACGTGTGAAATGCACAGCCTGCTTCTGTTTGCTTGTTGAACAGAATTAAATGCTCTAACTATGGATAATTCTTGTGAAATTTCAAACACTACTCCTATTATATTGTATTGTGTTCTCATGGCTATTGTTGCTGCCATTCATGTATCCGTAAAGCAAATGACGTGGAATGCAAATTATTCCATTTTGTATGAAAACATGACCAAACTGTGACATAACCTCAAAACTGGATCCTGCACAAAATTGCTGCTCAAAATTGCATTTGTTAGTGTTTTTTTGTACCAAATGCATTCTCCCAACTTGTTTGTAATTCATCTCTCATATGCGTCTAGGCATCTGTCAGCTTACAAAGAACAGCATTAGCATGCATTTGCTTTGTCACGTTTGTCACCTCATGAATGTAAGTCTAACATCCACTCTTCTGTTAAGCTAAAAGTGAAAATATCTAGCTCTGGTAAGAGTTCCACCGTGTTCATTTGCTAGTCTGACCTGTTTGTCACAATCGATGCCTGGTAGGATGTGCACAGTGGGCTTTGGGGGCGGTGTTCTGGTGACAAGACGACGGTGCTTAATGTATGTATGTATATGTTGATCGTCTCAAGATTTAAATTGAGATTTTAAATCTTTTTTTCAAGATCAGGTTTGATGAAGACGGCAATTTGATTTAGTGCTGATTGGCACAAAGTGGCGTGTGTGTGGGTGTGTGTGTGTTGACAGGTGACATGTCTTCTGGGCCAGTGAACTTGACAGGAACATGTCACTGGCACCTCACGGCCGGTCTGACAGGCAGCCAGGGCGGCCATGGCAGGCGTAAGTAACACGTTATAGCCTGGATACTAACACACTGTGACATATGGTCCCTAACACAGAGGCTGCCCACTCACCACTCATAGTTATTATCCTATTTATAGGCGCCACACAATGCTTATGCAGTAAAATGCCAGTGAACTGGACGAAACTCTGTGGTGAATGATGCCTGGTACATATTTGTTAACGATGTAATGTAGATCCAGTTTTGTGCCATGTTTGTTTTCTTCCTCTCAAGTCTCGGGTACGATGCCTCTTATGTATTTGTAACACCACCTACTGAGATGATAAATTAAGCATTGGGAAAAGAAAGATCTTAGGTCATCTAAGTCATTGTTTTTTGTTGATCAAGTTTCTATTTAGTATGGAAAAAGCCTACACACTTTATTGTCGGTAAATCCAATCAACAAGCATAATGAGAACGAATGGCCTCTATCATCATGCAGTCGCAGGATAAGGGGACGGAAAATAAAACCCAACTTTCACCCTTGTGTTGTCTTACAGTTATGTGAACCATCAATCTATCGCGTTATCGTGTATCATTTTGTGGCCTTACCGTTTTCTGTTGTAGCCCATATCATATTCGCTTTCCTCAGCCTGCCTTATCTATGTATTCTTCTGCTTTACCCAATTTTCCAGAATAATGTTAACCATGAGCATATATCACACAAAGGCTTCCGTTTCCTTTATGAGACTATGTCATTTCTACAAACATAAGCCATCAATCCATCATTGACTATGTTTCTAGTACATACAGCAACACACAAACAGAGCAAAAAACAAAACCAAATCAAAAGACACTGAGTCAAGTAAAATATGAATGACAAAACATTAAAAATAAACATAAGCCTCACCTTAGATGATAATATAAAAAGGGGGACTTCTTCTATGAGACAAACAATCAAACAATATCAGTTAAACCACTATTTGTACAATCAAGCAAGTCAGAGTAAAGAACGCTTCTGTAAGGTCTTAGATTATATTGTAATTAAATCAGGTTTTTTGGTTTTTCCTTTACAGAATTTGGTCCATTTTGCCCCATTTTGGATATTTGTGATCTTAGTAAACTAGTTTGTAAAACTGTAAGTTGTCAAATAAATCTAAGTGAAAACACTGACTCATTCAAGTCATTTTGCTCAAAACCTAAACATACAGTAAACGATCCCACACATATGAAAATATGGGATTTTAAATCATGGCAGTTTTTGCTGCTGTTTTTCCCAGCTGCTTGTGACGCTGCTGCTCCTGCAAAGTCTACATTATTTTCTTAGATGTTGTTGTCTTTGTTTGTTGTGAGGGTACTAAATGAGTTGTGCTATTGTAAATGTGCTCGAAATGTTATTTTCCATTGTCTTTACCCTGGGTCTGATTCTTTGATCCCATAAATAAAATTCATCCAGCTGCAACTAACCACTTCACCTGACATTTTCCCTGTAGCAAAAAGCTAGAGCTAAAAGAAAATATTTTTCAGATGTGTACAAATGAATTATAATAGTTAGTTGCCCCAGTTAAGCTCCAGGTCAGTCTGCTGTACCTGTGCGTGGTGTGTGAGAACAAATGCTGTACAAATAAGAGTGTAGTTAACCGGAAATCTCATTTGATAGAATACAATGTGACTAGGAGGTATTACAAAGACAAGACAAAATACACAGCAGGAAATCTTGTCACTGGGATATGTAAGTAACCTCAGTCAGCAAACCCACACACCTACAGCTAGGCTTTAATGTGGTGGTTATATCAATTTTTAGATGTGTTTTTGTAGGTTTCGGCTATAATCTTTCGCTTTGATACCAGCTGTAATAAATACATATATCACTGAATCTCCAACCCCGTTCTTTTCCTTCATTGCACCTCCTTGGAAATCTGTCAAATACAGCTGATTATATCCAGATTACAGTTTGTCCAGGATTTTCCTGATGGGAAATCTCAGTGGAGAAAATAACCTAATACAACAATTAATCTCACTTCATTGGCTAGAGGGGTAATTTAGGATTGACTGTAAAATGTTATTGATCAGCACTTACTGCACTTTTCTCTTTAGAGTAGCCCAATAACTTCACAAACACAGATCCATAGCTGCTGCAATAAAATCACCAGGCTGCATTTAAGCTACATTGTACCCAGACAGAGACACATTTGGAAGACATGATCAACTATTTCATTATGTTCCCTCACTGACACACCTCTGACACATTTTGGGTCATCATTCTGACAAATGAATACAGTAGATTGGCCATTGCTCATTATTATCTGCTTCTCCTCAGTCACAAATAAAAAGTGAATGTGCTGAATACTTTATCAGGCCTGCATGGCACCATTACACTGTGGGTCAGCCCAGGATCAGCTTCCAAACCCCCTTATTGCTGCATATATAATGGCTATGACAATGAATGCAGTGGATACATGCCTTCTTTTTTAAATTGTTTCCTTATTACCTAGGCTTTAAAATGTGTTTGTTTGCAATCCATTGTTATTATTTTGAGACAGGGTTTGATGATGCTGACCTTCTGGGATTTGTCCAGCAGAGGGCTGTTGCTTGCCACCCGTTCATTATTACATTGGTGTCTGCTTTTTTTCCTTTTATTTCCCCGATTATAGTTAAGCACAGAGGCGTCGCAACTGGGCAGGCAAACTAGGCAATTTCCTAGGGCCCCGAGCTAGAAGGGGTCCCCCCAAAGACGGCTGTTTACACTGGTTTACACACAGCAACGACAACCTGAAAGCCCCTTAAATGACTTGTCATGAAGAAGACACATCGGGAACCCCCTTATAGGGGGCCCCATGGTACTTGGGCGCTTTCAAAGCTTCGTTTTATTTATTTATTTATTTGCCTGGAACCCCCAGAGTGTCTGGAAACGTCCCTGGTTAAGCATAATGGTTTGTGTATGTTAAATTAACACTTGTGTTTGTGATATTATGAGGGACAGGCTAATATCTGTTCCAACTAGCATGCTAGCTGCAAAGTGCCATTCATGCTGGTAAGATTGTGATAGAGATGTGTGTTTTGGTGAAGTGGCACCACAGGGACTTTGTGTACTGTCATTATCTGGGCATACTTATCCAACATGTTAACACGGTTTGAAGGAGCACTATTGTCTTAGCCCTATTGTAAGCATTATTTGGGTGCATCTGTTACCAAATGTTAATCTGTGATAAAATAAACGAAGAGTTATTTCAACTCATTTGTTTTCCTCTTCATCCTCATTAGGACATGATCTGTGCTGACCTTATGCTTGGTCAGACGGAAGGAGAACCAGGTGGCTGTCTGAATCGAATGGACGCATTTGGGATTGTGTTTGGGAACCATTCATGATCAGGGACCTGATCGTCAGAGTGGACCAGGCTTGGTGAGTAACGGATAACATGTAACGTTGTTACATAATCAGGATATTAAAAAGAACTGTATAAATGATTCTGTTACAGTACAAAAAAAGATGTAATCAGACTACCGGTATATTTGGTATAAATGGGGATTACTATGCATAGATGTGTCAAACTCATTTTCAACCCAGGTCACATCAGCATTTTGGTTGCCTTCAAAGGGCCAGTTGTAACTGTATATAACTTGTCTCTACGTTTGATTATTATTTTTCAAGTTTAATATTTAACATGCATTTACATAAATGCATCATTTACATAAGTAAAATATATGTTAGCACATTGCTCTGTGTTACTGTAACATAATAAATATATGTAATTTATCATTTTAATTAATGAGGTGATAAAACCCACATTATTCCATCAATCAAAGATTTAGCTTTTCAAGTAAATAAAAAAAAAAAATATCATCGCACACAAATTATTACATATATTTAAGTGACAGAATGCAAACATTTTGTGGGTCACAAAATGCATTGTGGGAGATGTAGTTTGTGGTGACTTTATGACGTAAAGCAGCATCAACTTTTATTTTATGACAATCACATGCCTTTAAGCTTGAGTTTGATTAATGTGACCTACCAGGATTACATTCTAAAATTAAGCAGAATATACTACTATTCAGCAGTGGTATTTCAACACTTTACCGCACTTTAGTTTACCACAACAAACCATCAAGTGACTCCCGGATGTCATCGATTGACACTGATTGAAAACTCAATGCAAGCTAGGGACGTTGGGTGATACTAATAGCAACATATGTACCACAAAACAGGCAAAGGCATCTTGTTTTATTTGCATATTTGTACTTTTACAGAATGTTATAAGAATAACTATAATTACTTTATCACAGCTCCTCTATACCATTTTGTGCCTGTGTATTTTGTATAGCATACAATAAATCCATTAAACATTAAGCAATTTTCTCAAAAACAGACCCTGCAGCATAATTCAGGGATTCTGAAGCGACAAAATACATCATTAACTGCTCTATTTTCACAGGCTGTGCTGGAACTGCTTTTACACATTGACTGTCTATGTGCAAACATGATGCCCAGGTATACAACAATTGCTTTAACACCAAATGCTGTACCATAATATCAAAACATACACTATATATACTGAATAGGTGTCATAAGTAGCAAAAATAGGCATATAAGGATCCTGTGTATTTTTTAATTGAATTATATGCCTGCCTAGTGAGCCTGTCGATGTGGAAAACATAGTTCCTCCCTCTTGTTTTCAATTGTGAAGAATGAATATAGCCTACATGCTTGGCTTGTCCTGTTCTAGTGGGAATGGTACCAATATAAAAATGTTAATGCCATGCTCTAACAACTGAGGCCCGTGGGACGAAATATGGAAATTTCTCAGCAGAAGTCTTTGGGCACCCATTTATATCATTATCAACCCTACTACTGCCACCGTCCAATTTGCGTGCTGGGATGGTGCACAACACTTTGTCCTGTAAAGAATAACACCAGTTCACTAGACTTAGCTGTGATGAAGATAATCTACAGTCATATGAGTGTTCCCACTAGCCGTCCCTCGCCAGAGGTCACTTTGAAATGGAATAGATTTTTCTAGATCTTAGCCAAGGCTGTATGGAAGGTCACTTCATTAATCACCGCTAAATGCCACTGTCTAACCGTCTCCCTTCCTAACCAAGTAACACCCACAGAAAACATAATTGATTAATACTAATAATTAATTATCCTTCAGTACAGAACGACAGAGAGTATCATTCAGTGGGAGACCCTTAATTACTTTGTAAAGACTCATTAGGTTAATACCATAGTCTGCTCCGGATGGTACAGAGGGCAAATAGATGTCTCCTTTTAGTCATGGCCTTTTGTGAAACAAGCTGCTTTCACCCTCCCATGTCTCCCTCTCTCTTTCTCCATACGTGCCAGCCTACTTTCTCTGCTGATTCAGTGTTTCAGAATGTCAAGTAAGATTTTGCTTGTGAGGTTTTTTTGCAGATGGGTTGAAGCACAAATGATGGGGGCGGCAGACATTCGGCCTCAGACTGAATGGCTGCAGTGACTGTTGGTGTGTGTGCATTTATTTTGCTGTGACTTATACATATGCATGTACAGTATCTGACTTTGTCTAGAGACACATAATTGCCGCAAGTTATGCCAGGCTATCTGCATTACAAGCAAGAATAGAGGACATGCCATGTTATTTCACCATCTACTGATCCATGTTGAATGCTGACGCAATGTACCACCCAGAGACTTTTACTTTTTAAAATAATGTGACATGTTCACATAGTAAATGTGTCATGTTGTACTATCCATTCAGTCTCTTCGTTTCGGTTGCCAATTATTAAAGCAGAGTCACGATTCGACCATCAAAGTTTTTACGTCTGCTGTCAGTGCCTGGAAGAGCCTTCCTGGGAAAAAAACCCCGGCACATAGGAAGAGATTCATTTTCATGTTTGAGTCATTATGAATAAAACAACTTGGTAGTTAGCTTAAGCCGTGAGAGTCACAGATCCCGGTTGGAAAGAGCAGTACCTACAAAAAGTCAGACTTATACAAATTATAGACCTCAGTATCAGCCACAACACTCTGATCTGATTAAAAGCCTGAATGCACCTGAATGGTGCATCCTATCGCTCACCCTGTGGGCCTCTGCAAGACGCTAGCGCCATCTTGTGGATTTTTTTTCCAGAAGTTGTTTAGCTGCAATATTTAAGGCTCCTTAAGACGTGAAGTCTTTTCAAATGTTTTTCATTCACATGTATTTCTCATATTTACATGGCCAAACTAAGCTTGAAGTGAACAATATATAGGAGAAGCAGGTGCTGCTGATCCATCTACAAATTCTTGCAGAAATAGCATTTCAAAATAGACTGAGCGCTCAAAGCTTACCTGGTGAGCTTAGTGAGCTTTAAGACTATGTGATGGTGTATCTTTGAAAATAAGATCATCATTTCATTGTTTAAGCAAAACATAAATCCCAGAGACTGATACCAGTGGAGCTGCTGTGTACAGTCATTATAATGCAAGCTGTTTGTTTCAATCACTGTATAAGTGAATAACTATGTATTAGCATATCATCATTTTCCTAGATCTCTTTTGCTTTGCATGACTGGAAATTATTTTCTTGGAGTTTGAACAGTTGAAATCCTATGGAAATGTAAAAACTCAATTCTATGAATCAGTTTTAACTAGTAATTGACATGCGGATCAGAATTTACCTCTGCAGCATGAGTTGTGTTTGACTTTGAAAATATTTCAGAATGTTGGCATTTCTCTCTCTGACACCAATCTTCAAAACACTCAAATGAAAAAAAGTGGTCTTGATTTCTGCGCGTTTTGACTCAGATTATGTAACGTAATTACATTTTTAATTTACATTTTTAGATTCTATTATCTATGTGTGAAACCAATAAATGAAATGCAAATCATGCAAACTCCACAGGGAAGAGAGACGAGGTGGCTGCCATAAAGTACTTCAAAATCCTAGTTTTTGGTCAAGGTGAAGGAAAACTTGAGCTCTTTTGGATAATTTCACAGTGAGTCTATTAAATAAACCACTGACAGATGCTAAAATACAAAAATTACTGGCTCTTACAGCCAGTGGATTAAATTATTTTCACATTTCCATCGTAAAACCACATGCATGTGCATATATCATGACACTGTGCTTTTACATATTCTGAGCACTGCATACACTGAAATGCATCTGTTGCTTCATTATTTAATACTGCATTTTTGCTCAGCAGTTACAGCAATTACGTCGTAATTGTGAAATCTAAGATGAGGCTTTTAAGGTTGGAGATCTTTATTTGTTTATTTGTGGTGTCACACCAAAGCACTGATAAATCTGTGCAGGGGCATCTTTTTGTAGACAAGGTGAAACTTGTGACGGCGCTACAGACTCAAACTGAATTAATTGCACGATGCGTGAGATGTAATCTTACATGTACAAATCTTACATATTGCACACTTGAAAGCACACCTCACATTTAAGCTTAAAGATGCCACCAAAATGTAGAAGGTACAGCCATTACACATCATTAACATAAACATATTCTAAGTGCTTCAGGCTCAGTGTTGGTGTTTTTAACCATCCATGTGGGCGTGAATGTCCTGCTGCAGACTGACGTGATTCATACACTGCTGCCAATCTACAGTAACTACTCACGGGAAGTAACGCCTACTATGTGTGGGTGTGAGCAATTCCAGTCATTGACATGTTTGAGCAGGCAAGGAAGGCGTCTGAGTTTTCACACCAGATTTTTCGTGATTTCTACTGTGTTCACATCATTGTAATTATTTTCCACACGGTGGATGAGGCTGTTTATAGTGACGCCTTTTTTTCTTCTACTTTAAATTGAGTCCTTTATGGCGCTACATGTTCAGTGTCTGCGGTAACAGATTGACCATAGTACTTTACAGTAGCGTGGCGCTGCGTAAAGCCCAACAAAGGGATACAGGGATGTTATCCCTTCAAAATAAAATGTAGTTCTATGAATGTAAAAATAAAAAAAAGGAGATGTATGAAACAAGAAATTCAATCATTAGCATTTCTGCATTTCGCTGCTAGATGGTTGCGGATTGTTGCCTTTCTATTATTATTATTATTATTATTATTATTATTATTATTATTATACGCCACCGTTTTAAAGTCAAGTAAAGGTTATTTTAACAGGGCCAAATTATAGAATAAACAGCACAGTTTTGAGATGGAGAGAAAGAGGGTTAGTAATGTGCATTTATAGTATATGGTTATCAGCAGATGGGGACACTCAAATTATGTAACGTGTGGACAAGGATCTCGGAGAGAAAGGGTGTGCTGTAAATATATTTTAACAAGTAGCTACGAGAGATGGTTATGTTCATTTTTATAATAGTATTTTTTGTCTGTCGGACATTATTTTGAAAAGGCCACGGCGGAAAGGAAGCTGTGTGCGTGTGATCAGTGTTTTGCTGCAAGGTTCAGCTGTACCTAGTGAAGAAGAAGTGACAGGCGAACAGGAGCAGGGAGGTGAGGTTTGTTCCAGCGGCTCCGTCCTCTCCCCTGCACCATGGAGGCCCAGGCCCACTTCTCCCGGGAGGAAATCAACAGCACGGTGTGGGAGGTACCCGAGAAATACACCCGGCTTAAACAGATCGGGACCGGGGCGTACGGCTCGGTGTGGTGAGCGATTTGCCAATTATTGTACAGTGCATGAAGTGTGTGTGTCCGTGTGTGTTTAACATAGTGTGCAGACTGTGAAGTCGGCACCTCACCGATGCCTGCATTCAGCCCGTGGTGGGCCCGGGTTCCATCCTAGACTCCAGCACAACACTTGTCAAAGCTGATCACACACAGTAGTAACGCATGTTATTACGTCTGACAACGTTATTACACACACATGCTGACCGCGGTGTCACATCACTTTCCTCTCAAACAATCATTTTCATGTGCACAATTGTCGAGGATATGTAGTAAGTGTTGGTTTCAGTTTTAAAGATGGCCACTTTGCACTTTCATCTCTGCACACCGTTTACTGACAAGGTACAGCACGACATGGTAAGTAAGCCACAGAGACAGGTCACACACCCACATAGTGAGTATAATACCAAGATTTTAACTTATGTTGTACACATGCATGTTTCAAAATATATGACCATCAGATTATAATTATTGAGGGACAAGCCACAAGTGCCTTGAGGTAAACACAACCTCCAGTGACATTCGAATTGTTTAGGTAAAGCAGACAAAGTGTAAACATTGGGTACACCCAATGGTCATCCCTCACCATAATGTTTATCCAGCTGAAAAGATAAATAAAACCAGTGTGGTACCAAAAGTTGGTTGGTACCAGTTTCATAATAACAACCAATATAAAAATAATAACCGAAATGCATGGGCTCTATGACCCAAGAAAAACCTTGCTATACGAGTACATGGGCCCAGCAGATCTCCATACCCTCCCACCTAAGAATATTGAGCTATCTCTCTGTAAGATTTTCTGAATTATTTTTTAATCAAAAAAATCCCTGATTTATTTACACATAACAATACATCAATAACAATTGATATAATACTTAATCATCCAAACTGCTTACGCAATGTGGATAACTTTTTTATTCTATTGTAAAGATGCTGCATGGGATACCTTCATCAATCATGTCATCTCAGTGTGGTCTCATCAGTTTTGGTGTTTGGGAACGCCCAGTCTTTGCTTTGTGTTTTAACCCTTTGTGCTGGTTTAATGGCCCATGTCTAATTTTGTAAATCTAAATGTGTTGCCATACACTGGTTTTTATACACTTACCAGTGGGAACTGTCCAGTTTAACAGTTCCAAGAATCTAAGTAGGAAATACACACAATTTAGATTTGTTTTTAAAATGTAATATATCATTATATGCTCTTGTGTTCCTGTTGTCAGAGCTGCAAATATTGGCCTGCTGACTACGTTTACATTATTGTGTGGGAGTCTGTTAAATCTTAAAATGTCTGACCTTTTAAAGATGCGCCATCTTGAGAACTTAGATCATGCTACCACCATTATCTGTAATTTTGCCAAATTGCACATTTCACAAAAACATCATGTGAGAAATTGAAGACACAGGAGGAAAAGGAT